>JARHVA010005216.1:660000-1110000 GCA_037957365.1 Torreya grandis | reverse complement strand
CTAAGTGAATGTTCATGTAGTTACACTTGAATATTTAGGGGGAAAATGTGAAGTTGTATCTCTCATCATATGTTGGGATACACTAACAAAGCACTAGATCCACTTTGTCCCTAATTCTAAGAAAGTAAGATATGTATTTGTAACACCTCAAGAGGTTTCCCAGGATAATTGACTTTTCATTTCTATTCCTCTTGTAATATTATGGTGACTGAGGTTAACAATAAAGGAGAAGAAAATCAAAAAAAAATCCCCATAAATATTATGAATCAAAGATCATATTTATCTCGTCATATGACTACAAATTTTTCCATAAATTTTTATAGCCTATAATTTATTAAAATAAATAATTGGTAGTATAGGGACATAATTGGTAGTCTTTAGATTCTAACTAAGGTACTCTTGAACATTGGTTGATTCTAACCCATTTTTGGATTGTTGCCATATCTTAGGATCATCACTCTATCAATATCAGCTACATTTTTTTGATCTCATAATATAATTATAGTCATCGAGTGTGTTCATTTTAGGCTTTTATCTCTCTCTACACTTTCCTTGTGTTTTCATTGTTTAAATTGTATTGTTGGTCTATATTTTGGCATTAGGTGTTTAATCTATTTTGAATTGAATTAATATGAATTAATAGAATTAAAATATTAAAATTAGAATATACATATCTAATGATAAAATATAGTATAATATATAATTATATAGAATTCATATTTTTTTAAATAGTAAATAAGCCTAAGGATATGTAACTCTCCATAAAACAAATATTATATTAACTTTTTAGGTTGAATGTGATTGGAAACTGCTTAAAATGACCTATAATTGTGTCACGGTTGAATTTAGGAATTGAAATTATGATTGGAAAATTCTAAAAAATGAGGATAGGGCCACATTATACCCTTATTTGTTGACTGTGGCCAAAACCTAGTTGATTATGTGCCTAATTTTTTGATTTGGGTCTATGTGACTATCTTTGAGGGTTGATTGTTTAATTTTGTGTTCTAATATGCCATGTAGAAGAATTAAAAAAGATAAAACCCTAGATCCTATACAATAAACACAATAGAGATCAAATATAAAGAGGAGTGATGGGAAAGAGGAATAGTCAAGATATCCATAAAAATCCTTACAAATTTTGAGTGTTTTCTACATATCCGGAATGGGCCTAGGGCCAATATACTTCTCCCTCTTAGGTTGATCATATGATCCATGATTGTGAAACTATATGACTATGGTTAGAAGATTGATTTAAATGCTTAATAATAGATGCCCTTGACTTATAATAAAATAATTTTCAAACTTGTTCAGTGAATATTAGAATGCAACGTGATTGAAATTATAAGAAATAGCACTCTTTTACTCATTATGCAATAGAGTTTTCAAGTGATTGGTAGAATCATCAAGTGTTTGCTTTGAGTGGATTTGATGTTCTTATAAAGGATGATATTTGAAATGATTTCGCTAACCAAATTTATAAAAGGTGTGGGAGATATGTTATGAAATGTCTCAATTTGAAAAATTAATAGTTAGAATGGAGGGGATAAGGTTGTGTTAGTGGACAAGGTCACAATACAACCATGTCTAACCTAATACAAACTTGTCCCAAAAGGATAAAGACTAATGAAAAAGGTCTCATAAGAAATTTTAGGTTGAATAGGGTATAAATAGGGATGATTTTATGGTATTTTTAATATTTTTAAGATAATAAAGGTTTTTTATATATTGTGAGTTAATAAAATGGTGAGCATACCAAGTAAGGTGAGGATGTCAAGTTTAAACATTTTTAATCACTTGATGATAAAATTTGTGCCTATAATAGGTCATATATGATTAATATTTATTATTTTATTTCTATATATCCCCCTTGTGATATGATTTTAACCCATTATGCATAGTGATACTACCATTGTGTACTAAATAGTTAAAATAACTCTATAAAGACACATTCACACATAAGCTGACAATAGAAAATAGTGAAACCATACAGTCAAAGCTCAAGAAATTAGCACAAAGAATAAAGGACCTAAAAACATAATTAACATAATCATGAGTGGTTGATTATGGCCAAATAAAAATAATAATGGTCAATTATGGTTAGACTAGAATCATGGGTGCTTGATTAATGTAAGAGAAAAACCCTAAAATAATGTTTTGTGATCTTTATGAGAATTTGGGGTCATACCAAGTGAAATAAATAGTCATTATATAGGTTTTCAAAAAATTTGGATTGAATGGAGGTATTATCATTGACCCAAAGTGAATATAAATTTAAGTTTTAAATAAAACATGAGTTAAAAGAAGATAATAAAGGTCCAATATAAGGGGAAAGTGTACTAAAAGAGTTAAATGTACAACCAAGTGCACAAAAGGATGAAAAGATACATGGTGACAACATGGCTTGTAAAAAAATTATTTATATATAGTAATGTACCTCAATGATAATATTTTTGAGTATGTTTCTCATGTAGTTAGAGGCCACTTTGAAAATTGATCAAAGATCCAAGAAAATGAAAAGCACACTTTAAAGATTATACAACTAAACTACTCCATAATCCAAATAAATTTTGAATGGATAAAGGAGTTAATAATGGGAAAATAAGGCCTAAAATACTATCCAAATAATGATGACCATTCTACATGGATTTATTCTACTAGAAGTAAATGGAAATTAATCTCTTAACAAAGGTAGCCTTGCCCCCATCCATCCTATATAGTTATAAGGATTATCAATTCAGTGATTGAAAATAAAGTTGATCAAATGAAAAATGAGCTCAAATATTTCATAGCATACACCATATAGTTTATTTTGGCATGGATAGAAAGAAGATTGGAAAAAGGCTAAATAGTTTTACGTCATTAGATTCACTTCATATATTCCATTACCATAATTCTCCCTCATAATTTAGCTAAAATATTTATGTGAAGATATATTACCAATAAAAAATAAGTTTCTCTAAATTTTTATTCCTTAAAAAATGTGTGTATTATAGCAAAAATTTATGCAGTATATGATTACAAAAAATTAAATAAAGAAACTCTTTTTTTTCTACAAGTAAAAATTTAAGAAAAAAAGTTAATAGTTTGATAATAACCAAAAAAATACATCGCATGTAAAATAAATAATTCCTAAACTTTATACCTCTTGTATCTTGTTTTACATTGATTAAAAAATAGTTTATCTATTTCCATTCATACTCATACCTAGCTAATACATTGGAAACATTCACTCATTAAAAGCAATAAAAATTACTCTTATTGTAGTATTAATTACATTGCTCTAAATTTGGCATGTTTTTCCATTTAAATATAGAAAGGAAATTGATTTAACAGAATGGATACAGCTCTATCCTTGGTGCTAAGACAAATAATTGGTCAATCAAAAACAAAAAAAATGTAGAGAGTTTGGATACAACATTCCCATAACAACTTGTCATGTTTTTTCTATGTCGAGAATGAAAACAAGCTAGATCATGTGAAGATTTAAATGAAGATACGTATGATTCAATAATGCCTCCCCCATTATATAACCATAGATATAGTACTATAAATTGGTATTAGTTATTACTTCCCACATTGTTTGGTATTAAATATTTCTTTGCACATTCACTACAGTTAAAGCATAAAGGAATTAATGAATTTTGTCTTGCATTAGTAAATTCTATTGAAAAATGGAACAATATTATACTTTGTTATTTTCAAGGTAAAAAATGACCATGTTTCATCCATATCATGCAATAAAGTCTAAAACAATAAATGCTCAAATATACCTATGTTATTACTAATTGTGTTGATTATTATAATATAAATAACCTTGTAGAATAAAATTATTATAGTATAAATTTACCATATTTATTTTACACATGTTACCCTTATATTTAATCATAGTAAATTTTATGTAGATTGCATGCATCCCCATAGAACTACACTATCACATTTAGTGCCTTTGAAACTTAATGTAACCCCTTAAATCATACACATTACTAATAATGTCAACAAACATGTTGCAAAACCTCTACACTTAAAAAAATCTAGTAGCTCTTAGTAGCATGCACCCCTCGTATAGTACTAGGATCCATGTCGCATAGCTCTAAATACAACCTCCAAAATTTAAGCACCTATATATAGCTCCTAGCATCACATGCCTTTGGCATAGTTATAAGATCCATGTCACACAATTACAAATATTAGAAGACACACTTTGTCTAATAAGCTTAGAGAATGTAAGTTTAAAAGGCTTATCTAGTGTAGCATTAAAGGGATATGCCACCTTTCATGGGGCAATGATCCATGCTAAAATTTGGATAATCAATCTCAAATCCATTTTATGTTACTCCACATTTCATGTGGCATAGCCTCCATGTAGCCTACATAACATTTCACCATGTTGTGTCATTTTTTTAACCTCTACACAACATCAACCAATTACACAACACCTTGAAACATACCATGCATCTCAAGTACTACACATAACCTATAAACTATGCATGGGCCACGTGGACACTCTATACCATACTACACCATGTTAGTACCACTTTTAGGGTTGATGTTATGCCACATCATCTATCAACATACCTCACACCTATTATTCAAGCTATGTAATCATCAAAATATGAGGATTTACACATAGAAGCCCAAATGGTTCAACTTTCATAATGGATCTTTAGGCATTGTAATCTATGTATGCACATGTATAGAATTAGTTAATAAGTATATATTAACAAAGTAGACATACATATATATTTTTTAGGAGTATACCATGTAAAAAATGCACATATTAACCAATGAGATGGGGGTGCATTGGTAAAGCAACTTGATTATTATATGCACCACCCAGGTTCAAATCTCAAAGGTATTAAAAGGTCAGTTATGGCTATCTCACTAGTATTGGTTAGTTATGTCCATATTGGTGGTATTCTCTAGTTATGGTGGTAATATTAGTATTGTTGGTATTCATCAATTGTAGTGGTATTGTTGGTATTCACCGATTGTGGTGGTAGTATTGGTATTGGCCAGTTGTAGCCATTGATGTAACTGGTTGTTGCTCTGATCAAAATATTTGTATCTATCTATAAATAAAATCACATATTAGAATAAATTTTTTGTTTTAGTTATATTAATTTATCTATTCTCCATATTACTCAATTTTGCTTTCTTATATGCACACAACCCATCTAGATCCTCATCTAAAGTGTTGTCCCTAAGACATCCTATGATATAGATCATTGATATCTAAATGGTTCATTTTTTCTATGTATGTCCCATCAAAACCAAGTCAGAGCATATAAATCTCAAGATAAAACCATGAGACCCATTAGACTAACTATCATATCATTTCAAGAAAGTTTAGTTGACAAAATACTCACATTATGGAATTCAAGATATGATCAATGGTAACACACATAAAACACTTCTAGAGAAAAATAAATTTATATTCAACCATTTTACTAAATTACTCAAATGAATGGTTCCATAAACTCAGAAATTAAGTAAATCTGTTGGTGGTCAAGTCCCCCTAGGTTTCAAGTAAATCTATAAATTCATGTATTTGATGGAAAAATTATACAAATGTAGTATATAATCAGTTATATTATGAATAATCATATTTCTATATGAAATTATTTTATGATGAAGAGAAAATAATTATTTCACTTTTGAAATTTTATTCATCCATCAAAAAGTGATTACGTGTTCACACTCTATAGGAGAAATACCAGATATAATACTATTCTGAGCCAACTTAGGAAAAATTAAAATAAGCCTTCAAGGATGAATAATATCCTGAATATATTTATGAAGTCCATCATATTCAATGGAAATAGCAATGAAAAATACACATCCAATCATTCCAAACCTACATTTATGCCTTCCACACCCTGTATGCGAAACTAAGATCATTCAAGTCATAACAACATAGGGTCTTTAAGTGCCTATTATTCCCCTAAATGATAGCATTTTTTGGATATGTGTGGATGATTTGATGCTAGAATAACCTTTTAATTAGTCATATGATATTTGTTATTTCTTCATATTAGTAGTAGTGTCAACATGTGAAGTATCCCTAGCCTAAGTAGAGTATATATAAGAGATAGTGGTTAGTATTGGAGGATATTTAATGAATAATGTTATAATTTTAAGTTTTTGGAAGTTTTTAAGTTGATGTGGCTCAGTCATATATTTTTACTACTCTTCTTTGTTAGCAATCATTTATGTGGAATGCTCTAATATGCTCTTATTATTAAGATTCATTATTATTTCTCTACTCTTTATATTTATATTGTCATCCATTATCATTATTATGTTTTATCTATCTAAGTAATTTCATTATAATTTTTATCAAATATTTTATAATTGATCTGATAAGTGTTTATATGTTAATGAGGTAAAAAATAACTTTTTTAATAAGGAATTTGAATATTTTTTGCACCACAAATATTCAATCATAAAATTAAATAATTTTGGAAGTTTTTTCCATATTTGTGCAATATAAAAGTCATTGGTTTTATCTCAATGATATTATCACAATGGTATAGGCCTTTGTCAAAAAAAAATAAGGATTTTCCCTACACAATATAGTAATCATTAGATTTGTCTCTATGAGATGATCTCAGTAGTATAAACATTTGGTAGCCTTTTTATATGCTTTTTGAACCCTAAACCCTAAAACATAAACCTTAAAATATAATCCATAAACCATAAATGTTAAACTTGGAACCTTAAAATATTTTTCATGATAGGACCACACATTATGGGCCGAGGCAAGGGATCCAACACTCTAAGAAAAACTCATAACAAAGAAGAGATGGAATCAAAAATGAGAATTAATGGATCGTATATTCTAATATTTTATTATGTAAATAATAGAGTGAGATAAATTAATTATAAATTGCAAAACATACAGTCTAAAATGACCAATAAAGGATATTCGAAAAAAATAGTCAATAACTAGATCAATTAGGGCACATATTTTATTATTTTTTCTTAAAACAAAGTATGAGAAACCAACCACAGTTCATAAATGCACAACCTAACCAAGGTTAATATTCTTTCTAATTAAATCCAAATCCAAATAAAATGTAACCTCAACATTTCAAATGATTTTAATTCAGGGTTCAAAACATGCTTCCAAAAGTGGAAATGCATAAGTTTGATGAGAATGATCTAATCACTTGAATAAACCATATGGATTTTTTTATGTACATCATATCCCATGTGGAAAAAATATCATAATAGAATTATTTTATTTGGATCTTGATCCACTTCATCTGGTATTGATCATTGTGTGGTTAAAAGAATAAAAATAACATTAGTGTCACCTAGTTAGTCTTTACTAAGGAATTGAATGCACATTATAGCAATAGTTTGATTAATAATTATTTAATCTTGTTATAAAAACTATGGAAAACAATATCTATCAAATATTATATTTATCAATTATATGATATATTCTTGTGAGTGGAGATGATCATAAATGAGAACTTGGATAACCTATTATTTAGGGGACTCAAGGATCACATAAAACATGAGGTACACATGTTTAATCTACATTTTATATATATATATATATATATATATATATATATATATATATATATATATATATATATATATATATATATATATATATATATATATATATATATATATATATATATATATATATATATATATATATATATATATATATATATATAATTATTATTGAAATCAGGGGGAGGAAATAACACTATCCATCATAAGGTAGTCCTTCACAATCATAAAATATCGACACACTCTAGTATCATCTTTCCCTTAGCCTACCAAGTTGACTCCTCAAAATGTTAAAGATAAATGGGGAAGGGGTTATGTTTTAACTATGATATAAAACATATTTATTGGCATAAATGTCCTAAAAATATTTTTTTATTCGTTGAATACATCAATGAATAATAAGTGGAAGGAGTAAGATTAGAGGTGGGTGATGATCTAGATAAGGAGTCATAGATAACCAAATAATTATTTATTTCTATAAAATTTAAATAATTAGCACCCCCAAAACCCTTAAGGTAGTAGGATTCCTAAAAACTATAGGGTGACAATATTTATTGACTTAGGAAATATGCATAATTTCATAAAAAATCAATTGGTTGCTCGATTGAACTATTTTATTTATGTAGCTCCAAACGTTTAGGTCATGATTTAAAATATTGGTATAGTTAGTTATATAGGGAAATTACATAGTATTAAACCCACTTTAAGATACTAATTTTATATTTCCATATGTTCACCATTATGATAGTCATAATATACATTATTTTAGGAGTCTAATGGGTCACTATCTTGGTCATTATTTAGTTAATTTTTCAAGAGTTTCCCATGTTTTCATTAAGAAGTAAGGACATTTAGACTCTATTGGCAATGAGAAAAGTCTCCATGGTTGGTTATCTCTCATCAAATATATAAAATTGTTAAAAAGGGAGTGAATGGGTTTATGGCATAGCTTTTTTCCTTAGATTCATAACTAACAAAGGTGCCTACATTGTTAGATCTACAAGTATTTTTCATGGGGCACTCAATAGTTTTTTAATATATGTCAATAAGACTACCACCCATTATATTTTTTAGAGAATGAGAATTTTTTAAAAGTGTATATTTATAGGTGAATATTTTTATATTGAAAAGAATCAAACATATGTAAAATAGGACAAATTTAAATAAAAATAAAAATAAAAAGTTAATACTAATATATGTATATCTTGACAAATTTACCAATTATATGGATACATTCTAATAAAATTTGGTGAATAGTTTTTAAAAAAAATGTTCATTGGTGAATTTTAATTTTTTTCCAAAAATGGCCAATTGGTAAAAAATAGGCCCTAAAAAATACCTTGCTATCACCCAAAATGGATCATGATCATGTCATTTAATTAGTACTAGGGATCTATCCAATTAATACCAAACTTTATAAGTACTCATATATACAAGAGTTAAATGGAGAAAATAGTACAAGAGATGCTCAAGGTAGGTATTATCTGGCATATCCAAAGTATTTATTCTTATCTAGTGGTGATGATGCATAAGAAAGATGAAACCTGGTGCATGTTTCTACGTTACAAAGAACTTAACAAGTACACCATCAAAGTTATGCTTCCAATTCTAATAATTGATAATTTTATGATTTAATGGTGTCTTATAATTTACAAAACTTTTTTTTCATTCATGTTATCATCAAATCAAAATCAGAGATAAGAATATACATAAGACGACTTTCAAATTCCATGAGGGTTACCATGAAATTATGGTGATGTCCTTTAGCCTCACAAATGTACCATCTACATTTCAGAGGTTGATAAAATCTATATTTCAGCCATTTCTATGGAAATTTATTTTGATGATATCTTAATATACAACAAAACATGGGTATAACATTTACAACACATGAATCAAGTTTTGGAAACTCTGGATAAACAACAGCTTTATGAATGGCTTTCCAAGTGTGATTTTGGATTCAAGTAGGTGGAGTACTTGGGTCACATTATTTCCCATGAATGTGTAAAGGTGGACCCTCATAATATCAATTTTATGGTTGAATGGCAAGTGCCTATAACCCTCAATAACCTATGAGGCTTCTTAGGGCTCACTTGATAGTATCTCAAATTTATAAAAAATTACAACAATATATCAACACTACTCATATTTATTAAAGGACTTCATTTATTATAATGAGTTATCCATCAAGGTATTTGAGAAACTAAATGAGGTCATGTATACCACTTCAGTTCTAACTACCCAAAAAAAATCCAAAAAAAATATATTTAATGTGATGCTTTGAGGTATGGCATAGGGAAAATACTCATGCAATAAGGATGGCATATTACATTTGAGAGTCTCCAACTCAAGGATAAGAATTTTTTGAATCCCATTTATGAGAAGGAGATGATGGTTATCCTTCATGCAATCAAACAATAGAAACCATATTTTATGGAAAGACACTTAAAGGTGGAGACATATAATTATAGTCTAAAATAATTTTTAGAATAATGGTTATCATAAAAATAACAATGAAAATGGGTCATGAAGATGTTAGGATATGATTTTGAGATTATCTACAAGAAAGTAAAGGAAAATGTAGTGAGATAATGACACATATAATTATACTCTCATTAAAAATCTCTAATGAGATTTGAGCATGTCAAATATGTTTTTATGAAAAGGGGATGGTTTATGGTACAAGGACTAGCTAACCTATTTAAGAACTCAACCCTTAATAATAAGGTTATTATAGATATACATGTTGCACCAATCAATGGGCACTTAATATTATTGAAGACATACCATACAATCATGTATTTATGTTTTAGTAAGGGATTAAAGGGTAAGTCCATAAATTACTAAAGGAATTCAAAATGTGCTGGTAAAATAGGGGTGAGATGCTTAAGACTCAGAATCTTTTATAACCATTATATATTCCTAGCTAGAGGTGGGAGCAATTTTTGTGGGTTTTATCATAGGTTTACCCAAGTCTAAATGGAAAAATTTCATCATGGTTGACATGGATAGACTCACTAAATATGCCCATTTTGTGCATTTCCACATCTTTTTGTAGCAAGTATAATAGAATCAACTTTTATGAATATAGTTCAAAATATACATGGGACCTCAAATATCATAGTAAGTGATTATGATCCTCTATTTAACATTAATTTTTAGATTGGGTTGATCTCATGATTGGGTAATTATCTCATAGCTCATCATATCATATCCAATCCCATGGATAAATTAAGGTGGTTAGTAATTTATTATAGGGTTATCTCTAATATTTTGATTCAAATAAACATGAGAAATGGGTTCAATAGTTTCCACTAGTAGAATGATGGTATAACACTTTTTTCCATACCTCATCAAAAATGTCTCAATTTTTGGAATTGTATGGGTACCAACCACCATCCATCATCTCATCCATGAGGATTCAATAAAAGGTTCAAAAATTTTAAGAACACATTCAACATTAGTAGGAGGTACTCTCCAGTCTCATAGATAATTGAACAAAGAAACAAGCTAACTAGAACCATATATAAAGACATTTCAAAGTGGAATACTAGGTTTTTATGTGATTATAATAATATAAAAAAATGTCCTTTAAATAATAAAATAAATATAACAAGCTTTCACCTATATATTACAAACACTAATAGGTCTTGTAAAAGATTGATAGCATGGTGTAGAAATTGGAGTTACCCCATTCAAAAAAATACACCCAGTATTCCATGTTTATAGATTGAATAAGATTTTTGGATAAATAATTTCATCCTAGATATATTTACCAAAGTTTTATTAGGAGGGTATAATAATTTTGGAACCAAATAAAATCCTTTAAACATGCATAAATAAGTTTCAGACAAAGATGTTTACAATGTAATCTATCAAGTGGAATAATCTTCCAAATGAGGATGCAACATGGGAGGATGAAAAATTTATATAGAGCATCCAATGATCATCAACATTGATGAAAATGGAAGGGGCATGAGATTCCCTTAATCACTAACATTTATTGGGATATGTGTGGCTGAATTGTGGCTAGCATGACTTTTTACTCCGTCATATGATAATTTTTATTTCTTTATATTGGTAACTTATGGAGTATCCATAGCCTAATTATTATATCCATAACCATACATATAAGCCATAATGTTTTATAAAATGGTAATAAATAAGAAAACCTGAAATTTGAGAGAAAGAGCATGAAGCCTAGAGTTGTTATTAGTTTTTTTATCTTGTACAAACTTAAGGCTATACTTTACAAGAACCATGTAAGGGTTATACACAAACACGTAAACTAATGAAAGTGATAGAGTCAAATTTCTTGAATATTATAAACACATAAATGAAACTAATATGTTGAAGGGAAACATAATTTTTAAATTAAAAACATGTTTTTTAAGGGAAAGTATCATTTACTAAGCAAAGTACAATTTTAGAAAGGAAATGATGATTCAAAATTAATGTGTTTTAGAAATAAATGATGAGTCAAAGAGAAATAATTTTTATTTATTATTTAATCTTTGTCTATTTTTAAATATAAACTAGCCTAACATAAAAATCTAAAACTAACAATATATCAAAGCTTAATAATAGATGTTTTCACCTTGACTAGAAAGGTTCCCTCTTATCACTACTCTTAATAATGCCAATTATTCTACCATATTTTGATCCAATTTTTTTTATTCAGGAAGGAGATGGATAAGGTTATAAATTTTATAAGTATTTGTACATGTATCTCCTCAATTAAATGTTTCTACAATACAACACAAAAATTAACCTGAGAGAGAGAACAATCAATAAAGTAGGTAATAATGAAGATTGTAAATCAAGAAATTGAGAATGAAAAATAAAAAATAAGGTTCAACAACCCAATTAATAATAGTATGAAAGTGTGTTAATGGTGAAATAAAATGATTATCTGAGAGCCAATGTGTGATCAAATGATCAAGAAGTGAAACTACCTTTAGATCTCTGAGATCATGTGTGGATGATCAATAAAGTAAGAGATAAAAATAGGGGTTTATAATCTTGTAAAAATGACTAATAAATATTAATGGATGATTTATCAATCCCATTATAAGGTACCCATGTGTATTACAAGGAAAAAATTGTTTAAAACTATTTTTTGGCTCAAATGGTCAAAAAACAAAAGGTTGGTGAAAAGATACAATCTAGACAAAAGTTTTTGTGAAAAACTAGTAGCATAGGTATAAGTTTTCATGAAAAAATGGTGACTTGGCCATGATTTTTCATGAAAAACACAAAGCCTATCTGCAAAGGGGTCAAATAGAGGGTTAATCTAGTATTTTTCCCTTTCAAAGGGTCCTTCTTGGATGTGCTTGTCATCAATAAGTTAAGTAGTTAGCATAGGGAGATTAAATGTAATCATAGGGAGGAATTTAATAAAATGAACATTACATATGCCACTAAGGTAAGATATATATAATTAGGGCCACCCCTAACCATATAGATTTATTTCAATGGGCTCTACCTTATTTATCAAGAGGGGTGCCACCCCCAACTGTATATAGTTTTTTTGGCAACCACATAGAGTTCAGTTGAGTTTAGAGTTTAGAGAGTTAAGTTATTCTAGAGGGACCCTCTATATATATATATATATATATATATATATATCTAAATCCCCATATATAGAGAGGGGGGGACCACCCAAAACTTTATATAATTTTTTTTAAAACTCCCCAACTAGTATAAAGTTGATTTGGATTGAGTTTAATGTACTATATATTTGGGAGAAGGGGATGGGATCCCCATACACATAGTTATAAATGGGGCGATTAATATATTCCCCAACCTCCTCGACCCCCAATCCCCTATATAAATTTTATAAAGTACCTATAAACCATACATAATGTGAGATGAACATAAAATTATTCCTAGACTTACATGTGATGAATGGTGATATAAGAAGCACTGAGAATTAGGGCCCATAAATTATAACTTCTATCTCCTAATATCGCATTTACAAGGGAACAAAGAATGATTTTATTCCCCAAGATGGTCCAAGATGTAGTTCACATAAGTGTTAGCTCTAATTTTATCTAATCAAGTGATGTGGTAAATACATAATTCATAAAAATGAGAAAGTAAATAATGTGAAGCCTTGAAGAGGAGGAAAAACTCTATGAAAATGACATTATAAACCTTAATGAGATAGGAAACACCCAAGAGTGAGTTAGATAAAAACTACACATAGGACATGCCCAACCCATTATAATCAGTCAAAACCCTAATGATTATGTGATATTTAGCCATATTAATAGTCATGATGGTTAAAAATAAACTAGACACAATAATCTTGTGGCCCCAAGAGCCATCAATAATCTAAGTTTCAATTATAGGTCTTGGGTTATATTGACTACCATAATTAGTGACAATCTCCATCAAATGATGAAACATGATGAGGGTCAATGACATGGGAAGTAGTTAATATAATATTATATTAATAGTGGGAATAGTGAGGAAGCTACATAGAATGAATCTAAAAATAAGGCAAAGTCATAATTAAAGGATGGTAACCAACATAAAAGAGGCCTAGGTAAAAGTTCACAAAATGTAAGTGGAAAAATGAGGGAAGCAACCTCAAATAATAAAGGAAAGTCAAACATTCCTAGACCAAAAAACCACCATGTACATAATTTCTATAGCATATGTGAAGAAAGGGGCCAGTAGAAGATCACAATGAGTTAACTACAATAAAGTAACAAAATTATTGATGCAAATAAGTAGAGAAACTACTCCTCCCATAAGGGGCACATGCTAAGTAAGGATAAGGAACTCAAGAAGGATTTCCAAAGATTAATGATCTTGAATGAGCTAAACCTTGATTCTAACAAGGGATCAATGTAGCTAAGGGATAAATAGAATTGGTGTGGCAATCACAAGCATAGAGTCTATAAAGTCCCAAAGAAACCCAAGGAACTAACACATAAAAATGTGAAATAAATATGTCCAAGAGGTCCAAAAAAACCAAGGGTCAAAAATATGAACCAAATAGTGAAAGAGTTAAAAAGATCCCAAAAAATGTCAAAACTAGTGTAAATTAGATCTCAAAAGGTGATAATGGTTATAATGGGCACTCGTGAGCCTCAAAAGGTGAAACTAATTTTTCATTTCCATATATGAAAAGATAAAAACCCATAGGTATGAGTTTTTTAAGTTTTTAGATGAGTAACAAAGTCAAAATGAGTGGGGTCCTACTAAAAGAGAAGGGAAACAAGAATAGACATAAGGTCTCAGTCACCCCTAAGGTTCAAAGACATGGGGTTGAGAAGCGAATATGGTATGTATCCTCAAGAACTGCAAGATAAAAATAATCCTATCCCATAAGGGTTATTAAATATACCATGCCAATAATGGTGGCACCCCAAAGGAAACCCACCTCACATCACCATGACTATGAGATCTATGGCACCCAAAAGGTGGAGTGGTGGAGCCTTAGGGGTAAGGCACCTCACACCACCATAAGTGTGAGGGAATTGATGCCAAAAAATCTAGAATAGATTATGGATTCCTCTAGATTATCATCCATGTATATGGGAGCTCAATCATAGAAAAATATTATTATGAAAGAACTAATATTTCCAAGGGAAAAATGGGAGCCAATGATGGGTCAAATATGAGGAGGAAAACACCCCTTTTAGGGGGGTTCAAAAATCTTCCTATTAGCATTTTTTTCATCAGTGATGGACAACACTTTTATATGCACATAAAGGCACCAAAAATGGTCATCATTGATAGTGCACTCCTTGGGAGAGGCATTTATTGGATCGATGGACACCAAATTGGCTTCAGACTTAAAAGATGACATAAACTAAAAAAGGGGGATATCATTGAAGAGATCCTTAAAATTAAAAATCCTAGTATATTTCAAAGAGAGGCACTAAGTGTATGGTGTTGGTCTCCTAAGAGGTCTGAGTGTGATGAGAAATCACCAAATGAATGAAAGTGGCTCTTTATTTAGCAAGTTTATACCAATCATCCTTGACAAAGTAAGATTCATCAATAGGAATGTGTAACATCATAGTATGAACTTGAGTGGCTATTTCTAAAGCCTCATCAAATGGATTTATATTGGCATAAAGTTAATCCCAAGGGTCTAAATCAACTTCCATGACATGAATATGTCCTTCATGCTCAAATTAAGCTACTCTAAAGGTATTTGAAGTAATAGCCTACTTAGTAGTTATCTAGGGATGACTAAAGATCACATTTTATTATAAAATGAGGTTTAGCAATAAAACTTGATTCACACTATTTTGAGTCCAAACTTGACCTAGAGCTTTATGTTGGTCACCAAAGCCATCATTTCATTATTGAAACTAAAATAATTATGGTAATAATCATAAATCCTATTTTGATTTATTAATAGTGTATCAAACACCTACAAATGCATGATGTTACAATTAGTAACCTCATTAGTGATTTACCACTTATGTAGTTATCATAGACTAAGATATCAATATAGAAATGGAATCAATTTATCTTAATGATAACTGAAGCATCAAGTAAATAATAAGTGTCAAAAGCTAGGATAGGGGCATGTTCTAAAGTGGGTGAGGTGAATAAAACCTCATCCTCCCTCTAAACTAGCACCTCACTAGAGAGACTCAGCTCATAAAAGATGAAAATCCTTTGCTCATGTAAAATTAAAATAAGGTCCTATATGGAAATCCTAGTGAAAAAGGACTCTTAACTTATCTATGATGGAGTAATGTTTTCAATTGGCTTGGGGAGGAATATTTCCCCAAAATTTAAACCTAACTTTGGGATTTCACTACCCCAAAGGCATGACTTGAAGGCACAACATTGTTACTATTTATAAATGGGTCAATTTTTGACTTGAGTGCATGTTGACAAATCACTCATAACTAGTATTAGATATGTGATGGTTGCAATGAGATTTCTCCCATGGTGTTTGACCTTCTTTTATGATGTAGATGACAAAGAGTGACCTGAATAAGTAAAATAATAAGAAGGTGAGAAATAAATATTGTTTGATTTATTTTTCTTCATTTTATTCTTCTTCTCAAAGACATAAAACTTGAGTTAAGCATGGAAAGTGGGGATCCTTGATGAAGAGATGCCTTAGCTTTAGATGTTTACACAACACATTCTTTGTTATAATGTCCCCTCATCTCTTTTATTTGTAATACTTGGTGGGTTTTTATAGATATATAATCCTCTTCTTATTTTTTCCCTTTTCATCATCTTCCTTGATTAGTGCATTGAATTAATTATCATCCTTATTGTCCTTATATGATGGATAATCAATGACACCATCACTAATCACATTATGATTATGATCACAAGAGGAGTATGATTTTTTGATAAGAGGTGGTTAGCTAATTATCAAAACCTTAAAAATATGGTCTTCAAACACTCATTAATAACTTATCCATAAGAGGCATATTCATGCTTGATTACCTTGAGGTGATTCTTGTACCTTAATGCTCAGGTGAACATATCAAATATTTGATCATACATGAACCTTATCCTATAAGTGTGGATAGTTAAGTTCCATCTATGGATCGTAAAATTTTATCTAACCCTTAGATTTCATCATATAGGTGAGTGATTGGATGATAAGGCTAAAATGTATAAAAATATCAAAGAATTGGATTAAATAATCCATGAAGAGTTGAAATCCATAAAGAGAATCTTACAATAGATTTTGGAACCAAACCAATGCCTCAACCTATAGAGTATGAGGGAAGAGATTAAGCATGATCTCATCATCATGTTACTAATCCATACACACCATCATAAATGTTTTAATATGATTTAAATTACTAGCATCCTAGTTATCAGTGAACTTACAAAGTTTGGGAAAAAGAGTAGGAAGGGGAATAACGCATATGTCTAGGGCAAAATTATTCTTATGAAAGTATTCCTAAGAATGGTTAATGGCTAAGATATGATAACCACATACATATGAGTGCTAAGGATATTCATATTATATGATAGTATGGGTCCATATGCCCCTAGGCATATTAATAAAAATTCAAAGTTGGGTTTTGAGGTAGAATCTAATCAAAGTGAGATTTTGTTTTAACACAGGTAGGATAACAACCTCAAAGAGTAGCATGGTGAATAAATTCCTTATAATGATGTCTATGTAAGAGCCACTAAGGATAGATAGGATCATATTTTGGATGTTGATAGACATGGTAAGCATCTTAGGGGTTTTCTCACCTCAAGTGTTGCTTAAAATCAATGTGTCTAGCCAAAACCTTAAACAAAGGAGTATAAACTTATGGTGGTATCTCATAATGTGAGCGATGATATTGATCTAAGTAATGATGATATATAGGAGGATATTGATGTGAAGTCAACCTTCAAGAATGTGAAGCCTAGTAAGGTTGACTTCTATGAGAAATGAAAGATGTACTTAAATGAGAGTGGGTGTTGGCTCTATCACTAGAGACTGAGTGCTTGTATTTCCTATGAAAATATTGAAAGCCCACATGAAAAATTAATATCTTTGAGGTGTCTATGAAAATTATCCATTATTTCATGTAGTTCTTTTGAACAAGTAATTTGACATAGAGGGGAGATTAGTATGGTGATAGTCAATAAATTTAAATAAACACACTAAAACTAACATCTATAGCCTTGACACAAAAGGAGATAGAAAACTACATAATTAACTAATCAAAATTAAATTAAAAGAATAGATCTTACCTTATATGATAGAAAGTGTTGTGAGTTGGTGCTTAGCTATGTGCTTAAGAAATCTTTTTCAATGAAGCTCCATTACTCCACTTCTCCTTGGTAATGTTGGTTGGATTATGAAATGGTCATGTTGAAACTATAATGAATATTTTAGGAGGTATTTTGGCATAATAAAATTACACATAAAAATCTTATGGATCAATGGGTGAGGCCTTTTATTTGTAGCCTCCAAAGTTAACTTTCACCCAAGTGTAGTTAGGTTATATTTAACTATGATTGAGTTATAACTAACTATAGGTGAGTTAAAGTGAACCCTAAATGAGTTAAAGAGGATACATGTAATTAATATTTGGGATAGAGATCCCATTTATTAATCATGGATCTCTATTTCTATATTTAAGGCTTTTTAGGGAGATATTTTAATTCCTTAACTTTGAGGATGATGATGTCATTATGACTCATATTTATTGAAATTTCTACTTAATTACATAGGAAAGATCACTTAAAAATTTAATTTGGTCTACTTTGTTAATACATTCTACTTAGCATTTTATCACTTTAGGAATTGTTCAAGTGTCTCACTTAATGGGTCTAAAGGCCAAATTGCCAGTTGTTAGGTCACAACATGACTGTAGATGAATCTATGAGAGATTATTATTATGTATAGGATAATACCTCAAATAGGTATGCATCAACATGATTCTGAGCACTAATTTTTTATGTGAAGACAAAATTGGGGCATTCAATGATTCTTAAGCTTAATTTAGAATGTTTGGTATAAATCAATTTGAAGCTCGAATGAAAGCTAGTTGTGGATAGAATGGGGCATCTATATTTTGCCCCTATATGGGAAGGCATCTCAAGCTATAGGCACTATAATGTCTTCCCAAAGAATAAAAAAATCGTTAATTCCTAATGCCCCAGAAGGTGATGGATGATCCCTGGATGCCCCCTCAAGGGAGCGGGTAGCAAATAAGGTCAGCGAACATTCTTTCAAAAATAAAGAAATGATGGGACTTAGAGTTAAAGACGGTGGAAAAGACTAATTTTCCCAAATATGGTTATAATTAGTGACATAGTGATATGCCTTAGTTGGGTAGATAAAAAGAATGATTTGCCCAAAGGTAGTTATAATCATCAATAAAGTGAGGTGAAAATAATGATTTGACCAAAGGTAGTTATAATTATTAGCACAATGAAAATATGACCCAATAAGGAAGGAAAATTATAATGATTTGCCCAAAGGTGGTTATAATTATTAAGATATAGATAGATAAAAAGCACAATGATCTACCCAAAGGTAGTTATAATCACTGGCACTACAGTTTGGGATAATATGATAAATCTAAAAAGAGGGATTACGTATTAAATCCATACTCATGAAGAAAGAGTAAAATAGTATAGGGGATAGGTATAAATTTGGGATATATGTTAGGATAGAGATGCACCTCCTAACTAGTAGGGATTAAAATTCATACATGATTTATTTACTCTGTATTTGGGTAATGGTTGGATAGATTGGGAATTTTTTAGGTGAACAAAGATAAGTACTATGGAATGATTTATTGCAAGATCAACCAAACTAGTTTTTGATATAGCACATGATGGTATACATAATGATATAAAATAACATGATAACCTAGCCATATTTTGCATAAGGATTGACACCCTATCCAATAAATAATGGAAAATAATGCACTAATGATAAAAAACCATAATAATAATGTTGACGTATGAATATGGGTAGACTTAAGTATAGTGTACAAGAAATAACCCAATGAACACATTTTGACTAAGTCAAGGCACAATAATGAAAGGAAATAAACATGCAAATAAAAAAACAAACAAAGCACAACACCAATAAATAAAATAGTGATCAAAACAATCAAAACAAAAGCAAAAAAACATAAGCAATGGTTGATCACAATGTTAGTGAAAACATGAAACAAATTATTCATGCATGTGCAAGAGAGGTGTTATTATAGGTAACAAGGTGACCCATAAGTTATACAATAATGATGGAGATATAACAAGGCAAGAATAATTGGCACAAATTTGACCCTAGGTTATAGAGAAATAATGACATAAATGAGACAACAAACATTACCCCTAGGTTATAGGATACAATAAAACCAAAATAAAATGGGGGGAATAGAATAAAAGGAAGGGGTATCTGAATTGACTCTAGATGCAATAATCAAGTGGACGTTGCCTATATAGTTCCATATATGCAAGATACATGAATTTTAGGCCAAATATAGTTCTCCCAAGATATGGGATAGAAGAAAATGATGATAAGGTAGCATGATTGATGTGTAGAATAATATGGGAATGGTCTCACAAAATGATGAGTACATAATAAAATAAGGGATGACATTCCATAATCATGAAAAGCATCAACATAAACAAACTATGGAAGCGTGAAAGTATTGTTTAGGCTAAAAACACACTATAAGGTAATAGCCAAGTAGCCACTAATGAACTAAAATGGTAATTCATAATGTTTACTTCATCTAAGGTTGATAATGAGCATGGGCTCACAAAGATGTGAGAGTGTAAATAACTCAAAAAACAGCAAGAGTATAAGATGAATTCAAGTGGTCATTAGTGTATCAAATTTGAATACACAATGCTTACAATATAAACTCACAAAATGGTGAGAGTGTAAGGCTTAAGGCCAAAAAGGATGGGGAAACTAAACAATGAGTGGTTACTCAAGAAATAGTTAAGGATCTCAAGATCTTTAAGGTAAAGAAGTGGTCAAAAAGAAAGAAAGATGCGATTGAGATAACCCGAGATACCCCATGTATCCAAGTGCTACCTATATAGTCTGTGTAGACCTCAGGCTAATGTAGTTCTCCCAAAAAAGGGAAGAAAAAGACCAAGGTGGTCTATAAATAAATTGAACAAACAAGATAGCCCATCCTAAAAAATTTGAATGACTTTATATCTTGCATAAAAATTCCAAGCCAATTTTCATGATTTTGTGATTTTTTACAATTTTTTAGAATGTTTTTAGAATATTCTAAGCATCTCAACTTGATTGATAATTATGAGAGACTAAATGGTCCAACATGTAAAATGGAAAGAGCATGACTTAGGTTGTTCACAAAATGGTAACAACATTCAAACTTAAATTGCTCATAAAATGGAGAGAACATTGGTAAAGGGTGAATAGGATGACCTCAACATAAATTAAGTGTTGCCTACATAGTCCTAGAATGAGACCTCAAGTCACTATAGTTATACCTTATATTAGAGGATTCTATTATTTATCAACAAGTTATTGAATTAGGCAAACAACATTTGATAGTATAGAAATGGCATGGTGATATGGCAATGCATGGTAAAGGTGTTGTTCATAATTTTCCCATAGGTAATTAATTATAAATAGGAAACAATGGCATGGGTCAATGATACTAATTTTTCCAAAAGTAATTATAATTAATATCACCATGAATGAAATATAATGTGACAATAATGAAGGATTCACTTGCCGAATTATTATCATAGTGGTCCAAGATACTACCTCTTTATCTAGAAGAATGAATCAACTAGTAAAATTGGATTTAAATCCTCTTGTTGAAGGTGCCTGAATGACTAATGAATTAGAACTAAGGTCAAAAAGGGTGCACAGGGAGGGTAAAACAAATTTAGTCAATAGCAAATGTATAGAACGAATGATATATGATATGGTACAAGGAAATTGATATGATGGTATGATGTAATGATCCTCCTAGACAATACTTTGGGTCTCTCAAGTGAGGTAACACTTAAGGTGTATTATGTTCATGGGCTCATCAAGTTCATCTCCATCTAGTGTAGTATGCTCTAGAGTCATAGTTTCAAAAATGGCATAAGGGCCTATCCAATTAGGCTTGAACTTTCCCTTTTTCTTTTTCTTAGTTGTGGTGTTCTTTTGGTTTTCTTTGAGTAAAATATCACCAAGCTCTAACTCTATGTGTTTGACTCACTATTTATATTGACCATGCAACTTTTTTGATATGCTTGAAGGTTGTTTATAGTAGACATACACTTTTCATCCAGTAACTCTAGCTTTTGCAGGTGAGTGAATCTATAATCTTCATCATATAGGATGTTTTTTAATGAGATACATAGAGAAGGTAACTAAAACCTCAATGGGAAGCATGGCCTTGGTACCATATACTAGGGAATATGGTGTGGCTCCTATTAGAGTGTGATAATTAATATGATATGCCCAGAGGCCATAGAAGATCTATAGGTGCTAATCACAGCCAACATCATTGACAATATTTTTAAGAATAATGACAATGGTCTTATTTGTTACCTCTACTTAGCCATTATTATGGGGGTAATATGTTGTATAAAAATGTTGGGTGATGTTATATTTGGCATAAAGTGTTGTGACATCTTTTTTATTAAATGATCCACCATTATCAGATATAATGTTAGATAGGATACCATAGTGGCATATGAGATGGTTAAAGATGAATTTGGAAATCTATTTTTCAATCATGTGAGGGGTATATCTTCAACCCACTTAGTGAAGTACTCAGTAGTAGTAAGGATGTATTTATGGATTCATCTGGGAATGCCATGTGGCCTTGTAAATTTGCCTTTAATAGTAGGTACTAAAGTGAATCACTTTGTAAATGACTATGGTCTTATTGCTAAGCATGAAATGGGAAAGATTTTAGGCTGTAAAGACCATAACTAAACAAGATTTTTCTATTGGTGTATAGTTTTGTTCATATGCAAATAGTGTATGGATTATATAGTACACAACATGTTCTTTCCCAATCTCATCATGTTAAGCTAAAATTACCCCTAGTGCTTTTTTAGTGGCAGATAGGTAGAACAAAAAGGGACTGCCTAGCATTGGTGTTAATAAAACAAGTAGATTAGCAAGATATTCCTTTAGGTGCTAAAAGGCTTTCTAATATTTTTTATCCCAAATTGACAATGATCAAATCCAATGCCTTAGAGAGAAACAATGAAACCTAATAATTTCTTGTAGTGACACCAAAAATGCACTTCTTGGGATTAAGGTGAACCTTGTCCTCATGAAGCCTTTCAAATACCCTTCATATCATAATTAGATGATTTATACAAGTCTTTAATTTACCCAATATGTCATCAATGTAGTCTTCAACAATATCATGCATCATGTCATGAAATATAATTGTCATAGCTCTATGATATGTGGCCCTAGTGTTCTTGAGGCTGAATGACATAACTTGATAATAAAAATATCCCTAAGGAGTGGTTAATGTTATCTTATGTTGGTCTTCTAATGAAATCATGATTTGGTTATATCCTAAAAAGCCATCTATGAGGGATAACATTTTATTCACAATTTTGGAGTCAACTATCATGTCAATATCAGAAAAATAAAGTCATCCTTAGGGAAAACCTTGTTGATGGCTCTAAAATCAGTGTAGATTTCAATCCTTTGTGTCTTTTTACTAATAGGCACAACATTTGATATCCACTCTAAATAGTTGATCGACCAAATGCATATTGCTTCCAAGATTTTTTATAAATATTTTTTTACTAATACAAGGATACATCTTATAAAGATTATATTTCATAAGTCAGGCATCAAGATGTACAATAAGGTGGTGTAAAACCAAGGTGGGGTCTAAACTAGGCATGTTTGAATAAGCCCAAATAAAAATGTCAATAAACTCCCTTAAAAGGTCTATAAATACTTCACATTTCTCTTGAGTGAGGTACACACATAATTTGATCCACTTCAAGTCATTTGGACTCCTGATGTTAACTTCTATATTATCTTGTACTAGGAGAGTCAAACCATCCTCCAAAATGGTTGGCAAGGATGTAAACTAGCCTGCAATAGTAAAGTCCTCTGGTTGGATTGGTTCTTCAATTTCTCCCAAGCAAGATGAATATGAATCCCCTAATGGTAATAATGGCCATGTTGTAAATATTATAAGAAATTCTTGGGAAATTTGATCAAAGGCATGTTATTATACTAAACTAAACTTGAACCCAAAAGTAAATTCATCATTGGTGGTCTCCTAATCTTTATTCAAGGAAAAGTGAACACCCCCATCTGGTGTCACCTGAAATAGATATTCACCAAAAGACTGGCCTTTCTCTTTACTTTTACCCTAGTCCAAAATCACCTCAAAGATATTTTCACTCTAGGGGATCAATATTTTAATCTTTTTTTTTTGGCTAAGGGTGTTCACCCTCTCTCCAAAATAAGATGTTGGATCCAATTTGATAGAGAACCCTTGTTTTTGGTCTCCCAATGGAACATTATCTCTTAGGCCTAGAAAATTGTAAAAGGCCTCATCATTCTCAAACACATCTGCAGGCACTATGGATTCTTGTTAGTTTGAGTCTATAAGTTGAGGATGATAAATCAACAGTGTGGAATGTTTGTTTATTAGCATAATGGTATAAATGGTATATGGGTCAAGTAGATTGGAACTAGTAAGGTCTTCTTAAATGCTATTATTAGACTCTGCTTCACTGTCGGCATCATAGTCACTAGTTATTGGCATTAGAACATGAATAAGATATGTGGGGTCACCCCCAAGTGGTTTAAATCCAAGACCATAGATTCTTTTGTATCTAGTCATAGAAACAAGCTCAAGAGTACCTTGTTGGTTTTCCCCTAGACCTCCACCTTCATAGTCTTGGTTATCCATGATCCTATTAGGGATGAGATATTTGGCACTATGGTAGCAATCATCCAGTTTGTCATTATATATCTAAGAGTCATCATTGGTAAGTGGGTCCTCTTTTTAAAAAGTGGTAGGTGTGAAAATAATAGGCACTAGGCTATGAAGCTTGCCTTTTCCTTTCCGTCACCATTCCATGGAAGCGGGTATAGATTTAGGCCTTTAATAGGACTTGGGGTTCTATGTAAGCTTAATAATATGGAATGTATCATGGTTTAAATATTCTCTTAGACCATTGTCTGAAATGGTAAAATGATTAGACATTTCAAGAGGAGGTATATGTGAGGATGGATGAGGTAAGGCTATTTGGGTCTATACAATTAACCTATGGCAATTTAACAAGTATCTCTTTGTCTTTGTCCTTATTGGGTACTAGGTCTAGGCCAAAATGGTAGTTATCACTTTCATATTCTACCTATAAATGTTTGGAGTGTTCATATTGACTTAGATCTCCATGATAGTAACCTCCATCCCTGAGTGAGTAAAATTGATACATTGGTGTAATGTTGAAATAATTTCATAGATTTCATGTATCCATGTCCTACTAAAAATAAAATTATATGATATGTCTAGGTCCATCACATGGCAAAGTGTATCAAGGTTCAAAGGCCCAATGATCACTGAAAAGCTTATGGTTACTTGTGATTATGATTCTTCATTGGCGTAGGCTTTAATAGTGATAGTTTTTGGCTAAAGGCTGGTTGTTGTATATCCCATATGCTTGATGAGATTCAGAGACACAATATTTAGGCCTTATCTATTTTATATGAGGACATGTTTGACTTTGTGTCATGTGATGACAAATTCAATATAAATAGGTTTTTATGGAGAGGACCAAGGGATGATATATCACTTTGGTCAAAGGTCAATTATTGGCCTAAGATTAGGTGTCCAACCAAAGCTTGAAATTTGTTTGGACTTGTGTCATTTGGAACATGGAATTGGCATAGGATTTTTTTAGAATATTCTTTTGGATACCAGATGTACACAACAAATCTAAGATGTAAATTTGTGTGGGTGTATTTTGGAGTTATTCCATAATGGCATGTGTCTTTTCATTAATATTAGTATTTCACATGTTTCTAGCTAGCATAGTGGGTTGGATTAGGTCATTGGTGGGAGGTTATGGGCCTAGAATGGTAATCTTAGACCATTAAGTTATGATTACACAAGCAGGATTGGATACAAGATCATTATTACTATAAAATATTGTATAAGGGACAGAGAGGATAATTTTTTATTGTCGATGCACTTGGTTGTGGTCATGTTTTAATGAAGAGTTATTAGGATAAGGTCTTGAAATGGTAATAATTATTTGTTATTGCACTTGGTTGCAATCACAGGTCAAGGAAGGATTATTGGCATAGGTAGGTTGATTGGCAGTGTTAGTTAAGAGTTTTAGTCTATTAGCATTTGGCCTTGGATTAATGGTAATGGTAGAAACATTCCCACCCATAATATGACCTATAACTTTATTGTAGTCATGTGCAATTATGTGGTAAGATTATTGGTTGTTGGGTTCATTTTGGCCTTAGTTCCTCCCATTTGGTTGATGTTATTATTGTTATTCAAATTTTTTTGTCTTAATTATTGTTGTTGTTATTTTTGTTCTGTTAGTCATTTTTGTTATTATGGATTAGCATTATTATGTTTTGGAAAAGGGTTTTGGCAGATACCCAGGTTTTGATTGGATGTAGATGTTCTATTATCCAATTATATCTCCCCATTTTCTAGCATATTTTCAATAAAGTGCTTAAATTTCACACAAAGGCATATGGAATTCCCATGAACATGATGATATTCACAAAAATCATGCTTTCTATACCAGTCTAGATATGGTATACCCATAGGATACTATTTTTTAATTGGCCAACTAATCATGTTGGTCATGGCTAGCTTATAAAACATTACTTCAATAGGTTCACCAAGGTTGTTGAAGACTCTAGGAGTGGATCTTATTCTTGGATGAGGGGTTTAAAAAAGTGTTTGTTACTTCATTTTAGTAGTTGATCTAGGTTATGGTGTAGGCTATGCTTGATGGATAGGTTGCTAATGTGGAACATGCTACATTGGCATTGTAGGCTGAGCAGATGGTGTTTTCACCATTTTGACATGTCACGATTTAGTTACTCCATTACCAACAATGTTCTTGTTGTGATTGTATGGTTTGGATTTTTCATTGTTTCTAGCTTGAGCTAGTGTTGATGCTTACACTTGGACTTAGTTAGGGTTTTGACTTGGGCCTATGCTTGGGTTTTGGTTATAATTCTTATTTAAAGAGGTTAATTTGATAATCCCTTTGTTATTAAGGGCCTTTTCAATCTATAATCCTTTCTCGATAATTTTATTTAATGTATGTGCACACTGAAGCTCTAAATGGTAAGATATCTCACTATGCAATTTTTTAGTAAACATAGCAGCCAATTATTTATCTGGGGTGAAGCAAATAATAATCACTCTCCATCTCTATAGGTAGCTTAAAAAACATTCACCAACTTTCTGCTTGGCTTGAGTCAAATCTACTAATGAAATCTCATGCTCAAGATTATAGGAGAAGTGTTTCACAAACTTGTCTTAGAGGTCATCAAAATTAGATACTAAATTTTTTGGCAACTTGAGGAACCACTCCAAAGCTTGTCCAGCTAGACTTCAAGGAAATAAAAGAAGTAGGTAAATGTCACTATAATATATTGGTTGAAAAGTGATAAAGAACTCTATTATATGTGTCTTAAGATCTCCTTTACCCTTATACTTCTCAAATTTTAGTGGTTCATAACCTAGAGGAAATGGTATTTGAAGATACTCCATGTTGAATGGGTATGAACACACATTGTCTAATTTAATTTTCTTGATCTACTTCCTTGTTTGAATAATGATAATTACATCCTCTTTTGTTAGAACTCTTGGGCCAAAAAACTTAATGGTACACTTTGTTGTGGCTATGGCTAGGTGGTCAAAGGTGGATTACCTTGACTAGGGTATAATGGAGGAATATAATGTTGTGGAACATTGGTTTGGTGGGTGAATTGACCAAGAATATGCATCTATGGATTGGGATGTGCTTGTTGATATTGCACACATTATTGATAGATATTTTAGTTTAGATTAAGTATATGGACTTGGGTCTAAGGTAATTATGGTTAGGATGGAAGGATATGGATTTGTGAAACATATTATACCTACTGAGGTTGAGTAGGGACTTGTTGTTGACTAGTCAAACCTGGTTTAATAAAGGGAACTTGTTGTTGACCAAGGTCATGTCTATGAATCTATGGTACTTACTAAGTAAAAGTCAAATGTTTCCTAATAGGTAATTATTAGACATTCATACTTATTTATTATGAAAATATCTTCTATTTTGAAATAGATGCTTGTTGGGTGTTTGACATTTGTCTTTTACCAATAAAAATATGTTGTTGATTAGACAACATCTGTGATTATAGAGGTACATTAGTCTATGACTATTGAGGTACATTTGTCACTACCCATTCAGGTGGAATATTTATTTCCCCTATTGAGGTGGTGTAGTGTTCTACCTCTATTGTTATGGTAAATTAGATTGTTCCTATTGTTGTGGAATATTAGTCATCCCTTGTTGAGGTGGGATAACATTAATCACTTGTTGTTGAGGCAAAGCATTAGTTGGCACTTGATTACTTACCCTTTGTTGTTATGTGCTTGAAGATGTAGTTATTTGAGGATTGGGAGTAATCTATTATATTTTAAAAGTAGGCATACCTACCCCTGCTATTACAAACCAATTATGGTATTAACTAAAGGCATTAGTTATTGTGATGTATTTATTGGTATGTTCATGTCACCTTGGCCTAGATTGGAAAACACTTACATGTTATCCACCTTATTTAGCACATTATTATATATAGAGGCCATAGTCACATATTTAATAAATATGGCATTGATCATGTCACCTACTAAATTATTTTTCATATATATTTTTATACCCAGATTAGCTTGACCTATCAAATCGATTAACACTCCTATTGAAGGAGTTATCTTTATGAGGGGAGCATTCGATATGGCCATGGCATTAAAATTTAGCACTAGGTTTAGATAGATTAGATATGATTTTTGAATTTGTATAAAGTGGTCCTCCATGGTCCCTTTCTTCTTGTCAACATATTTGGATCTTCATATGACATAGGCATGATCACTTGAGGGTAACTAGTAAAAGCATGTTTGATAGTTTACATGCAAGAAATATTTCAAGGCACTCTAGCTAGACTTGGCAGGTTTTCATGGGGTAATTCTTATGGAAACTATAACTTTAAGAATCCAAATGGATCCATTAGGGTTTAGCATGGAGGTACACATAGTACTTAAGCAAACACCTAGAAGGCTAAGAGGCTCGGGGATGTTATGGGCTACTTAAGATCTATAGAGGTTATCTAGATTGTAGGCTTACACAAAACTATAGATAGACTCATAAACTAGGTTAGGGATACCACAATAAAGCACACAAATGATGTAGGTATCTATAATAGGTATAACCACAGTAAAGTGAGTAGTTGAAACAAGAAACCTATTTGTATACAAATGATGGAAACAAAAATGTTGAGTTGAGAAAACTATCACAGAATGCATAATCCTAAGAGAGAGGCACTTTTGTCCAAATGAAAGACATTTTGGAGATTAAATATATTTTCAAGAAAGGGTTCAATAAAATTCCCAATGTAAGCCTAAGCTAGTTCTTAATTTTCAACACTATCACTTCCTAATGATACAATTTTCTAGTTTAGCAAAGGGGAGATTATTTGTGAAAATGCATAGAAGGTTTTGAGTAACTAGATATTATATCATGCAATGAGATACATTTCATAATCACTCATATTATTAAATGAAATATGTTTTCAATCATGAAATATGTTTTAGATGCATACAAATGCAAAATCTTTAGAAACTACCCTAGAGAATGTTTTAATCAAACTAAAATACCAAAATAATGAAAATCTATCTAATACACTACTAAAAAAATGGTAATTTCACTTTGTATATCAAAGTGCCCTCATATTAGGCTAAAATTTAATTTTTCAGAGATCTACCAACTAATTATCCAAGCTAGGAAGCAATAAAGGAGGAAGACCAAGCAGTATGTGGATTGAGTCTAAACTAGGAGCCAATAACAATTAAAGAGGTGAAGGAAAAGCTATAAGCTAAAAGAGATCCAATTTAGAGAGCACAACAATAGGTAAAATGAAGCTTGAGTAAGTTTGGAGCAAGCAAAAAGTTGTAGGAGCATTGTGGAGATCAAAGAGAATCAGCAAATCAAGTTGTAGAATAGTAGGGCACCCCTTGTCACAATGCAAGCTCAAGCATGCTAAGAATGAATCAAATGAGATCCAAAAAAGCATATGAGATCAGATAGTGATGATAAATAGGATATAAAGGTAAAATTTAAATATTTATATTATATAGGGCACTCCCAATCTGCCAAAAGTAAAAAAACTACCCATTTTTAGCCATTGGGCACCTGATAGGGCCCAAAAATATATTTTCTAGCTAGGCTAATGCCCAAGTCATGGCTTAGGTGGATATGACATGTGGCCTATGCCATAGCATAGCCCCATAATTTGTGACTTGGGTCAAATAACCATCTTAGATGGTCAATAAGGCTTTGAAAGGGTCCTAGGAGGCACCTGAAGGGTCTACCAGTGAGCAAAAGGACTAGGGAAGTGTAAGGAATGTTAGGTAGATGTATATGTAAAGTTATAGGTTGTTCATACAAGCGTAAAATCTCTAAAAGTATGATAACCAAGGTCAGTAGTTTGCATGTGAATTCAAGTGTAATAATAGGGTGGAGTAGGGTCATGGGAAGTATGATTACATATGCCCCTGAGGAACAAGCATTTGGTGTTTAAATGAATAAGTAGTGTTGTGCAATACCTAGAATCCACAAAAAATCAAAGACAAGTAAGAATTTAAATGATAAAAGAGAACATTACATGCACTTACTAGATAGATATGGTGGTATAAAAATTCAATGATGTGATCCATAAGTGGAAGTGTAAATGTTGTGTACTCTAAATCTAAATCCAACTCTAGCCCCTACATAGAAATGACACAAGTGATATCAAATTAAATCATAAAATCTAAAATAACATTAACTAGAGAATTAGCTCTATTGTTCTCCCCAAGAGGGATATCGGTGACCTAAATCTCCTCAAAGGAGGAAAGTAAATTGCATTCCACCTTGAAGAGGGGGAGCAACTCAGAGATAAGGAAATTCTAGACATTAGTGAACTAAGACATGAATAATAATGAGTTAGATAAAAACTACACATATCACGTGCCTAGCACATGAGAATTAATCAAATTACCAATGATTATGTGATACACTACTACAATATTCATCTCACTAGTAAGAAAGTAACTAGCTACGACAAGCCCATAGTCCCATAGGTCATCAATAATCCAAGTGATAGCGGTGGGTCTTGGGTTGTCTCAACTGTCACCATCAATGTGAATCACCATTGAGAGGTGCACCATGATGAATGTCAAGGATGCAAGAGGATTCTATAAGAGGATTTTCTCAACATAGATCAGGACAAGTGAGTTGTACTTGAGAGACAAAGAACACAATCAAGGGGTGAAGACCAATGTTGACTATGGGACAAGGTGACAAAGGGTGGTAGGATGTCCATGAAGAGATTAAGATCATTTGGTGAAGTCCAGATCAAGTCCTAAAGTAATTTTAACCATGAACCTGTACACCTATAAAGACCATAGTGAAAGAGAAAGAGAGAATTAGTAGAGATCAACTATGAATGAGTAGAGAAACTACTAACTAAAATAAGTAGAGATATCAACTTCTATCCTGAGGTTTATCTAACAAGGAGTACATGGGTCCGATAGGCCAGAGGACATAGGGGTCTAAGAGATTGTAAAAATCCCAAAATAGGCCTAAAGATCCCTCAAAGAGAGAAATGGACTCCACCATTACATCTAGAATGGTCCAAAACCCCTAAGATGTAGGTTTCACTATTCCACGAGCAATAATAAAATGAAAGGAAGGCTAGGAGAGGCAAAAAAAGAAGGCCCCTAGCCTAGATTGCAACCTTCCTGGGCAAACTTATGGCCTAGGGGTCTACTAGGCCATAAAACTTGTGGTGTGGTCCACTACCAACCTGAAGGTTATGCTATAAACCTATGGCCTAGCTCTCGAGGGCTTAAAAAATTAGCCCAAAAGGAGCCAAAACAAGCCAAGAAACCAATTAATAAAGGGGGGAAGTGATGTAGTAGGTGCATACTTATATTTCACTTAGTTTTTTTCACACTAAAATCATAATTTAATTTGAATGACTAAAAATTGAAGAGGATTCTAAGTGCTAGAGGTAAGAGAGGCATCTCATCTAGTAGAGTCACTATCACTGCATGGTGGCCAACTAGTAGAGAGTGTCCTAATGCTAACTACACTAAGAGGTGAGGAGGGGTGGTAGGAGGCCCTTGAAATATGAAGACCAACTAGGGAAGGCTAGAACAAGTCTCAATCAACCAAAAACACTAACCCACACCACCTAAACTAATTATGGAGGAGAGAGGGAGTCAGTATAGGACTAACTACAAGCAAGGACTAGCACAACTAACTAAAAGAATCAAAAGACTCTACTTCTATTTGAAGGCACATCTAAGGAGGAGTGCATAATCTAAACAACCATAGAGACCCATAAGGTCTAATTATGGATGCCATAAAAAGGGCAATCCACCAAAATAGGGTTTTGGGGAGGGTGTTCTAAGAAGCTTTAAGGCTCACCACAAGCCCAGGCCCAAGCCTACCCCCAAGGGTAGGCCACCACTTCACCCTAACTAGAGGCATGCCCCTAAGGTAGGCCACTACTTAACCTATGAAGAGGCCAAAAAATATGTAAAATATAGGAAGAAGGAGATGAAGCATCCATATCCTTAGGTTCACCAATCATGACCCAGAGTTCTAGAGGTGGGGTCATTATTAGTGAACAAGACCTTCTAAACCCAAATAAGTGAGAGGATGGTGGTATGAATGACATATGGGCACAATATTCTTATAAGCTCTCCTCTCATTGACTAGGTCACATGATACAATGTGGATGGAATAACATGTAAGATCCACCTTGGTAAGTCAAGATAACTCACTAGGAGAGGCATTGAGAGTGTCAATGCCACGATGAGACAATCATGACAAAAGGGGAAGAAGCCCAACATCCAAGGATACATATCTAAATAATTCTCCCAAGAGTGAAGAGCTACCTAGACACCTAGCATTAGGAGGGGTTAGGGGTTACACAATAGGTGTAAGAGGAGTGAACACTGACTAATTCTTAGTAGGGTCAAAATGTTTATCCTTGAGAAAATAAGATTCAGAGGTGGGAGCCTAGGGTGAATCCATAGGGCTCTACAAAGAGATAACCAAAGCCTCATCAAAGGGTTTTATCTTAGCATAGATAAATTCCTAGATATTTAGGTCTACCTCCAAGGTGTGAACTTCACCTTTATACATGAACTACACCATACAAAACATTGTTGATGTGATAGATTACATGGTAGTAGTCTAGGGATAGCCAAGAATCATGTTGTATGAAAGATCTAGGTCGAACACACAAAAATCAATCCCAATAGTCTTGGGTCCAAATATGACCTAAAGCTTCACATTACACACTATCACAATTGTATCATAGTTGAAGCCAAAACAATTTTGGTGAGAGTCATAAAGCTTCTTATGGCTAATGCTCAACTCATTAAACACCCTAAAAGGCATGATGCTCAATGTAGAACCTTCATCAATGATGCATCTATTAATGCAAAATTCATCTACAAAGGTCTTGATGTAGAGTGGGAACTTATCCCTACTTTCCATACTAGAAGGGTCTGGTAAAGAGGTAGGGTCAAAAGATAGGATAGGTGGGTGAGGGTAGTTGGGCATATTTTAGTTGAAAAACACCTCATCATTATACCATAGTGTTACTTCATGGGAGAGACCAATCTCATCAAATATGAGCCCTATTTTCTCAAGGCAAAGGAAAAAAAGGTCCCAGATGGAGATTCGAGTTGAGAGACCTTATAACTCATCTATGATATATTATGAGTGTTGCCTAGCCTAGAGAGGGATATTACAATGAAATTCAAATATGACTTTGGGATTCTCTGGCCCTTTGGGCTATCCTGAGGGACTTGCACCAATAACATCTCCAATGGGATCAATCACATGACCCAAGCATGTATTGACAAAGTAATTATAACTAACATGGATTATATCAATGCTAGTAACAAGTTTGTTACTATCATGTTTGGATTTCCCTATCAGGTTCATCAAGGATAAGGAGTTAGAAGAGGTAGAAGAGTGACTAGAAGAGTGTTGATCCTTAGCCTTAGATTTATTCTTCTTCTTTTTTTCCTTGTCATGGTTATGAAAAGGTTTCATAAACACATCCAACCTATGGTTGGGTTTCATAAGCAAGGAGTTCTGGGGAGCAGATGAGGTCTTCGCATGAGATTGTTGGGTGACACATTCCTTATTAGAATGCCCCTTAATCTTGTAGAAGTTGTATAATTTTTTGGGGTCATAGGGATATGACACCCACTACCTTCCTATTTTATTTTCAAGGACCTTATTTTTGGGTGGCCTCTTACTCAAAGCATTGACCTCATGGTTATCCTTCTTGTCCTTCTTCCTGATAGGAGAATTAGTGACACCATCGCCAATTGTGTTATAGCTATGATCATGCAAGGAGGATGAAGTTTGAGTTAGAATGGTTTGAATACCTACACACACATCAAAGACTTAAGTCCTTAGACACTCATTAAAAACTTCATCATAAGAGTTGGGTTCACATTTGAGGACCTCAAGGTGAACTTCCTGCCTTAATGATCACATGAACATATCATAAATTTGATGATCCAATAACCTTGTCTTGCATGTATGGATGAATAAACTCCACCTACATATAAATTCAAATTTTGAATCACCCTTGGCTTGTACTATGGAGGTGAGTGATTGGATGTTAAGGTTAAATGGTCTATATATATTGAATTACTAGAGAAAGTCATCCAAAAAGAACTGGAAGCTAAAAAGAGAATCTAGCAGTAAACTTTAAAACCAAATGAGAGCTTTGGATCATAGGGAGCAATCGAAGAGCTTTAACATCATAACTTCATCATGTTCCCAATCCATACACACCATCATAAATATTTTTATGTGTTCCATGGGACTATCATCTTGATTCCCATTAAACTTGGGCAATTCAAAGATTGGAGTAAGAAGGGTAATAACATGTACCCAAGGGGCTAGAGGATTCCTATGGAGATCTTCATATGAAAAATTGATAGTGTCTTAGAGATGAGTTCCCTGAGGAGGCCCATGATGGTCATGATGTTTCCTATTCCATAATAATCATTACCACCATGGTCATGAGGGAGATGGCATCAAGGTAACACCTATGTGAGAAATGCTCATGATAGGGATCCTCCCAATCACAGGGTGTAAAATGACCACAGTAAAGGTATCATTCCATACATGGATGATGAGATAATGTGACATTCTTATGGGGATGGTCATGGTGACCTAGTTCCCCATGGTTTTGGCCACATTCCATGAGATGAGGGTCTACATGAGGGCACTGATGTTTGGGATAAACATCCCAAGGGTCTATAATTTTCAAGTGGTAGTCAAAATCAGCATGCTCATCTGAGACTCTAAAGGAGGGGCTAAGAGGATGGGAAGACTCCACAAGAAGTGGATGCCTCACCAATTCAAGATGATAGTGTCTCTCAAGATAGACATGAGGGGGTTCTTGTTCCATATCCTCCTGCTGAGAAAGAGGTAGGGGAGTCACATGATAATGGGTCAAGATACTAGAACAAAAATGGGTGCAATCTCTATCTTCATAAGAAGCACATCACCTACTCTTAGAGGAATAAAAGTGTTCTTCCTTCACATGAATCCACCTACAATAATCATCAATGATTGTACATAACTCATCAGGCCTCAATCATGAAAGGGGGTCATATTCACCCCTAACAAGGGAATGAAAATTGAGCTTAAGTCTCAGGGAGGTATATTTGAATAAGTAAAGCCTAGGCTGGTAGAAAGGTGAGTGATCCCATTGGTTATATATTTACCAATATTTTTCTTTGTGAAACATGAGAGGGTCAATGTCACTATGTTGGGTCAAGGGAACCTCTTGGATCTTATGTTGTCTATGGTATTCCATTATAGCCTTAACCTACTCATGAGTGAGCTCAGGGACAAGACCCTAAATTCAATAGGATTGGTGTCCCAAGTGTGGGAAACTAGTCATAGATGTAATGAAATAAGAGAAACATGGGAGAAAATAGAAAAGGAAAATGATCAAAGATCCATCAAGGAAAAGGACACAAAACTAAATCAAGATCAAACAACCAAAGGGAGAGATGAAACATGGCTAAAAGTAAAGTCTTATGGCTATCAATAATAAATAGGCTATGAAAATTATAAAGAGGATAAAACTATAATGAGATATTATGTGGGGTCACACTGGGCATGCTAGAATGTAGCTCCAAGAATTTGAACATATCCACTAGGGTTTGGTAAGGGGTACACAAGGTACTTAAGCAAACACCTATAAGGCTAAGAGGCTTAGGGACACTATTGGCTAATTTAGATCTATAGAGGCTATCCAGTTTTTTTTGCTTGTACCAAACTATAGATAGACTCATAAATTAGGTTAGGGATAATACGATCAAGCTCATAAAGGATGTAGGTATCTCTAACAGGTATAACCACAGTAAAGCAAGTAGTTGAAACAAGAAACCTACTTGCATATAAATGATGGAAACAAAAATGTTGAATTGAGAGAACTATCACAAAATGCATAAGCTTTCGAGAGAGGCACTTTTTGGCCAAATGAAAGATGTTTTGGAGATCAAATACGTTTTCAAGTAAGGGTTCAATCGAATGCCTAATCTAGTTCTTCATTTTCAACACTATCACTTCCTAATGATGCAATTTTCTAGTTTAGCAAAGGGGAGATTATTTATGCAAATGCATAAAAGGTTTTGAGCACCTAGAGATTCTATCATGCAATGAGAAACATTCCATAAGAAATCATATTATGCAAGGAAAGACATTTTCAACAATGAAATATGTTTTATATGCATACAAATTCAAAATCTTCTGAACTACCCTAGAGAATGCTCCCAACAAACTAAATTACCAAAATAATGAAAATCTAGATAATACACTACTATAAAAAAAATGGGAATTTCAATTTACATAGCAAAATGACCTCATATTAGGCTCAAATATATTTATGTAGAGATCTACCAATCGAGTATCCAAACTAGGAAGCAATGAAGGAGGAAGACCAAGTTATATCTACACTGAGTCCAAACCAAGAGCCAATAGCAATGGAAGAGGTGAAAGAGAAGTTGTAAACTAAAATAAAGCTAATATAGAGAGCACAAGAATAGGTACAATGAATCTTGATGAATCTAGGAGCAATAAATAAGTCTCAAGAGCATTATGGAGATCAAGGAGAATCACCAAATCAAGTTATAAAATAGTAGGGCATCCCCTGTCACAATGCAAGCTCAAGCATGCCAAGAATGAATCAAGTGAGATTTAATAAAGCCTATGACCTTAGAGAGTGATGATAAAGAGGAGAGAGAGGCAAAAATGAATGATTTTTAGTCATATAGGGCATACCCAATCTACCAAAAGCCAAAAATTGCCCATTTTTAGCTGTTGAAAACTTGACAGGGCCCAAAAATAGGATTTCTATCCAGGTTATAGGCCATGCCAAAACTTAGAGGGAATAAAGTGTAGCTGAGGCCATTTAGAACCCCATAAGTTATGATATAGGTCAATTTCCCATCCCATATAGTCAACAAGGCTCTGAAAAGATCTCAAGAGGCACCTAAAGGATCTGTTGGCAATCGAAAGGGCCAGGGAGGTGCAAGGAATGTTAGGGATATGTAGATACAAAGTGAGAGGTGTCCATGTAAGCAAAAAATGCCTCGAGGTGGGATAATTAGGGTCATTAGTTTGCATGTGAGCTGATGTGTAATCATAGGGAGGATTAGGGTCATCAGAAGTATGATTATATAAATTTGGCCCCTACCTGAATGGATCTGACTAAAACCTCTTCTTTAATTTCAATAAAGTTATGATTGAACAAATATGGGTCATATGTCAATGGCATAGTAATGTTGTATGGTTTTTATTAAACTTGTTCTACATATGATGGCTCACCAACAAGATATTATGTTGTTTGATCTTAGTCTTTCTCTAAATAGGGAGGTGTATTAACCAAGTAATGTGCTAATAGATCTTATCTTTGTTCCTTAGATTAATCAGTGTAAGGAGGATAGAGACTAGTCTCACAAACTACATCATTATTGTATGGGTCTTAAACAAAGTTATCATTCCTGATTATGTTATCATAACCTATATTTCACATGGTTCTACTACAAGTGTAGTGAGACATGTCTAAATCAATGACTAACATTTCATGAAAAAAACTCTAGAGTTATATAAACTCTTAAAATGAGGTATATATGGCAAATATTTCAAACTTGTTACGTCTAAGAACTTGGTCTAAAAATTTAAATGGTCTAAATTTGGCTTAGGAATGGAGTTATTCTCCAAATTTGGTCAATGATAAACTCAGTCTAAAACATCCTCAAGTTCTAATGTCAAATATCTCACACAAATGGTCAAGTGAATGGATAAATTTGAATGTCGATATTGTTAAAAAGTATTTCAAACAAATCTAATCTAGGTCAAAATTTTTTAAAAGGTTGTTAGGTCTTTGGGAATAAAGCACAAAGCTAGGCTCAAAATGACTAGGTCTAAAAACAAAAATGAAAGATAAGATGCTAGGTATTTGGGAAAACAACACAAAACTAGACCTGGAACAAACTAGGTCTAAAAGGCAAGGTATGTAATCTAACAATTTGAAACACTTGGACTCAAACTAGACATACAGATTCAAACACACACTTTGATCATTGGTAAAAGACATTGGATCTTAGGCATATACATAAACTAACTAGGAAAATCAATTCTAAGTAGGCAAAAATAAGGACGAGGCGTAAAACATTCAATCCCAAGTGATGAGCAAGACTCAAATGTAAACTAATCATGCTTAAGGTTGTACCTAGAGAGAGAGTTTTGACCTTAGTTCTAAGCAATAAAAGAGATATGAGGAATACAAAAAATATATCACTTATAAAATCTATGCACAAAAAGAGTCTTCAAAGGAAGCAAGGAATTAGTCCAAGTTGTACAATCAAAAAGTGAGAGGTAAGCACCTAAGCCAAATTTAAGCAAGGCATAGGCATAAACCAATCAATGTTTGAATCTGAACTTCATAAGACCAATTTTGAACTTGATTTAAAATACTTAGGTGTCTCAATGGATAATCAGGTAGACCAAAATGGACAACATAACGATATTAGGCATAGACCAAAAATGTATAAATGGTTTTGAAATTCAGTTTGACACAAGGCAAAAGGTCTTTGAAATAATGCAAGCAGTGTAACGACGCTATCTCACTCAAAAGGTATGACAAATAATTTTACTTCAAAACTCTGAGGCAAATATTTGAAAATAAATGGGTAGCATAATGACACCACTTTTAAACATATGTCACACACACACAAATGTTTTGTAAATGTTTAAGGCACATGTGTGGTATCAAATAGATGACATAACACCTCTTTAGGCTAAAAGTGGTGTGCAAACATGACTTATTTTTGACATGATATTTTGACAAACAAAGTAGTTTTGACTCAAAAATAATGCAAGTAAAAATGAGAAGACATAAAAACACCTAAGTGTATCATCCTATTCCTAAAAACTAACAAGGTGGCTTCATATCATCAAATTCTATCTATATACTCCTTGAGAGGAAATATTTTTTTAATCCAAAAATTTAAATGCACATGAAAATTAAGGTTTTTAGGTACCCTCTATTGTTCCTAAAATTTGTCACTTGTTTTTGTGGACAACATACCAACCATTTTGGTCCTGCAGACCAAAACTCTCTCTTTTCTTTCTCAAAAATATTTTGAGCAGTTAAGTTTTTCAAATATTCAAGCCTTTTTAGCTAAGGAAGTCGCAGGTTCAACAGGTGGGCTTTCTTCAAAGGAAGTTCAAAACACTCAAGGCATTTCCTTAGTGTTTTGAGGATGGTTCAATGCAAAGGTTCGATCAAAAGACTTAATGGTGGGATTCAAACAAAAGAATGAACCACTTTGAACCGTTGAATCATTGAACCCTACCTCCGCAAGGTTCAACGGGTTCAAAGGTTCAAAGACTTTGATGGACTTAAAGAAAAGAAGGCTTCAAAGAGTGAAGGTTGAACTGATTGAACCTTTGAACCTTGAACCAAAATGGTTCAATGAGTTTAAAGGTTCAACGAGTTTAATGAGTTTGATGGACTTAGAAAATGAAAGGATCTAGAGAGTTTGAAACTTCAAAGAATTCAAAGAAATAAGATTGAACTGATGAACCTTAAACCAAAATGGTTCAAAGGTTTAAAGGTTCAAAGGGTTCAAAGAGTTCAAAATTTGAAAGGAAGCTTCGAGCAAATGAAGGAAGCAGAAGATTCTAGAAAGAAGTTCAAACAAATGGTTCAAAGAAATGGTTCAACTGAAGAAGAAAAAGAGAGTGAACATGGCCTTTCACAAAACATTGAACCTTTGAACCAAATAAGTTCAAGGTTCAAAGTTTAAAGAGGTTCAAAGTGACCAATGATGTCCTCGCAGATGTCAATTTCAGGGTGATGGAATAACCGTTGATTTTCAAAAGGCCCGAGAACAAGCTCAGCGACTAGCCAAGAAAAGAGTCGAAGAAGCCAACTGAAAGTGAGAAGATAGCCCTAAGAGCTTAGATCACCAGGAAGAGACAAAACATGGCAAAGAAAGAGAGAATAACTATAGGAAATCCAAAAATATCTATAGGAGAGTTATTTCTATTAGGTGGAATAGTCCACCAAGTGGACATCAGAGAACATAAACATTCAAAGGCACGGCCTATTTTTTTGCATCGAGTAAAGGTGAATAGATAGCCGTGTAAGCATCATAAAGAAGACCAAAAAACCCATGATTAGGAGGAGACATTTGAGATGATTTAGAATTCAAAATTTAAGGCTGATGACCTATTCCAGCATGGCCCTTTCATAGATATTCAATGCATTCAATTTAGCATGGGTTGATTTCATGAAAACAAGCACCCAAGTCTTTCTTGTAATGCTATATATTGTAATCTCTCATTTTGTATAGGGAGATCTCTCTGTTATTAGAATCAAAGCTCTACCCAAATTGAAAGGCATTCCTGAGACTTTGAGCTCAGACTGTTAATCATATTTTTTTAAATGAATGAGAAAGCAAGTGACCTTTCAGACTTTGTGTTGGAATAAGCTTGTGTCATCTAGGAAATTGTTCTTATGTCTATTTCCTAAATACAGTCTTGTCCATTTAATCAAACAAGTAGAACAAGTGGAAATAAGCTTGAAGATCTCTTGAAGCCGACTGTCAGAGACTTTGTGCTACCATAAGTGTCTTCAGTCTATGTTTTGTGTAAAAGATACTAGAGAGACTTTGATCTCTCTTTATCCTTCGTAATCCTTTATTCTATTGTAGTTTTAGGTGGAGACTTTGGGCTGCACTTAATCCTACGGTGTCCTTCATCCTAATCAGTGAGAGAAGCAATGAAAGACTTTATGATTTTGTGGGTTTCTTGTGGTTACAGTTACTACCTAGGAAGTTTTCCTCTGGTTTTTTGAACATCATTTTTGAAAGAAGAGAAATGCCTTCAGCAATTACCTAGGAATTCTCTTCTATTTTGTGAACATTATCTCTAAAAAAAGAGAGATGGATGGTATGATTTCACCCCTGTGAGTATTTTCAACTTATATAGTATATAATAAATTATAGGGAACCTCCCCTTCCTGAGAGGAGAGATTTATCTCATTCTGGTTGTGGTCACCACACCCATTTTGCCATATAAATCTCCTTATGTTGTGGTTGATGTAACCATTTTGTCGTTAGTCAGCTAGTGACAAAATATTCACCCAACACCCTCTTCTCTCAAGATTTTGTATGCTGGCATGGAACTTCAAGCTAGTCACCTTGCATTAATAATATTTCTATGATAAGTGAGTTTTATTTAAAACTATAAATTTCATGCATTATAGATAGTCCCAAGGGTGGTTAACACTAAATATGCAATCATGTCAATTGAATTCATACTGGCTAACTTATTATGCAAGGGTATATTCCTTTGCATAGTAACTCCATCCATGTACTTCTTAGTGGAGTTCCCTAGTTATCCAAACTTGAATTAGGTTTTCTTACGATTAGAGAGGCTAGCCACTTAGCCTCTTATCAATCATAGTATCATGTTCCTTGATTTATATACCCAATCATGGAGTGGGTTTGAAACGATGCCAAGAGATGAATTCCTAGGTCAATACTTCCCTAAAGAACTTATGGGGAGGTGAATTGATCCCACTCACAAGCCAAAATGCAAGAAGTAAATATAGGACTTTAAGGTCATTTTAAGATCACCCTAGTCATTCAGATCTTGGGGAGTTCCTTAGAGACATTCCTTCTATGCTTGGATTAAGCAATGAAAAATAATGGACAAAGCAATTTTGGTCACTCAAGTTTCCTAAAGGGGACATGGGGAGAGCATACACACTAAGTCTATTTTGCAAAACTAGCACAAATAACAATCAAAATGATAAACAAACAATCTCTTAAGAGGTTTTAGTCTAAGTTTGTGTTCATTTTAAAAACCCAAGCGAAATATGATGTGAAATTTAGCCCCTTAACTTTGTTTTCAATTCATAAACTTTGAAAAACAAAAAACAAAGGAACTAAATGATTTTTAAGCACCAAATGTAAAAGTGATTTGAGGATATGAAGTGTTAAAAATGTCTCTCCTTAGTCTTTGGGTCCTAAAAAAAGTGTTAGTGGGTTTTCTTATTGATTGGTAAAAGTGATGTCCTTACAAATTAGCTTTAAAAAACACAAAATCACCTCTCTAGAATGATTTTTTAGTTACACAGTAAACTGCAAACTATAAAATTATTTTATAATAAAAAACATAGTCAAAAAATTGAATGATTTAAACTCACAGTGAGCAATTTCATGGTTTTTAAATGATTTTGTGGCTCAATTTGATAATTTTGCTACTCTAACATACAAATTCATTGTTTAGGTAGGCAATTTTACACTTCATGTGACAATTGCATAGTTTAGGTAGTAAGTTCATGATTATGGAAAACCTGCAACAAAACACAAAACACACAGATGATTTTGTAGCTTTACAATGATTTCGTAGTTAGTAAAATTATTTCACCACTCTTCAAGATGAATTTGTAGCTAGGTAGAACAAAATCATAGCCTAAAAATGCAATTTCATTGACTAAGAATGCAATTTCACTATTGAAGAAAATGAATTCGCTACTAGAAATGACAAATTCTCAAATATGAATCAATTTCATAGTTAGTTTTAAAAAAGCAAAGAAAAACACCTTTTCCTATAGAATTATTTCATTGTTTGCTCGATGATTTCACCATGTTTGAGCTTGATTTCATAGTTCCATAGGGCTAAAGCTAAATCAGAGTAATTTCATAGTTTTTTAAGATGAGTTTGTAGATTTGGTCAATGATTTCATGGTTTACCTCATAGAATTTGTAGTTATGTAGTCACAAATTCACGAATACATAATCACAAGGAAAAAAATGGAAAATTTAGTCATAAATCAAAAAACTAACATCTATAATGAAATCTTCTTAGCTCCAAAAGGCTCCCAATATACTCCATTCATGCTTGTGGGGTGTGTGGTCCCACCAGGCATGCCATTATGTGAACAAGAAATTTGACATAAAGGGGAGATTAGTATGGTGTTAGTCAAGAAATCAAAACAAACACACTAAAACTAACACCTTTAGCCTTGAAACTCAAGGAGCTAGAGAACTACATAATTAACCAATCAAAATGAAATTAAAATAAGAGATCTTACCTTCCATGAGATCAAGTGTTTTGAGTCGGCCATGGATTGATGTGCTCGGCTATGTGCTCAAGAAATCTTTGTTAATAAAGCTTCATTGCTCCACTTCTCCTTAGCACCTTGGTAATGTTGGTTGGCTTTGGCTTGGCTTAGCTTTTTTAAATGGGCATGGTAACACTAAAATGAATCTTTTAAGAGGTATTTTAACATAATAGCATTGCACATAAAAAGCTTATGGATCAATGGGTGAGGCCTTGTATTTATAGCCTCCAAATTTAACTCTCACCTAAGTGTAGTTAGGTTAGATTTAACCATGGTTGAGTTCAAACTAACCCTAATGAGTTAAGGATAACCCTAGTTGAGTTAAGGAGTGGACATTTAATTAATATTTGGGATAGAGATCCCATTTATTAAGCATATCTCTCTATTTTTGCATTTAAGGATTTTTAGGAAGATATTTTAATTCTTAGACTTTGAGAATGATGATGTCATCATGACCTCATATTTATTGAAATTTCCACTTTCCAAAATTTATTTTCAATAATTTCACATGGAAAAATTACTTAAGAATTCAATTTTATTTACTTTTTTAATTCATTCTGCTTAGCATTTTAGCACTTTAGGAATTGTTCAAGTGCCCCACTTAAAAGGGCCAAACTGTCAGTTGTTAGGTCGCAAGGTGACTGAAGGTGAATCTGTGAGAGGTTATTATTGTGTAAAGGATATTACCCTAAATAGGGATGCCTCAACATGATTCTAAGAACTAGTGTCCAATGTGTTGATGAAATTGGGATGTTTAGTGATTCCTAGGCTTAATTTGTAATGTTTGGTAGAAATCAATCTAAATCCCAGTTGGAAGTCAATCATCGACAAAATTGGGTGTCTGCAGTTCTTATGGGTTCCATTTAGAAAGAAGATATCCTCATCATGGTCAAGAGATGATATAGTGGTCTAAATTTATGAGGTCTCCACTTCAAACTGAGCTACTTCAAAATGTTGAAAGGGTAAATGATTTCAATGGTTGTATGATTACCATTCCTAATTGGAAAAAAAGTTAAGAGGGTGGTGGTAATCTACTAAGTGGTAGTTACTTCCCATTCTCTAGAATTCCTTCATTACTCCATAGTGAGTTATGTTTGTTCTAAATTTAATTCCAAGGGTTCACCTAGAATCTGATGAAAGAGGAACAAATGAGAAGGTAAAAAAATAGTCAAATTATAGGACAACTTATGGGCACAAGAAAAAAGATCCAAAGAAAAACTAAGAAAATTGAAATAGGTCCAAATAGAAGTTGAAAATAGAGTCTTGCAGCCTGGTTATGAGTTAACAGGGAAATGGCATGGCCTACTAAGTTTGAATCCACAAGTTCATAGGGAAAGTTGTGGCTTGAGATAGAGAGACAAAAAAATCTAAATTAAGCATGGAAGAACTTGAAATTATAATAAACTCATAAATGAATGAATATTAAATGTATTGGATACCACCAAACATGCCAAAATATATATTTAACTATCCAAATAAGCCACAAAGGTTTGAAATAAGGTAATAAAGAAAAAACATTTATGCTTAGGGAGAACGAAAATGAAACCTAGAGCATCTATCAAGTTTGTTAGCTTGCACAGACTTAAGGCTAGACTGTACAAGATCCAAGTAAGCTCTAGACACAAACACCTACATTAATGAAAGTATTAAATTCAAAATATCTAATATCCTAAACACATAATTTAAATTAAGATGATGAATAGAAGCACAACTTGCAAATGAAAAGTGTGATGTTTTCAAAGAGAAATTATCATTTACTAAGCAAAGTTTAATCTCAAAATGGAAATGATGATTCATAAGTAATGTATTTCAGACTAAAATGATGATTCAAAGAGAAAGCATGTTGTTTTAAAATGTAAAATATGTCTGTTTGTAAATGGAATCTAACATAGCACACAAATCTAATCCTAACAGTATATCAAAACTTATTAATAGATGTTTTCACTTCAGCTAGCAAGGTGACCTCATATCACCACTCCTAATAGTGTCAGTAAGTCTCCCAATCAATGATACAAATTTGTATAATTAGTGAGGATATGGATAAGGGTCTACAACCTATAAGTAGGCATACATGTAGCTCCTTGATGAATTCATTCTCTAATCTGACATGGAGATCAACTTAGAGAGAGAACGACCAACAAACTAGGTAATAATGTTGATTGTCAATCAAGTGATTAATAGTGACACATACACAAATTAGGTGCAAAAACCCTAGTACTGACATTATGAAAGTGCAATAATGGTGTGATTAAATGATTATTCCAATGCGTGAGCAAATGACCAGGAGGTGAAATGGCCTTCATATCTTTGAGATCAAGTGTGGATGATCAAGTAGTAAAAGATAAAAAGTGGTGGTATAATCATGTTAAAATGACCAAGGAGTCACAAATGACTTAGGAATCCCATTATAAGGTACCCATAAAAATCCCAAGGCAAAAAGATTTGTTTATGGCCATTTTTGGGCTCATAATTAAAAAATGGAAAACTAGGAAAAAGTTGCAATACAATTTCGAGTTTTCATGAAAAAGTAATGGCTTGGTGGTGATTTTTCCATAAAAATGTATGGCCCAACTCAAAGGGGTCAAATACATGGCTAAGCAAGCCATTTTGTCTCTCAAATGGTTGTTTTTAGGTGTACTTATCCTTGATAATTCAAGTAGATGGCATAGTGAGATGAAATTTAATCATAGGGTGGAATCAAAGAAAATGAACATTACTAATAAGTATATAGAGGAAGAAATGATTAGTATTGGAGGATATATGATTTTTTTTTTCTTACTACAATATTTTAAAGGTTACACCCTCAACATGGCTTAGTCATATATTTATAGTATTCTAATTTGTTATCAATCATTTGTGTGGATATACTCTATTATTCTATGATTGTTATTGTGATTCATTATTGTTTTTTTACTCATGATATTTATATTTCCATCCATTGTTGTGACTTACATTTATTTATATATGTAATTTCATTACAATAATATAACATACTAGGACCATTCATTCAACCCAGATTGAAGTTGGCTAAGGTGAAGAAGATGGGAAAAACCTATTATTATGTGGAAACCATTAAGGAAGAGTCCAATACGAAAGGAAATTAAGAAAAAACTTATGCCAAAAAAAACACATGCTTTAGACAAGTTCAAACTATTTAAAATAGGTAAATGGTGTGACAAACACAAAACCAACAACCACTCCAACGTATAATTCCATGTGCAGAAAGGGTTCCTTGCACATGAAAAAGTAAAGGCCAAGAGGGTCCAAACTTCCCTGAAGTAGAGGAAACAAACCCTGAAACTACTTATCTCAGTGCAATGACCACACAATAATCTTCGATGCATAAACATAACAACTATCCCATTCAAAAATGTGGGTGTAGGGGAAATCAATGGATTTTCTAATTGATGGAGGTAACATGAATAATCTCATCTTTAAGAAGTTATCCAATGATTGAATATTCCAAGAATACATCATCTATGTCCCTACACCTTGGGATAGATCAATTCATGGTGAGATACAAGTAAACATATTACTCACCAATACAACTTCACATATGATATCCATCCTTTTAAAGGAGATCTTTTGTGATGTAGTGCTAATTGATGCATGTGATATAATCCATAGGCATGCATACATGCATAAATTCCATGGTGTGTACGTGACCAATCCTTGGAGTATCACCATATTAGTGGGCAATATGAGATATAATATTTTTGAAGAGATTCAATTCTCTAACCATTCCATGCAAACTTCTAAGAATATTGTACCACAATTTCTTCCAAGACTTAACACAATTAAGATAATTACTTCTTAATAAATGGTGAATGATCAAACATTGTAGTCGCATAGACCTGTGTTATAATAATATTGATTTCCTTGGAAACTTTATGAAACCCTATATATCATGCACCTTCTACATAGCACTAGGGAACATGTTGCATAACTTATGTGCTTCAAATAGTTCTATGCCATTCCAACAACATGCACCTCCCACATAACATTGGGATTCATTTCACATAGCTCTGAAGATAACTTCTGCACTTTGAGCACCTCCACACAACTCCCACCATCATGGTATCTTTCACAACATCTAAATTTATATAACATAGCTTCAAATATAACTTATACTCTTAAAACACCTCCATGTAACTCCTAGTGTCATATGTCTCCCATGTAGCACTAGAATCCATGCTAAACAACTCTGAAGAATACATCAAGCACTTCACCTGATACGTGTGAAGCGTGTAAGTTTCAAAGGCTTCGCTAGTATAGGGTTGAGGAACAATACTTGCTTTCATGGAATAAAGGTTTGTGCCAAAATGTGGATAACCATTCCTAATGCCATTTAACTCAACTCCATATTTTATGTGGAATAATCTTCACATACTCTATAAAACCTACACAACATTGTGCCACTTCACGCCATGTGCAGAACCTCTACACAACATTGACCAATAGATGCAACACCTCCAAACATACCACATAGCTTAGTCAATGCATAAAACCTCCATGTTGCACACCAATCACATGGCCACTTTGTGCCATGTTGCATCATGTCGGATGGCACTTCTAGGTCTTATGTTATGCCACAATATCTTTCAAAATATGATGCACCTATCAATAAAAAACCATAAACATCAAAAAATGAATAGTCACACATTGAATCCCAAACAATCCAGCTTCCATATTGACTCCTTAGCCTTCATGCCATTGTAATTTGTGTATACACATTTGTAGTATTAGTTAGTAGGAATAAAAGCAAAGTGGACAACCATATATATTTCTCAAGAGTATGTCATGTGCAAAACACACTAATTAATATAATTTATGTTTCAATCTATTACTTTTTATATTCTTTATGTTATTCAATATTTCTTTTGCATATGCATATAACCCATTTAGATCCTCATATAGAGTGTTGCCCCTTTGACCTCCTAGGGTCTGGATCATTGTGTTTGACTTGTCCATTATTTTTATAGAAGTAAAAGATTATGTTTAGATAAAGACACTAACACCTCGTTGACACATGTCATTGTTTTATTAGACACATAAACTAAAGAATAATACATGTGGCTAAAGAATATTGGGGCATTCATTAAAATAGAGAATAATAAACTTATATAGTTTTTTGTAAACCCTTTTACTTATGAACTCTAAAAGCCTCATTAAAATTGAATAAATCAATATTACTATCTCACTCCCACTATATATAATTTTCATTGGGAGCACTTTCCATATACCAAAGAATAATACATTAAAGAATAATGCACATGGCTACAGACTATTGGTATATTCATTAAAATAGAGAATAATAAACTTAAATGGTGTTAGCCTTTTCATTACATTATGGATTCTAAAAACCTCACATCAATCATTAAAATAGAATTTATCAATGCCACTATCTCACATCCATTCCATATAATGCTAAAGAATATACATGGCTAAAGAATATTGGTGCATTCATTAAAATAGAATTTATCAATCTCCTTTTCATAGACCAAAGAATAATACACATGGCTAAAGAATATTGGCACATTCATTAAATTTTATCAATGTCACTGTCCCACTTCTATTCCATATGATTTTAATTAGATACAAATATTAATTACACTTGGCATAACCTACAATGACATTCGAGAGTGGTTAATGTGAAATGTAATGGTGTGAGATGTCAATAAAAATGATTAACTTTAAATTTGACATCTATTTAAAAGTCATAATGCAATTTTTCTTATTGTTCGGAGAAAGAGATCGAAAAATCGTTATATTTTAAACGTGCAGTAGAATTTAAAACCCAATTTTTTAATCTAAAATGTTTTTCCAATATTACAATTAAAAGTAAGACCATCTATTATTAATAAACAAGAATCATACAAAATAACAACATTATTAATTAATATAAATCTCTTTAATAAATAATATTTTATAATAAATCTAAAATAAAAATCTTAAAATTAATAAATCTCAACATTTTTATATAAACATATTTAAAATATACATATTAATAATAAAAATATTTTAAAATTAATTTCATAATAAATTTAATGTGTTGGAACTTCTCTTTTGACACATATTTACTTCTTAACATTCGATTTCTTTTATAAAATATATTGGATTGTGTATTGGCATTTTGTGAAATAAATTTTTTATGTTGGAATAAATTTTCTAAGGTGGCGCTATATTATGATTGTTATGTTAATGGGTAATGTCGTTTGTTTATTATTCAAAATAGTTTTTTATTATGTTAAAATAAATTTTCAAAGATAATGTTATATTATGATTTTTATGTTAATGGGTAATGACGTTTGTTTATTAGTATACTAATTGACTGGTTGGGAGTATATATATATATATATATATATAATTTATATTTTATATTTTAAAAAAGTATTTATAGAAATATAATATTTTATTATTTTAAATAAATGAATTAAAATTTTTAATGAGGTTTATGATATTAAAAGAATTTATGGTATTAAAAGTAATAATAAAAATATTTTATACGAGAATTTTGGAATAAACATTGTTCTATTAAGTTTACGAAATAGTTTGTGTTTTTATTGTTCTTTTTAAGTTTTTTGTCCACTCTGTTGCTTTTTCTATTTTTAGGAGCAAACAGATGTAGTTTTTCAATTATGAAGGCTTCCTTTTTTGGAGTTTTTGATGCAACCTCTTAGAGCATAGAGTGGTAGGGTGTTCGTTCAAGGGCCGTTCTTTTTCGTCATCCTTCTCCTGGGTGGTTTGGAGGATGAAAGAGGGGACCCCTGATCATGTCTTTCAGTGGTGTAATCAGAGGGTATTCTATTAACTTATGGGCTCCTCCCTTTCTACCCCCGTGTCTCCTCCGCTACAAAGTTCTTCCCCAAAGGTTGTCCCCTAGGATGCTTCTCCCATTCCTCCCTCATTGGTTAACCCCCTGGTGGCTTCTACTAATCCCCCCAACTCGTTGAGTGTTATACCTCTCTTCATAGCGTTGTGTCTAAAAGATGCAAGGTGCTCATTGGCCATTGATCTTAAGAAAAAAGGGCGCACATCTAAGGTTGAAAGATTGAGAATGGAAGCAAAAGTTTTGGTTGGCAGCAGTTTCCAATGGATGATGAAATACCTTCTCTCCATGTGTGAGAGAAGATTGGCTCTAAGTTGACCCTAATCGCAATGTTGCTTCTTAACATTTTCTCTTTTTGTTTGTTTTCCTTCTCTTGTCCGGTTGTTTGTTTGTTGACATTTCACAGATGTTTTACAAAAGCCTTGTGGGCTTTTAGTCTTCTCTTTGTACGGGTGTCTTTCACTGAATAGTTGTTCACTGTTGGTTTGGATATTTTTCTGTGCTCGTCTTTTTGTTATTTTTTGTTTCGAAATCTAAGCCCCCAGTTATGTCCCAAAACAGGGTCATAACTTTGATAAAAAACATTTACTCTTAATATAAAAAAAAGTTTACGAAATAGTTATTTCTTTTTTGATGTTAATTCTTTTATTATAAATCTTGATTAAAAAAAATTATTATTTTTTTAACTTCAAAATATTCAAATTATCTATTTTGAAATAATTGTAATTAATTGTAAATCATTATAAAGTGAACTTCATACTCTTCTTCAAAAATTATCCACATACAAATTTCATGCCTAAAATAATGTAATATAATCTTTATTGAAACTATCAACATTTTCACATTCTACTTCTATAACAATTTATCATAATCACATCATCAACACTTAAAATTACTTAACCATGTCTAAATTAAACTAGTACTCAATGAAACTATCAACATTTTTACATTCCACTTAATTTCTACTCCAATATCAACTTAGTCATCATGATCACATGAACACCACCTTGGCATTGCCTAACCCCCTCAAAAAAATTTCATTCATGTGAGCTGCGATGGGTCAATATCCCCAGAATTTCTCATTCATTTGAGCTGTGGGGACAATTCCTTAAACCCAAAGATAGGCATCATCCTCAAATGACAAATTATAACCTCATCCACCTTAAAATCTAAAGTGATCCTGTAAAATACCCTATTTAGCAACGCCAGATTTTTAAAACACAACTCAGACTCTTTTGGCCTTCCGATCATTTTGTTTCAATCCAATTTTCTGGTTTTAGTCATACACATGCACATCCACTTTTTTGAAATTTCTCTGTTGACTTTTATTGGGAGATTCTTTTTAAACAATTTTCTCTTAATTTGGGAAAGCCATTGACCTGGGCATGCTTCTTAATTGATGAGGACTGGATAGTGTGACTCTACACAATTGGAGTCAGGAAGCCACAGGTATGTTTCCTGACGTTTTTTCCTTTTTTTTTTTTTTTTTTTTTTGTGTGGATAAGCAACTCAGATAATCCTTTCTGAACTGGAAATCTTGCTTAAACCAAAAGGGTTTTGAGATTTTTTGGACTTGTTTAGCTAAAGCTGGTATATAGCTTGCCTGGCAAAATTCCCTTCTTGTGGAGAAAAAGGATGCCCAACAAGGTTTAGTGATTTTCTAGGGAGAAACTGAGCCACATCATTTGTGAAGACTTGCTGCAAACATATAGGAATAAATTGGCACTGTTGATCTGCTGCAATTATTTTGTTTTTGATAACCTCTGCACCTCAGCATTTGGTGTTTTTGGGGTGAACAGTGTTAGTGCTAGATTATTTATTTTTGTGGGATTTTACTCTTGTGTGTTTAAGTTATCTCAAGATGACCTCCATGAGTAGTAATTACCCTCATAACATTTTTGTCATGTATTTTTGGTAATAATCACACGCCGAAGTAACCCACTTAGCCCACAATTTTTTTAGTAGGAGGGAGGAACAGTGAATATAATCCCCTGTTAACACTGTGCGACTGTATGTTACACTGGCACATGACATAGTTGGGACTGCCACAACCTGTGAGGAGTATATAGCGATGTATAGTTGCACAGTGACTTGTGTCTTAGATTCCATCCTTAGTAGTCCTAGAAGGAGCAGCTCCATGTTCTTGCCAATTGAGTCACCATATCTTCCTGTGGGTACTTGGTTTTTCTCGGGTCTCTAATTTTGTGGGTACTTGGTTTCTCGTGTCTCTAATTCGGGTTTGTACTGTGGCTTTGGTACTTTTGACTGGAGGAGTTTGTAGAGGCTGAGTGATACATGGGGCATGCAATTTCCCATATTCTGAAGGGATGCCCCTCCTCGATTCGTTAGTAATGAACAATAATGGAACTTGCTGGCATTCTGAGTTGACTTTATTTGCTTGCTATGATGTGAATTTTGGCTTTTATTTTTCCCCAAATTTGGTGGAGTCTGAGATTTGTCATATTGAAGATACTTTTGATATCTAGCGGGTTTTAGATAAAGGAGGTCTGCTCTTGTAGGATCTGTAAGTAACTTTACGGGATAAGCTCCCAGATATTTTTATTTCAACTGTTTATGTTTGTGTCTGCTTGGCTGTGGTCTAGAGGTAAGTTGGAGCACTTACTGCAATGATTAGCCAGGTTCAAACCTGATGGGCATATGCCATGTGATAATGCAGCTGTTTTAATTATTATTTATGAATGGAATTAAGTACCACTACAGTCTTCAGAAGGGGCTTACAGATCCAAGATGATGTGTGTGTTTGTCAACTATCTTCTTGGATTTTGAAAATTGGTGAGCCGGAGCATGTGTTGTACCTCTGATTTGGGGATCACATTGCAATACATTATTTTTGTTCTCAACTATTTGGTTGGATTTTAGCAATTGGTGAGACAGACTGCATGTTATATTTCTGATTTTAGGATTAAATATGTTTTGGTTTTACTTTTTCCTGGAATTGTCAGGAACATAGTTTTCCTCCAATTTGTAGTTGGATTGGATTCCTACAGGGCAATATGGGAAATGTTTTTTGATCCATGGATTTCTGGAAAATCTTCAGTTTGACCCCCCTCAATTCCATTAGCTCAAGCCCTGATTTTATCATCACTGGGCTTATGGAGTTATGAAATGGTATGTAGTATGTACTATGTTGTTCACTCAGACAACGTTTTTCCCTGGAAAATTCAATTTACTTCATTACGATCATTGGACTTAGAGAATTGTTAAACAGTATGATGTTAACTGCGATGATGGTGTTTGGTTCTTTGCTAATTTTTCATACTGAAATGTATTAAGGTTGGTATCTCAAGTTTTCTTGGCCTTCCCAGGTTGTGTATGTGGCTTATAGAAATCATTTATTTTTTATATTCTGAAATTTCGCAAATTTATTTGATTTTCTTTCAGTGAATGGGCATTGGAATAAGGCTGTGGAAATGATCTGGATTAAGGTTGTGATAATAAGTTTCACTTTTTCTTGAATAAGGTTGCAGGAATAACCTTCATTTTTCTGGTATTGCAGCATTTAGAAGATCTTTCCTTCCCCTTACCTTCTTGATTCCTCTATTTTTTGGAATCTGTAGGAATTCGTCCCAATCTTGTAAAGCCTAATGAATGTAAGTGGAGTTTCTTACTTCTAGCTTGATTATATTCCATCCAAGCATGTTTTAGATTGCTAGCCTCTGGTTAGGCCATCTAATCATACCGCACAAATGTTCTGTTTTTTTGGCTCTGTACCCTCGATTTGCATATAGATTTGTGTTTTCTGTCTTTAATTAGTCAGCTCAGTCTTTGCTATGCCTTGATTTCAAAAATCACCCAATACATTTCCACCATCTGCAATACTTAATAAATTACTTTTTTTCCTATTCTCTAATTTTGGCACTGGCAACCTTCTCTCTGTGATGGATATATGTGGTCTATTTGATGAATCGTTTTTATACCTTTGCTCAAAGTGTTATTTTGCAAATGGGAGATGATAAATAAAAGGAAGGATCACGTATGAGAAAAATAGCCCTACACAACAAGGACATAGATAATTTGGTAAATGGCGTTTTTTTTTATATTACAGGACAAGATATTATCTGCCTTAAAACATATAAACAATGTTTATGTAAGAAGCAATTCAAAGTCACAATATGAAAGCTACTTATCTGTTTACAAATCTCGTCAATGGTGCCGTGAGATTGATATACTACATTTTGTCTTGCAGAAATTCAGACCCCTGCTTGAACATTATCCCTGGAGCTGAGGCCTCTTTGTAATCATGATTTTGGTAGCATTGGTTATACGTCTGATGGAGGATTTTGCATATGTAGTATCTAGAGTTATGTCACGTCTGGCTCGTCTGGTGCCAATGCCCAGGCATGCTCGGCGTTCTATTTTGCGTTGGCTTCGACCTCTGCAAATGCAACATCTTGTCCATTAAATGTTGGAAACCTAACATTTCCAGCTTATGGAAATCATCAAGAAAAAGGCATTTGAGTGTTCTCTCTGTAAAAACCTTTCATTCAGTGACATACCTGAGAAAGTAGATTATTATAAACCAACTTATCTACTTGAAAATGCAGTGAAGCTGGTGAATGATGAACTTTGCAACGAAGGACTGGTTGTTCTTCATGTGCTTAGTTTGAGTCTGATCTATGAAGATAAGCTGCAACAATATTCAGCTGTTGAGGTTAACAAAACTAATCCAGTGTTGTGAAATCACTTATTTGTGATGTTGGAAGTAGGTATGTTGTCTGCATGGTTTTCTTGTGAAAGAATCAGATTGATTTTATAGCTTGTAGATAAATTTTAACTTACTTTTAGAGAGTTTCTTTGTGGCCCATCTTTAAAGAAATGATTAAAGACGTAAAACTTTTGTATAAAATTTTATGATTGAAATTACTAATTAGTTATAGTTGTACTCTCTCTTTTCTGGATCAAGTATAATTGAGTTGGTTTCAAGTGATGAAAACTTGCTTGATACTGGATATGTAAGGCAGCTGACTCAATAAAGCTTGTTCGTCTATTTTTTTTTTAATCAAATGTGGCATCCTTTGTTTTTTTGTCATTTAATTCAATTATGAATTGGGCAGAGCTGGAATATCCCTTGACGTATCCAACAACGTCTATCTTTGACGTGCCAAGAGTTCAGTCAGTTCCATCTATTTCTGCTCTTGTGAGACTTATAATTCTTGCCCCTTTACATGGGGAAGAATGCTACTATGGCTGAAATATGTTTCCTTCCATTTTATTCTTGTAGCAAATATTTGTTTCTAAATCTTTGTTGTTCTGAGGTTATATTTTTCTATGCCATATTTTCTACATGCTCATAATATGTTTGTCCTTCTGATTGATTAACATTTTGTAGCTTTTTCCTCTGATGAAAAATGATTATAATCATGTTCTTGATGGTCGTGTTAGTGATTGAATGGTCTTTCGTATCTTGTATATGAAGATTGTTTGAAATGTTTCATTTTTATCTGCTTCCAGGTTTCCATTCTTTGATTTTAAGTTTTCTGCAAATAGGAATATGGAACTTGAGAAATCAAGCTCAACCGAATGACATGTATTCTAAAGTACGAGTTACCAACTGCTTCTTGGTGAATTTCTATAATTTATAATGGAACCGAGCCTTTATCAAATTCCTTTAGTTGCTCCATGCACCATTGTATAATAGGATCTTTCATAGGTGAAGAAGCAACCTTGCTCAGAAAGGACATTTCATGATTTTTCTGCTATGAACATAAACTAATCTAGGGCAAAGATGATGGTACTTTGGCAAGTCAATGTTTAGTTATATAAGCTTGGACAAAGGTCAAAATATCAACTAGATGTGTAACTCGTTTCACCAATCTTTGATTATATGGCTTTGGTTTTAGCTTGACGCCCAGCTCTTGCAATGGTTGGAAGGCGAATCATTTCATCTTACCCACCAGTTATTCTTTCCTCTTGTAACAGGCAAACCATGAAGATTAATATCTGTTTCAAATCATAGCTAGGGGATTTTGGAACTTGGAAGAGTGTAGCTTGCAAAGTGAGGGAGGCTAGAGAGAGAGAGAGAGAGAAACTTGCAAGAGGGATTGATTGAAAGTATGCAAGTCAAAATAATTAGGGTGTGTAATTTCCGTTTGAAGGTGTAGAGGAGTGATGTTTATGTGTTTATGCTTATTACTTATTGTATTGGGTTTTTTTGAGAAATTAATGAAGAATGTCATCATTTTCTATTTTGAATGTGTTTACGTTTTTGTTTTAATATAATGTGTATGGACTCTGATCGATTGAGTGTTTGATGGTAGTTTATTGGACCCTTGATCATGCCATCATATGGATTTAGAGATGATACCATCATTTATGGTATTAAAGGATGTATTATGCAGTTGATTGATAATATCATTTATGGTATCAAAGGTTGTATTTTGAAGTTGAGTGATAACATCATTTATGATATCAAAGCAGCTTATAACTCTCTATTTTTTGACTTGAGTGAGTAGTTTGAATCATATCTTTGTTGTATTGAGGTGTTGTGAGAAGGTGAGTGAGACCATATTTTATATCAGAGAAGAAATTGAAGTTGTTTTGAAGAGAAGTGTGGGATGGCTCATAGAGAAACACTGCTTGAAAGAGGAAAAGAAGGCTGCGCACCATGAATTGTGTATCTTGTTGAGATGATGGTCATGTAGGTGAGATTGAATGCTATGGAAACAAATTGTTGAAGATGACTTTTTGCGAAAAAAGGGAATAAAGCAATGTTGAGGAATGTGAAGTCCACCCATAAAAACTTGCAAAAGATTCTAAAACTAATTAAAAGATTATAAAAAACTTATCCAAAATGGGAGGTAAGCTAAGGATTGACACCCGTAATTTTTTTGGGAGTCTTGGAAATTTGATAGGTTGGCCCATGGATGTGTTGGTTTAAATGAGAAAAGAAAAGATAAATCCATTGGATATGATAGTTTCAAAGCTCAAGTGAGAATTTATGTCATTTGATTGTCAATTGAATTTGTTCAAGAAGTTGTGGAACCTAAAACAAAGAAATTTGTGTAGAAAGGATTACTTTGAGGAGTTAACCATTACAACAAGTCATGTAAAAAATGATAAGAGTAAACTCCTAGTTTTATACATAGCCTTAGGATTTCTATTCAAGATGAATTAGTATGGTGAAGTTGCATTTTTTAGAAGAAACATATCAGTTGGCTTTAAGGATAGAAGAGAAGTCAAACAGATAACAAAGTATAAGAGAGAGAGAGACAATGGTGGTGAAAAAATGTGTTGGCAGAGGAAAATAATCTATAAAATAAGATTACGAAGTATAATCAAACTCCTCGCAGTAGAGTCACCTGTCACAACAAAGCCAAAGAGGGGACTCTTATTCTCACATAATAAGAGGATATGAAAGAATAGGTCATAGCAAAATATTTGAGGGAATTTGTTTTTTGTGGTCAACATGGCCATCGAGTGCCTGAAACAAAAAGTGAAATAAGAAGTGACGTAAGAGCACATGTAGCCCAAGTAGAAGATGAGCCCACAAAGGAAGAAAATCTTTAAGGTGAAGGTGAGGAAGGTAAGAATTCAATGATGCATACCTTCTTGTTGAGGCTAAAGAGGGAGGAAGGTCTTTTGGAAAGGAAGAGCATTTTTACAATCAAGTGCAAACCCAGGGGTAAGTGATGTAAGTTGATTATTGATGGCGGTGGTAGTGGTAATTTGGTGTTTACAAAGATGGTGTATAAGTTGGGTTTGAAATGTGATACACATTCAAACTCATATAAGATTACATGATTGCAAAAGGGTCATTAAGTTGTGGTGACTAAAAAGTGCAAACTAAATTTCCGTATTAGGGGTTACTAGGGTGAAATAGTTTGTGACATGGTAGTGATGGATGCATGCCACTTCTTGTTGGGCAAACCTTGGTAGTATGATAGAAGTATAGTGCATGATGAGAGGAAGAATAGTTACAAATTCTCTAAGGATGAGAAGAGATTTGATTATTTCCCATGAATGAAGTGGGAGAAAGTAGCAAGTTAATGTTGGTTTCAACAAAAGAGTCCATATGTGAAGCCGTAGACAAAAGGATTCTATAGTGCATTATGAAGCGCTAGAGGAAGCAAATCCCATGATAGGATTGATTGCATCAAAGGGTACAAATAGACACATGTAAGACTTGTTATATACATGGGTGATTAAGAAACAAGAAAAGTGGAAGAATATTCTTCTTTTGAAGAGGTGTGAAGAATTGTTGTAGGGTCTGGAAAGGATCAAAGCCATATCACAATGTCTTAATTGGAAGTGTTGTAGAAGTGCAATTGCAGTGCACTTAATGAATTAACCACTAGATTTGTGGTTAGTCAAGAAGAGAAGAAAAATGGAAGGTGAAGTGTTAGTAAAGAACATGCCACAGATGCATGAGCATGCAAAGGAACAATTATAGGAGAAAACTATGAGTTGAGCATAAATGAAATCAAAAGAGTGAAGGCATATGCTATTAAAGATCCATAATTGGTGGGTCCTCAAAGGGTTAAGTTCTCCACTAGGGAGAACATCAAGTTAAAGTACAAGAAAGTTAGCCCTTGTAAATGCGAACTTTCCAAGATCGATGTCGAGCAACAAGAAGATTGGAAAAAAATAAGTTTAGGAAAGTAGTGTGAAAAGATGGGGAAGATATTGGCTTAGAATAATTGGGTGGAAAACTTGACAATGGAAATTGTAATGGTCAAAATAAACTAATTGGGTATCAAATGTTGTACATGGTCAAGATGATTGACACTATTTTATTTCCTTAGATTCAAAGTTATTACCATCATGCTCACCATTAAACTTTATAGTGGAGTCTGATGTCCTACATGTTTGAGACCTATGGTATCACTAAAACAACACAATGTTTTTGAATTTTTTGAGAAGGACCATGATTGAAATCATCTTGAGATGATCATGTTGGATATCACTGTTGGGTCCCACAATGACTAATCTTTTTCAAATATTGAAGACTTGCATAGGTCATAAATTTTTTGTACATACTCAAAATTGAGTGCCTTTTTTTGGAATCACATAATTTTTTTGAAATAAATCCATTGTTTCCATTACCATTTTTATTGGGTGTGACATCTTCTATGTGACACCATGTTGAAGTGGAAACTGCCATATTGCATCAGCAACACCTTATAGAGACTATAAATTCTTCATACACATTCCAAATTGAGTGTCTTTTTTAACCATTGATTTTGCCAAGAAGAATGCAATGGTGCCATCAAGGTACTCGTGGTGTGGTATCATGTAGGCGACATCATGTGGGTGTGTAGTGAATGCTTTTGGATACAACCATGTGAATGTTTTTGGATTGATGTTTTGGATCACACTCCATGATCCATAATCAAGAAGAAAATATAATGATTGATGATTTCAAACTTAGGTCTCTTTACATAGAATTGTGCAAGAGAAGAACATCAATCACTCTCTCTAATCCATCATGAGGTAGATAATGGAATGATTGATGATTGCAGAATTAGGTCTCTTTATATAGAAGAGTGCAAGATAATTGTAGAATGTAGTGAATGTTTTTGGATCAGCATTTCAAATCACTCTCCGTGATCCATCATCATGAAGAGATTGGAATGATTGATGATTATAGACTTAGGTCTCTTTATATAGAAGAGTGCAAGATCATTTCAAATCACTCTCTGTGATCCATCATCATGAAGCGATTGGAATGATTGATGATTGTAGACTTAGTCTCTTTATATAGAAGAGTGCAAGATAAGTTTATCTTGCACTCTTCTATATAAAGAGACCTAAGTCTGCAATCATCAATCATTCCAATCGCTTCATGATGATGGATCACGCAAAGTGATTTGAAATGTCAATTCAAAAATGTTCACTACATTCTACATGGAATGTGGAAATATTATTTCTCTTATCATGTGGGTCACTTTGTGGCCTAGTAACAATAATATCATGTCAAGGTAAAATTGAGGTCCAACTAATATGCAATCATATGGTTGGAAGAATGATTAGCCATGATGTCGTGTGTATTGGACCTGTAAATGAATCTAGATATACAAGTCTCTAAATAGGCAAAAGGTGTAAAATTATTCTAGATCCAACACATAAACATGACATTTTGTAGCACGGTTTGAAGGTTGTAGGCAAGATGTTGCATACACACTAAATAGAAGAAATTATGACTAAGGGTTGTAATGGGACTAGTAGTATGTTCCTACACATGTAACCTCTATTTATAAATAATGGTAGAAGACCTTACTAAAGCTAGCATATAACTAGGTAATAAGTAGGAGATGTGATATTTAGGTTAATGATTGTGGTAATATGCAGTCTATAATAAAGTAAAGATAACAATAATGTAAATGTTAAAAAACATGTGCTATCTATAACATAAATTAAATAGAACATACAATATACATTATCATACTATGAAACAAGTAAAGGGAATAGGTTATAGGAGGATACTTACCTTGAGCCAACTTGTTTCCATATTAATCTTTCCCTTGGCTTTAAGCACTTTGTGAGGTAGAGTCAAGTTGGATAGAAAAAATCTTAATTAGAGCACAATTGAGGACTCCAAATACTTATCTCGTTGGTATAACTCATATTCTTGAGTCTCCAAGGCCTTTATCATAACTTGTCTTCATTCGGTGAAGTCCTTTACCCTATTCCTCTTTATTTTATTCAAGGGTTTTTTAGCATATGCAAAGAAGTTGTTTATTCAAGAAATGACAAAGGTTATCCTAAAAATATGGGTACATACTCCTAAGTCAAGTTTCGTTTTAACCAACGTCATAGTCATCATTTGTGTTGAGGGTGTTAGATAAAACATGGATAAAAACAATATCAATAAGGACAATGACACAAGCCAGAAGGAGGAAAATCAAGAGGAAGAGTTAATGAGGGTAGATGATCCATTAGGATTCAAGATAAGCATCAAAACTTCAATAGACTCAAAGAACATTTCAAGGTCAACAAAATAGAGTAAAGTTGATGAGTCATAATGTTGTACACTATTACTTCTCACCAAAAAATAAATACTTCAACACATTGAAATATATGTTATACTTCATCAAATGTCAATGTCGAGTGTATATGTGGATTCCTCTAGAAAATTTGTACATTTTCAAAAATATGGCAATTGGTTTTGAGTTCGTATGCAAAAGTTATGGCCTTCACAAGTTGCAAGACTTTTTGTAATGAGTAGTTGTGATTTCAGTGGCAATTATGTAGCCCGTTGTTATTGTAGGAGGTTTCATAATTGCTAGTTTTTTAAGGGGTGGTTTTTCAACCACTAAGGTGGTTTCACAACTCCTTATTCTATATGTGGTGGTTTCACTTTGTCTTAACCAATAGTTTCACATGAAGAAACTGAATAGTTAGAATAATGCTAGGAAGTCATATCACCATCAAGAAGATAAGAGGCGGCATACAATGTGATGTGTAACTACTCATTGTAAATTCGTATGCTCCCTGATTTGAGTTCTTTCTAATGACCCCATTATTCTTTCATGTTGACACCTAGTTTTTGTACAAGATCCTTTTCCATAGTATATTTACCATATTTTTCATGCTTGTCACACATATGCATAATTGTTTGTTTTTAGGATGACTCCTACCCCAAAGTACCCCTCATTTTGTCTTAATGCTTATAAATGCATCTAATCCTTCTCTAAATTTATTAGTTTTGAGCCTCAAGCCTATATGCACACATTCTTATGCTACTACTCAAACCTTGCATTGCAATTTTTCCTAGGATGGGATCATTGATTTTGTTGATCTTGCCTTAGGTAGGGTCGACAAAATTGAAAATTTTGTTCTTCATGTTATTTTGGGTCCTACGTTTGGTCACAGTCTACCTTAATTGTCAAAAAATTTACTATTGCCTAAGTCAACCTAACTGGGAATCATGTCACAGAGCATCATATTTATACCAAGTCATTTCACATCATCATCCATGCGTCATAAAGAGAGGAATCTAATAGAAATTAATTAAGTATCCATTTTTCTACTCCATAATTAAAGTTAGTGCTAGCCCTTGACATATCTATTGTTATACTTTTAACAAAGTTATCTTTATGCATCACCCTTTTCTATCGAAAGAAGGTTTATACATATCATATAATTGCATCTTCACATCTAGGAAGATAAGTTTCAAAACCCTTGCTTGATATTATATTCACATTGCATAGAACTATGTTGAGGTTTGATTCCAATGCTTAGGATATGTAGATATAACTCCCACAATGGTTCCCTAACCAATAACTTTTTTCTATTGTGGGTTGATGACAAGCTAGGTCAAAGAAGGAAGAAACCATCATTTTTGTATTTCTACCCATTATATTAGATAAGTGTAGGTACATAAAGGTATGACATCTAGTAACACATAGGAACAAAATAATTTAGAATCTAAAGTCAATATAAGACACAATCTATATAGTAGGATAGGTATTGTTGTCCCCCAAAAATAGCTTTCATTTTTAGGATAACATTTGAAATATTTTGGTCTTACAAACCAAAATTGTATCTTCCATTTGAAAAAATTTGTCTTAGATATTCAGATTTCTCATTTTCAAAGCTTCTCAGAAAATATACAGACTTTGCAAGTCAAGTTCAATGGATTTTACATGTTGATTTCTACGGACTTTGTATCTTCAGATTCTACAGGCAGGTTCATTTATACAGATTCAAAGATTTTTGCAGGCGGTTTCAGTCAAAGGAATCAGTTTTCAAACACTAAGTCATTTTTTAGGATTATTTTAATGCCTTGGTTCGAACAGAAATCTCCATCGGCAAACACCAGCAACAAGTTCAACATCTTTGGCAAGAGTTAAGCACTTCATCAAGGTTCAAAGTTCAATCGCTTCAATTGGTTCATCAGCTTCCAAACATTTGGCCAAATCAAGGTGACTTGAACCGTTGAACCACTGAACCACTTTGGTTCAAAGGTTCAACGGGCTCAAGGTTCAACGGCAAGTTCAACCAAAGGAACAGTTCAATGGCTCGGTTCAACCAAGTAGTTCAATGCTTTATTTCACTTAGATGGTTCATTCCCTTTATTTCAGCGTCTTTTGGTTCGATCATTTGGTTCGTCAGTCGGTTCAAAGCCTTGGTTCAACCAATTGGTTCAACGTCAAAGTTCATCCAACGGTTCATTGGTTTTTGGTTCAAAGGGACTTGGCGCGCTTCATTGAACCTTTGAACCAATTCAACTAATGGTTCATCGGCCAAGTTCAAAGGGGCAGTTCAATGCTGAAAGGAACTTTTTCGAAGGACAAGTGCCCTTGTGGAGGACACTTAATCGATCAAAACACCCTTTGGAAGGGTTATTTTCAAAAGAAATTCGAAGACTTGTTCAAATACTTGGCAGAACAAATTTTCACGGACTTTTGTCCGCGGGAATTTTCCCTAGACTTTTTGTCCGCAGGAATTTTTCGCGAGAAAAATGTCCGCGGAGTTACCCGCAGGGAGCTTTTAAATCAAACACCCGAGAATAATCCTCGAGGAAACAACTACAGGGAACAAAACCCTGGGGAAATATTTTTCCGCAGGAATTGATAAAATAAAGGGCTGCCAAAGGACCCCAAAGGGTAGGTGCCCTTGCGGGGGACTCTCAGTGGCCAAAGTAAAGGGCTTTTCTGACTTGACAAGGATCATTTCTCAAGGCCCGAAAGGGTATGTCCAATTCAGAAAAGTGCTAAGCAGAAAGCCGAAAGTCGAAAGAAGACCAAGAGGTGATTCCCACAAAGACGTCAAATTCAACATAGCTGACTAGCCGTTGGAAGCATATTGACGGGTATGTAAACGTCAATTTTAAAGACAGTGAAATAGCTATTGATCCTTTGATTTACAGACACAAATACATTTCCAGAATTCAAGACAAAAACCAGCTGAAAGCGAGGAAAGACAGAACAATGGATGAATACAAGGCTCAATTCAATTAATCTGGAAAGGAGAAACGATGAAGACAAGATCAGAGCGCCAAGTGGACATTGAAAATTGTAATCTTTCAATTGCACGACTTGTTTATCTACATTGAGAAGATCAAATGGGTAAAATACCCCAAAGTTCCAGCTTGTCTTCCTAACATTTTCCAACGCATCATGATGTATTACTATTCCTGAGTCCTTCTTGAAGTGGCTATATAAGGGACTTTCTTTCATTGTAAAATGGTCTTCTTTTTGACAATCTGAATGAAACTCTGCCGAAATTGAGAGGCATAATTGAGACTTTGTGCTCAATTTGTTGATCATATTTTGTTAATGAAAACAAGGTACTTTTTCAGACTTTGTGCTGTGATATCTTTTCTGTTTCATTAATTTAATAAGTAGGATTAGTAAATTAGTCAGGAAGGTGTCCTGAAGAATCAACTGTGGATAGACTTTGTGCTTCCATAAGCTGCCTTCAGTGTGTTTTCTTTATATTGCTGTGTAAAGGACTTTGAGAATTTTTTTGATCTTTCATTGTCCTTCATATATCACTCTTGAGTATTTCAAGTGCAGACTTTGTGCTGTGTCTTGATTTACTAGTTCCCATACTTTTAGTTATATTCTGCTTTTATTTCCAGGAGTATTCTTGTGGCTGGGTGAATAGTTCTTCTGAAAGAAGAGGAGTGCTGTCTGTCATTCTCTTGAGTTTTTTTTTTGTTTTGTATACATCATCTCTGAAGAAAGAGAGATGGGTGGTTTGTCCCACCCATGAGTATTATTTTTTGTTTATATATATATATATATATATATATATATATATATATATATCATACCTACAGGGAACCTCCCCTTGATGAGAGGAGAGATCAGTGTCTTTCTGATGTGGTAAAACTACACATTTGGACGACTAATCTTCCTACTTTGGCTGATCAGACCTATTTTGTTTATCAGTACGCTGATCGACAAAATATTCAGCTAACAATTTTTGGTGACTCCGCTGGGGATATACATAATATTGTGCAATTTGGAACCTCAAGTTTCAGATTGAAACATCACCTATATAACCCATTATTATTATAACCTTATCCATTACAGACTCTGGCGACTCCATTTCATGTCTTACCCATTATCCATTTATAGCCTTACCATTTTCATCCATCTCTATTATATTATCTGGTCTGCAAAACCAGAGCTACTGGAAAAGAAAGTGCAGTTTGAAGCCTCAAGATTTAAGTTGAAGCAGGGCCAGTTTCTTTTCCATTTTTATCCTATAATCTGGCAACTCCGCTCAGATGTGTTATCCCTATTTTTCATAATCCGATCATGGCAGTTCGAGGCCCCTAGGGTAACTCATTTGGCCCACTTAATCTAACTCCACCCCTGCATGAGCTACCACTCAGTTCAAGGAAGAATTTCCCCAAATTCTTTGGTGATGGAAGAGTCCACCCTGATGAACACATTGCAGCCTTCACCATATCCTGTGGTGTGATAGGGGTGGAATTTGAAGACGTCACAGTTAGGATTTTCATGGAAACATTACAAGGTTCTGCTGCAGACTGGTTTTACCATCTGTAGGCTGGATCAGTGACTGACTGGGATACACTTAAAGCCAAGTTCGAAGCAAGATTCAAACTCGTAGAAGATGCACATGCCTTGCTAGCCCAGCTCACACAGATGAAGAAGGAGCCCCATGAACCTATGAGAGACTTTATTGCCAGGTTCAACAAGCTAAGGCACAAGATTCTCATGATCACCCAACCGACACCTCAGAATCTCATGTGTTTCTTCATCAACTCACAGCTACCTGAAGTGAGTTTTCTGTTGAGACGGGCTAGACACATAGACCTTGAGGCTGCTCAAGACTTGGCTACTGAGCTAGAAGATGACCTTATCTTGGCAAGAAAGATAAGGAGAGATCCTAATAGAGCTAAACCCTCTTCATCTTTTGAATACTCACCCACAGTCACCATTGATCCAATGGTATAAAAGCTAACAAATGAATTGCTAGCCTTGAAAAGACAAATGCCACAAAGTATGTCTTCTGCTCCTCTATATAAAGATATATCAAGGAGGACATTCCCTAATCAGCCATATCAAGGCAACGCTACCAGAAGTCAAGGACAACAAAATTGTCTTCTTTCTCCACAGAGAAATTTTGCCTTTGAAGCACCTCCAACAAACTCGATAGTTGGATATCTGAAAATAAAGCATGTTTCCTATTTCCAACCTGAGTTAGAGCAAGAAAATGGCACTAATATCTTTAGGGAGGATCTAGAAGAATCAGATAACGACTCCCACATTGGTTTTCTGAATTACCAGGATGAATCTAAAAGTGAAGGTGAAGCAATCAAAGGATCATACGCAGTATTCACCCAGTCCCAGAATCAGTCAGCCCAGCAGGCTGACAAAGAGAAGACAGAGGAGAGACCCCAACCAACAATTTCAATTGTTGAGCAGAGAACCCCTCTTCCTTTTCAATCAAAGGACCTGGTGATTACCAAAGAAGTAAGTACATCAAACATCTCTGTACCTTCTACTTCAGCTTTGCAAACCAGTCCTTCCCCTCTCAGAAATCAAAAGGATGAACTTCTATCCTCTCTTCCAAATCCATTCTAGTCATTTGACGTGATTGATCATGTCAAGGAATCCAAAATTCAAATGACTTAGTTTGAATCCCTACAAGTCAATCCTGAGCAATTGGACATTGATGGAGAACCAGATGCGGACCTGTCTGAGACAAAATACGTGGTCACCCAAATATCAGCCCCTGCAGCAGAAATTTTGTCTGAGTCTTCAGGCAGGGGTAATTATTTATTTACCATAGAAGATGTTCATATTTCTGTAGATGAAAGTCCTATAGCTGAAAATTCAAAAATTGATCCAAACAAGACTTCAAGAGAATTGGTAGGATGCAGTATAAACAAGGAAGGATCTTCCATCTCCAATGAAGAGAAATCTGATAGGAGATCAGCTTCTGATGATGACAACAATTCTTCCACCAATGATGAAGTTAGAACTGTGTTGATATCTCCTCAAGGAGATATTCTTCTTTCATGTAATTTTCAAGTCAACAACACCAACAACACAGCTGGATGTGAATCTCTGTTGCTTAAATTGAATATTGCTCAAGATGAAGAAGTCAAACTCCTTCACATCAAAGGAGATGTTAATCTAATAGTTTGTCAGGAGTTTGATATGGACAATCCAATCATATGCTGGACTCAACCAGAAGAACAACCAATTATGGTAATGGACCATGTTGCTGCAAATCAAAATCAGGGAAAGGAACCCTTCGCAGGGAGAACAAGGAGTTATGGTTTTCAGTTTGAAGACCACGTCCTGCCACATAGCAAAAAGGAGAGACCAAGAGGAAGACGTAGAAAATTGGTTTCCTGGTGGAGAGCTCCATTCTCTTGTCACCGTTTCTGGGGACAAAATGTCTTCTTGCTGGTTTACCAAGATGGCGCATTATTTTCACTATCTCTCAAGAAGCAGCATCTGAAATACTTCAATTCTTGAAGTATCAGATCATTGCATATGTATATATGTATATTTGTATAGTTTAAATTCTATTTTGTTTTGTTTGTTTTCATTTTTGATGCCTTTCATTTCTGGAAAGCATGACTCCGAAGCCCAATGGTACACTTGAAGACACTGAAGATTCTGGATTCTACTCCTTTCAATTCATTTTGCAATTGACATAAGTTTCTCAACTGGAGCCAGCTATTGTCGCCCAAAAATAGCTTTCATTTTTAGGACAACATTTGAAATATTTTGGTCTTACAAACCAAAATTGTATCTTCCATTTGAAAAAAATTGTCTTAGATATTCAGATTTCTCATTTTCAAAGCTTCTCAGAAAATCTATAGACTTTGCAAGTCAAGTTCAATGGATTTTACATGTTGATTTCTATGGACTTTGTATCTTCAGATTCTACAGGCATGTTCATTTATACAAATTCAAAGATTTTTATAGGCAGTTTCAGTCAAAGGAATCAGTTTTCAAACACTTAGTCATTTTTTGGGATTGTTTTAATGCCTTGGTTCGAACAAAAATCTCCATCGACAAACACCAGCAACAAGTTCAACGTCTTTGGCAAGAGTTAAGTGCTTCATCAAGGTTCAAAGTTCAATCGCTTCAATTGGTTTATCGGCTTCCAAACATTTGGCCAAATCAAGGTGACTTGAACCGTTGAACCATTGAACCACTTTAGTTCAAAGGTTCAACGGGTTCAAGGTTCAATGGCAAGTTTAACCAAAGGAACAGTTCAATGGCTCAGTTCAACCAAGTAGTTCAATGCTTTATTTCACTTAGATGGTTCATTCCCTTTGTTTCAGCGTCTTTTGGTTCGATCATTTGGTTCTTCAATCGGTTCAAAGCCTATTTAAACCATTAAACCAAAACTTGGTTCAAAGCCTTGGTTCAACCAATTGGTTCAACGTCAAAGTTCATCCAACGGTTCATTGGTTTTTGGTTCAAAGGAACTTGGTGCGCTTCATTGAACCTTTGAACCGGTTCAACTAATGGTTCATTGGCCAAGTTCAAAGGGGTGGTTCAATGCTGAAAGGAACTTTTTCGAAGGACAAGTGCCCTTGCGGAGGACACTTAATTGATCAAAACAACTTTCGAAAGGGTTATTTTCAAAAGAAATTTGAAGACTTGTTCAAATACTTAGCGGAACAAATTTCCGTGGACTTTTGTCTGTGGAAATTTTCCCCAGACTTTTTATCCGCGAGAATTTTCTGTGGGACAAATGTCTGCGAAATTACCTGCAGGGAGCTTTTAAATCAAACACCTGGGAATAATCCCCAAGGAAACGACTGCAGGGAACAAAATCCCGTGGAAATATTTCTCTACAGGGATTGATAAAATAAAGGGCTGCTGAAGGACCCCGAAGGGCAGGTGCCCTTGTGGGGGACTCTCGGTGGCCAAAGTAAAGGGCTTTTCTGACTCGACAAGGATCATTTTGCAAGGCCTGAAAGGGTATGTCCAATTCATAAAAGTGCTAAGCAGAAAGCCAAAAGTCGAAAGAAGACCAAGAGGTGACGCCCACAAAGACGTCAAATTCAGCATAGCTGACTAGCCATTGGAAGCATATTGACGGGTATGTAAACGTCAATTTTAAAGACAATGAGATAGCCGTTGATCCTTTGATTTACAGACACGAATACATTTCTAGAATTCAAGACAAAAACCAGCTGAAAGTCAGGAAAGACAAAACAACAGATGAATATAGGGCTCGATTCAATTAATCTAGAAAGGAGGAACGATGAAGACAAGATCAGATCGCCAGGTGGACATTGAAAGTTGTAATCTTTCAATTGCACGACTTGTTTATCTACATTGAGAAGATCAAATGGGTAAAATGCCCCAAAGTTCCAGCTTGTCTTCCTAACATTTCCCAATGCATCATGATGTATTACTATTCCTGAGTCCTTCTTGAAGTGGCTATATAAGGGACTTTCTTTCATTGTAAAATGGTCTTCTTTTTGATAATTTGAACGAAACTCTACCAAAATTGAGAGGCATCATTGAGATTTTGTGCTCAGTCTGTTGATCATATTCTGTTAATGAAAACAAGGGACTTTTTCAGACTTTGTGCTGTTATATCTTTTTTGTTTCATTAATTTAATAAGCAAGATTAGTAAATTAGTCAAGAAGGTGTCTTGAAGAATCAACTGTGGATAGAATTTGCACTTCCATAAGCTGCCTTCAGTGTGTTTTCTTTATATTGTTGTGTAAAGGACTTTGAGAAGACTTTGAGCTTTCATTGCCCTTCGTATATCACTCTTGAGTATTTCAAGTGCAGACTTTGTGTTGTGTCTTGATTTACTAGTTCCCATACTTTTAGTTATATTCTAATTTTATTTCTAGAAGTATTCTTATGGCTGGTTGAACAGTTCTTATGAAAGAAGAGGAGTGTTGTTTGTCATTCTCTTGAGTTTTCCTTTGTTTTGTATACATCATCTTTGAAGAAAGAGAGATGGATGTCTGGTCCTACCCTTGAGTATTATTTTCTGTTTATACATATACATAACATATCCATAGGGAACCTCCCCTTGATGAGAGGAGAGAGCAGTCTCCTTCTGATGTGATAAAATTACACATTAGGATGACTAATCTTCTTGCTTTGGCTGATAAGACCTATTTTGTCTACCAGTATGCTGATAGACAAAATATAAGGTATGACATCTAGTAACACATAGGAACAAAATAATTTAGAATCTAAAGTCAATATAAGACACAATATATACAATAGGATAGGTATGACAGTCAAATCATTTGATTGATGATCCCACCTAAGGCATAATTAGCATAGGTGTCACTCTCATCCATGTATAATTAGAGGCTCATATTTTATGCAAAGATAGATACAAACCTACACAGTCTTGATCTACACTAAAAAATCCATAAAACATTAACATGTGATCTTCTTGTTATAACATAGATTTGCACCATTTGAGAGGGTGTTTCAAGTCCTCTCAATCTAAGCTACACATAGGAACAATCTTAAGTTGTGGGTGACATAATGAATGGATTGAACCTATAGATAATGGTTGCTTTCTTGATGCATCACTTAGGACCAATCACTAATATACTAGCTTACAAGGAAAAGAGAGAAATAAACTATGAACTAAGAGGGTGATACACCAAACTTTATGACCACTACCATTGATTTGCATGTGCACTAAGACCTATAGGACTGTAAGAAACATACACTTCTAAAAGAATCTATTACATCAATTATTTACAAAGAAGTAATGAAATGTGAGACTATAAATGAAGATATTTGCATCTTCTAACCCACATAAAACCCCTGATGGCACTCTTCACAACCTGTGATAGGGAAACACACTGCAAGAAGGCAAGAAGAATAGGACAACAAAAAAAGATGAGCTAAGTCTACACTTGCTTAGATCAACCATTCAAAGTTTCCCACAACATATAACTATATAAGAACATAAAAACAAATGTTTATTGATCAATACACATACAAAAGAGGAGGGATATGCCATACTCCTAGTGGAAGGATCCTTAAATACCAAAATAAGGTATACATATAGGAGAAAGAAAGAGTGAGAGAGAGAGAAGAGAGGTGTCAAGAATCAATGATGGTTACCAAGCACTCATTAAACAAGTTACCAATAATAAAACTTACCAGCGAAAAGTCTGAAGTCTATCTTCAACATGTGTGTACTTCATTTGATGATGATCTTCTCAAGGTGGCGTAGAAGTTTTGTTTTGCTCAACAACTCATCGTTGAGCTCTTGAAACTACCCCTTATGATTGATCATGAAGTGACAAGTCATCTCTGTGAGGTCTAACTACTTATCCTTGCCTTGGACACTTGTTGAATACCTATAATTGATCATCTTTCCACCTTTGTGCTGCAATTTCATTCATAATTCTCACATTTGATCTCTTTGAGGTATATTCCTTGTACCCTTATTTTGATACAAAAATCCTAGGTTTTAAAGATATAAAACACTTACAGGCAAACTAAAGGCATATTTGATCACCCTTTATCCCATTTAAGCTTCACCCAAAATTTCATGACTCAACTCCTAATGTAGACATACTAACCCAACACCTTCTTTTCATGATCTTCTGAAGGTGGCGTAAATTTTTTGTTTTACTTGATGACTCATCCTTGAGCTCTTGAAACTACCCCTTATGATTGAGATCTAACTATTTATCCTTGCCTTAGACACATGTTGAAGACCTATAAGCAATCATCTTCTCACCTCTATTTTGCAATTTTGTTTATAATTCTTACATTTTCTCTCTTTGAGACCTATTCTTTATAGCCTTATTTTGACACAAAGCTCCTAGGTTTGAAATATTTACAACACTTCTAGGAAAACTAAATACATATTTGAGTACCCTTTGTTGGCATAATGTTGTCACTGATGTCAATATGAAGTCATTAATGTCAAAGTGTGTTGTCATTGATGTCTAGATGCATCTCGTGAAAGATGCATGGTGAGTGGTCTTTGATGTATAAACTTGTGAGCATTGAAGGTATATAGTGATTTCCATGTGAAATAAATGTAAAGGTCCAAGTGTCTTATATCTGCTTGGTTGATGTTGTGTTAAGGTCACGATGTGGAAGGAATAGGTCAAGGCATCGAGGTGTCTTGTAAAGCTTTGTCTAAACCTTGTGAGAAGGTATGTGCAGGTGGCATCATGAAGTGAGTGATCTTAGGCATGTAATAAGTTTTTTGGAATTGTATGGGCTTGAGATTTAGGTATAGAATCCTTCAAAAGTTTTTTAAGGCATATATTTAAGGAAAAGTGCTTAATAATCCTAAACATAGTCATGTCATGAATGAGCATGTGCATGGTGAGCATGAAGAGGTATGAATAGAGGTATGACATTGTTTGAGGAGCACGTAAGGCATGAGATCAAGGTATAAAATCATCAAAGAGTGTTTCAAGATCATTTTTCAAGCTTCAAGTGCTTGAGAAGCTTAGTCATGACACTAGTCATAATTTATAAAGTCCTAGTGAGTAGGTTTGAGGATGGTGGCCTAGTGAGATGGATGCATAGAGGCATAAAATGATGTATAAGGTTGCTTAAGAATACAAATGAGGCATTGAATCACTCAGGAGAGTTTCAAGGTGAGCCTACAAGGGTAAGACCTTAAGTCCAAGTTTGCAACTAGACTAGTTCTAGACCCTACTTGACATAATGATGTGACATGAGGTGTTGCCAAGGCATATGAAGGATTTATGTAAGTGGTTTCACATGATAGGAGGTTGTATGGCATGTATATAAGGTTTTGAGAGCTTGGACAGTGATTAGAAAGTTAGTTTCAAGGCCTAATGTGGTTTGTAGGTCAAGGTCTAAAGCAATGAGAGAGAGTATGGCCTAAAGGGGTATGAGGTTCCAGTTTCAAGACAATTATAGATAGGTGAGTGTTTTCATAGGTATAGTATATTGTTTCAAGTATGTTAACAAAGTTTGAGGTCATGGTTTTCAAAAAAGGTATGAAAATTAGTTTTGAGGTCTCTCAAATGCATAAAATAAAGGGTTCTCAACCCAAGAAGGACTTTCTAGTGTTCATTGACACATGTAACCTCTACATGAAAACCTAAGCTATTCATGGTAGATGGGGAAGGGTCCTAACTCAAAATTCCAAGCATTAGTTTTTTCATTAAGGGGCTATGATTTATGAATGATTGTTAAGAATGGAAGATGATTTAAACCCTCAAAGAACCCTAGTAGTGACCCAAAATGAAAGAATTTTTAAAGTTCTCAAAATGGATTTGTATGGCTAGTTAAGTTATTGAATATTGTATTCAACTCTCCTAGGCACCTCCAGGTGTGATTGGTTTGTCAGGTGAGTGAGTGGACCCTATAGGAAAGACTTTATTTCTCAAAGATTTGTTGTAATAGTTAGAGTTGATCAAGTCAAAATTTATAAATGGATGGAGGAAAAATCTTGAGACTTTTATTTTATGTCTATGGTGATTTATAATTAGGTTTTATCAGTCAAATGTGCTAAATCAGTCATCCAATACAACCTATTGCTAGCAACCCAAATGGTACAAATAGTGAGAAACCTAGGTATAAGTGAGAAGGTGTTTAGGAATGTGTTATCATGGAATATGGATGGAGTGAATGGAGACATTTTTAAATACTTTTAATACATATATATATTGGATAGAAGTTTTGGAGGTCAGTGGATATGATGAAAATGTTGCTCGTAAGTTGACCTGTCTGGTGCAGATGAGACAATGAAGGTGTAAGGTTAAGAAATTGGTCTACAATATTTTCATTTTAACATGTTATATTTCTATCTAATAATTGTATAATAATATGATAATATCATCCAAATACATTTAAATTCTTTTAAATTGGTCATACAGGGGTTGAAGGTCATTTTCACCATTATTATGCTTTAAGGTAAATTGATAGTTTTGGATAAGTAAGTTGTAGTGATGAGTTTGAGGCTCTATGCCATGAGTTGAATCATATAATGTACATGGCGTTTATATTTGGTCATTTTATGTCCTATCCATGCTTTTTATAAGGCTAGGTACTTAGTGAAAGTTGTGAAAATGTTGAAGCCAAAATGACTTGATTGACCGAGTGAGGTCTGTGAGAGAGAAGGTCAACAAATTGGTCTGCAAGACCAATAATTGTCATTAGATATTATGATATTTTTATTTTAAGTTGTTACAAGGATGTTTTATGATCATATACATGCATTGGAAGTCCTTGAGTGTGTTCCTTAAGGTGTCAGAAGTTAAAGTTTCCATGACTATGTTTTGAGGCTAGTTGGCAGTTTTGAGTGAGCTATTTGCAGAGAAGGGTTTGAGTCCTTTTTCCTTGAGTTGTGAAATATAAATCACATGGTGATTAACATATGGTAATGTAACCTCTGTATATATTATTTTTTACCATGGTTGTTTTGAAAAATTGTGTTTATGCTTGAGTTGTTTAAGATAGACTTTATGGGTATGCACATGCCTAATTGTGAACAAGGCTAATGGCGTGTTCCAAATACTGGTTTGAGCTAAAAAATGTCATGGAAAAAAAATGAGATCAATATAGGTATATATTATTGACATATTAAGTTTTCTGTGTGTGGTGTTTAAAATTGTTTCAAGGGGTCATGAGGTAACATGTGTTAATAAAAGCCTAATTGAATTAGGTCTCCTAAAGGCCTAAGAGAAGGATTTGGTCTATTTAAGATATGAAAGACCTAATGTAATGATTGATTAATGTTTGTGGGATGACTTAAATCTTATTGAGTGGAAAATCCAAGTGTACATGTATGTTTGGTAGATTAAGAAGGATATGAAAAAGAGACTTGTATAAATACAAGACAATTTTAAACATATTGTTGTGTGTAGAGTGCAAATGAATAAAATAAAATATTTTAGAGCATAAGGAGGTTTTCTAAACCATCATATTAGTGTAGAGGATATGTGATGAAGATTTTATATAGATTTTGTATTTGAAATTCAAGGCCATATGACCTAATCAGTCGTGAAGAGACCCATTTGAGCAAAGAAGGGTAGAAGATAGTTTGACAGGGCTAAGAGTGTGAAGAGTTGAAGGAGTGGTCATCATCAGTTGGTTTAGAAACAAGATGTCCTTAAGGTGATCAAATCTATTATGTATTTGAGTTGGTGCTGAGTCATCTAGGGGGTTGGTGCCTCCTTGCAAGTGGGTGCTTGCTAAAGCCTAGTTGAGTTGGTGCTTAGCTAGTTGGGGTTGGTGCTCCATGTGAAGTGGGTGCTTCACTAAATTTGATGTTTGTATTATAGGACTTTAGTTCATTTAAAAATATCAATGGGTGTCTTCTCCTTTAGGGTTTCTCATATATGTGATATGTTCTTGTGTTTTATGCTCTCGTGGATTGGTGTTTATGCTTGCTAGATATATATGATTGTTTGGATGGTTCATTATTGCTTAAGTGAAACTGATAAATAAATTTTTTGAAGACTAATTCACCCTCGATCAGTCATTTTGATTCCAAAATTTGGTATCACAGCCCTATTCCTTTGAATTAGGTTTAACAACCTAAAGGAGATCCTAAAAGCAAGGATGGTTAGTCGGCAAGCTCAAAGTGGGTTCTCTACCAGTAAGGCTCCATTATTCAATAGATCTGATTTTGCATTTTGGAGCATTAAGATGAAGATATATTTTATGTCTCAAGGTCATGATATTTGGAAGTCATTTGTGGATGGATATAGTTTTCTTCATATTCCACCAACTGATGCAATAGGTAAGAAAGTGAGTGAAAATAAATCCAAGGCAATGAATGCCATTCTTTGTGGCCTATTAGAGGTAGAGCTTATGAAGGTGATGAAATGTGTATCAGCCAAAGATATATGGGACAAGTTGAATACTATATATGAAGGAGACACTAAGGTGAATATGGCCAAGTTGTAGACCCATTAGAGATAGTTTGAAAGTTTAAATATGAATGAAGATGAAACAATTGCATTTTACCTGTTAAAAGTTGATGAAGTTTTAAATGTCATTAGAGAATTAACAGAAGTGGAATAATATATAGTTGTTAAAAATATATTGAGATCACTAACTCCTAAGTTTGACTCTAAGGTGCCTATAGTGGAAGAGATGCAAGATTTGGACAAGCTAGATATGGATGGGCTTCATAACATCTTGACTACATATGAGATGAGAACAAATGAAGGAAGACCTCCCAAGAAAGAAGCAACTTTAAAAGTTGAAATGAATTCAAAAACCAAGAAGGTCAAGGATGATGAATGTTTAGATGTTGATGATAATCAACTGATAGCCATGTCTGCAAGGAAATTAAGGTTTGGATTTGGTAAGTACAAGGGTAAGTTGCCTTTCAAATATTTCAACTGTGGTAAGATTAATCACTTTGCATCTAAGTTTCCTAACAAAGACAATATTGAGCATGATGAATGTGATGAACATCATGAAGATGATAAGAAGGTATATAAACCTGACAAGAATAAAAAGTATTTCAAGAAGTATGAAGGTAGGAAAGTATCATTCAAGAACAAGAGAAGTTTTTATACCAAAGAAGATAATACATCTGATGTAAGTGGCACAAGCAAATTTGATAGTAATAATGACATTAATAAACCTGAACATGATAATAAAGAAACCTTATTCATGGCCATAGATACAAATAATGAGGGTTGTTCAAATGATAAAGGCCTTATGGTTGATGTATAATTAGATGAAGAAGAAGTTTAAGTGAACTTTGAGTTAGAATTGGTAAGCGCCTTAGAGGAGTTGAAATTTTAAAGAAGAAAGAATCACAAATGAAGATCATTAGTTAAGGAATATGAAGATCAAATTAATTTGTTTGTGGAGAGATTAACATATCCAAGGAATATGATGAGATCATCAATCAAATTGAAACACAGATGGAGATAGTAACTATTAGCTTAAAATCTAAAGAGGAAGAATGCACTAGGTATGAAACTGAAGTATAATCCTTAAAAGTTGAGTTAGATCAAACATCTAGCAAGGTGAAGACCTTTGTGAAGTTGGAAAATATCACTAAGGCTCTAGATGATATCTTGATTAGTCAAAAGTTTTCAAGTGATAAGACATATCTTGGTTTCAAAGAAGACCAGAAGGTGAAAACTCAATTCAAGGAGAAGACTATTTAAGACAAGAAGATCAACATGAAAAGACCTATCAAATAGCCTAATGCTATAAGGTATATTATTTCATTCAATGGTTACTATTTTGTATGCAGTCAATTTGGTCATAGAGCAAGAGAGTGTAGAAGACCCTCCAAGAATGAGTATTCATGGGATTATAAAACGAATAATCAGTCAAGAGATATGTATAAGTTTGTTGGATACAGTTGTTATGGTGTGGGACACATTTCAAGATTTTGACCTAATATAGTTAGAAGGTCATCAAGTCAAAACAAGAGTTTTGAAGCTCCTAGAGTGTAAGAGAGAAGGCAAATGAATGTATGGAAACCAAATATAAAAAAAATGAGTCATTATCAATCTACAGTCTCAAATGTGCTATTTATTATGGTAGATCATGCTTCAGATGTGAAATCAAGTCAATAATGTCTATTATCAACTCATATTGATGATCAAATAGATTATGAAGAGGTCAAGCCTATAGTGCCAATTAAACCTAAAAGGATGCTGAAAGATATTCAATCTTGTGAGAGCATGGAGATCTAGTAATCTCCTAAAATTGTGTTGTTTTAGTGACCTATGGAAAGAAATGACTCCATTAGGCTTCATAGATACACTATTCAATCAACAAAAGCAAGATGGATGCTTGGTTTGAGGGGGAGCTATTCAGATTGTTGACTGAACTTAATCTATGTTGAGAAGTGGTCTTGTAATATGAGTTCATCTCAAGGAATCTAGTATCAAGTTTTTGTGGACATAGGGGGAGCTTGTTAGCTCTGTGATTTAAAGGATCAAGGCAGATATGTGAAAGTTCAAGTCAATATGTAGGCATATTTGAGGTTGATGTCAGATATCTTAGGATATTAAGAACAATCAAAATTTGATATGGATCTCTATATGCAATTTAGATATAGATGACATAAGAGGCATGCTCTATTGAGAAGCAACTCAAGCATTCCAGAAGTTGTTTGCAATAATTGGTATGAACCTAAGTTGAGTATTTGGTCAACATTTCATTGAGTGGTTTTTTAGATTTTAGGTCCAAGGATCAAATAGATATTTATGGAAGACCCTTTGTCATTACTGTTAAAGGGGGAGAAAGGCTAGTTTGGGGAAAAGAGATTGATCAGACTGTAGTGTGTTTTTCCATTAATGACAAAGGGAGGGTTTGTTGGCATAATGTTGTCATTGATGTCAATCTAAAGTCATTAATGTTAAAGTGTATTGTCATTGATGTCTAGATGCATCTAGTGAAAGATGCATGGTGAGTGGTCTTTGATGTATAATCTTATGAACATTGAAGTTATGTAATGATTTCCATGTGAAATAAAGGTATATGTCCAAGTGTATTATATTTTCTTGTTTGATGTTGTGTTAAGGTCATGACATGGAAGGAACAGGTCAAGGCATCAAGGTGTCTTATAAAGCCTTGTCTAGACCTTGTGAGAAGGTATGTGTAGGTAGCATCATGGAGTGACTGAGCTTAGGCATGTAATACTTTGTTTGACATTGTATGGGATTCAGAGTTAAGTATAAGATCCTTTAGAACTGTTGTAAGATAGATATTTAAGGATACATGCTTAAGTAGCCTAAGAATAGTCATGTCATGAATGAACATGTACATGGTGAGCATGAAGAGCTATGAATATAGGTATGGAATTGTTTGAAGATCATGTAAGTCATGTGAGAAAAGTATAAAAGAATCAAAGAGTGTTTCAATATCAATTGTCAAGCTTCAAGTACTTAAGAAGCTTAGTCATGGCTCTAGTCATAGTTTGTAAAGTGCTAGTGAGAAGGTTTGAGCATGGTGGCCTGGTGAGATGGATGCACAAAGGAATAAGAGGTTTTATAAGGTTGATTAATAATGCATATAAGGCATTGAAGCACTTATGAGGGTTTCAAGGTGATCTTACAGGGATAAGACCTTAAGTCCAAGTATAGAACTAGACTAGTTCTAGACCCTACCTAATCTAATGAGGTGTCATGAGGTGTTTCCAAAGCATATGAAGGATAAATGGAAGTTTTTGAGCATTATATAAGGTTTTATGACATGTATCTAAGTTTTTTAAATCTTAGATATTGGTTAGAAGGTCAATTTCAAGGCCTAATGTGGTTTGTAGGTCAAGGTCTAAGCAATCAATGAGAGAGAGTATGGCCTAATAGGGTATGAGGTTTTGTTTCCAAGATAATTATTGAAAAGTGAGTGTTTTTAGAGGTATTTTATATTGTTTCAAGCATGTTCACAAATATTTAGGTCATGATTTGTAAAAAAAGGCATGAAAAATGGTTTTGAGGTTTCTCAAATGCATAGAATGAAGGGTTCTCAACCCAAAAAGGACTTTCAAGTGTTCATTTTTATGTGTAACCTATGCATGAGAACCTACGATATTCATGGTAGATGGGGAAGGGTCCTAACTCAAAATTTTAATAATTAATTTTTAGATTAAGTGGATATAATTTATGAATGATCATTAAGACTGAAAGATGGTATAAACCCTCAAAGAACCCTAATAGTGACCCATTATAAAATAAATTAATTTAAAGCGATCAAAATGGATTGGTATGGATATTTAAGTGATTGGAAGTTGTATTCAACTCTACAAGGAACCTCTAGGTGTGATTGATTTATCAAGTGAGCGAGTGGATCCTACAGGAAATGCCTTATTTCTTAGAGATTTGTTGTAGCAGTTAGATTTGACTAAGTAAAGTTGATAAATAGATAGAGGACAAAGCTTGATATTTTATTTGATGTCCATGGTAGTTTTTTAGTAGGTTATATTCCTCAAGTGTGCTAAACTAGTCATCCAATACAACCTATCACTAACAGGCCAAATAATGCAAACAGTGAAAAACCCAAACAAAAGTAAGAAGGTGTTTAGAGATGTGTTATCATGGAATAGGAATGAATCCAAATGAATGGAGACAATGTTAAAGACTTTTAATACATGTTCATGTTGGATATAAATTTTTTACGTCAGTGGATATGATGAAAATGTTGCTCATAAGTTGACCTGTTTGGTGCAAATGAAATAATGAAGTTGTAAGGTTATGAGATTGGTTTGAAAGATCAATATTTGCATTTGACCATGTTATATTTATATCTAATAATTGTATAATGATCTCATAATATCATCCAAATTAATTTTAAGTATCTAAAAGTGGTCATACATTTGTTGAAGGTCATTTTCACCATGATTGTGCTTTAAGGTAAACTGACATTTCTGAGTAAGTTGTAGTGATGAGTTTGAGGCTCTATGACCTTAATTGAAGCATATAATGTACATGGTGTTTCTATTTTTTACTTTTGTGTCCTATCCATATTTTTTAAAAAATTGGGTACTTAGTGAAAGTAGTGAGAATATTGAAGCCAAAATGGCTTGACTGGCTGAGTGAGGTTTGTGAGAGAGAACGTCAACAAATTGGTCTACAAGACCAATAATTGACATTAGAGATTATGATATTTTTTTTGAGATTGTTATAAGGATGTTTTAGGATCATATTAATGAATTATAAGTCCTTGGTCATGTTCTTTCAGGTGTCAAGAGTTCAATTTTCTATAGTTGTGTTTTGACGTTAGTTGGCAGTTCTGAGTGAGCTATTTATAGAGAAGGGTTTGAGTCCTTTTGCCCTGAGTTGTGAAGTATAAATAACATGGTGATGAATATAAGGTCATTTATATTATGTATATATTATTTTTTTAATGTATATTTTAAAAAATTATTTTTATGCTTCAATTATTTAAGACAAACTTACTAGGTATGCACATGCCTAATTGTGAACAATGCTAATGGCATGCTCCAAGTAGTGGTTTGAGCTAGAAAGTGTCATGAAACAAATATGATATTAGTAAATTTATATTTTAGTGACATATAAAGTTTTCCTTATGTGTGTGGTGTTTTAAAGTGTTTCAAAGGGTCATGAGATAACGTGTGCTAATAAATGCCTAATTGAATTAGGTCTCCTAAAGGCCTAAAAGAAGGATTTGGTCTATTTAAGTTATAGATAACGTAATGTAATGAATAAATCATGTTTTTGAGATTAATTGAAGTATATTTAGTGGAAAATACAAGTGTGTAAGTATGTTTAGACAACCAAGAAGGATATGAACAAGATATTTGTATAAATATAAGGCAATTTTAGGCCTATTGGTGTGTGTAGAGTGCAAGTGAAAGAAAAAACATATTGCAGAGCATAAGGAGGTATTGTAAACAATAAAAAGAGTTTAGTAGATATGTGATGAATATTTGATATATTTTTTGTCTATAAAATTTAATTTTATATGACCTAATCAATCTTGAAGAGACCTATTTGAGTGAAGAAGGCTAGAAGGCAGTTTGAGAGGGCTAAGAGTGTGAAGAGCTGAAGGACTGGTCATCATCATTTGGTTGAGAAATAAGGTGTCATAATTGTGATCAAATATATGAGGTGGATTATTTGGTTATGAGTCATATTGATACCAGGCAATAATTCAGGGGAGCCATAACTTGTACACCCCAATTGATGACAGAACTTCTGGGAGCCATAACTTTTACACCATAGCTCCAATTGACTCATCATTTGAATCATTAAAAATATAAGAATGAGGAGAATGTAGTGAGATGGAATATATATCTGCTTGATGGATTTTTAACCTCAAAAATCTAACGGAATTTCCCTAAATTTTAATTTTAGTATTGCAGTCTAAAAATAGTAAGTTTCTAAAAATAGTAATTCCTTGAATTTTGTATTGTTATAAATCATGGAAGTCAAACCACTTAATATATCTTGATATTGGTGACCTTTAACATCCTCCTAACATATTCAAAACATGTATAAATTAAGATGTATTTGAAAATGGAAATCAGACATCTCTTCTCAGAGATAGGCATATGTTTGGGTCTAAAAATTTGATCAATAAAACATCTCTTCTCAGAGATAGCATTTTTTGAATTGTGTTGTTATTATTTCTTGAATTATCTTTCAACCAAATATTTTGGTTTTGGATCACATATAGGTGGTTGGGTCATCCTTTTAAATGGGTGTTTTCTAAAAATAAAATGAGTTGGTGTTTAGCTAGTTACGGTTGGTGTTCCATGTGAAGTTGGTACTTCATTAAATTTGATGTTTGTATTATAAGACTGTAGTCCACTTTTAGATATCAATGTTTTTTCTCCCCCTTGAGTTTTTCCCACATATCGATGTGTTCTTGTGTTGCATGCTCTTGTGGATTGGTGTTTATGATTGCTAGATCTATATGCTTGTTTGGATGGTTCATTATTGCTTAAGTGAAACTAATAAGTAAGTTTTTTAAAGACTAATTCACCCCTTTATCTCAATAATTTTTATTTCAACACCCTTTATCCCATTTTATCTTCACCCATAATTTCATGACTTGGATTCTAATAAAGACCCACTAAACCAACACCATCTTTTCATAATTAGGCCTAAAGCAAGCACATAGTACTTGAGACCATACCAGACCATAATATACTACTAAAAAAACACCAAAATATTATGTCACATTAAATAGGTTTATAATAAAAATTTTCATGCAATTCCAAGGGTTGAAACTCAAGTTGTGCAAAAAATAAGATTTTAGCCCTAGGTTGGTCTTAACACAAGCCTGCGTAGGCTGAGAGTGAACAAAAAGGGATAGGGAGAGTTTTAGATAGATTAAATAAAATTTTGAGACTTGTGTAATTTTTTATCCAACTCACCTAAAATCCCCCAACAATAATTTGTCCTTGAATCATCCTCATACTTCTCCAAAATGCCAAATTTCAAGATTTTACATGCATTTTAGGACTGTGAAATACATTGTAGGTTTCCTTGTCTTTTGAATGAATCTTTAAACATTTTCAACACCTTCCAAGGCCTCTCATGACTCCCACACACCTTAATTTCCATCTTGGTTTCATTCTTGTACCAAAGTGACACCTTTTGATCATCCTTTTGTAAAATTACAATTCGCTGTAAGTGTTCTTTTTGACTGTGTACAACTTGTCATAACATGTTAAAAACCTTTTGAAAGATTATTGAACGTGGTGAATATTTTTTTAGGTCTTATAGGACATTTATTAATTATTTTTAAATTCACCTCAGGTGCTTAATTCTACCATTCAATCCTTTAAACCTCCTTGGAGTTATTTGTTAAGCATGAGGACTCATTCTAGATGACTGCCACAACATCAAACACTTCAATTTCTTCAAATAGAATTTCCAATGATTTTTATGAGATTAATCAAGGTGTTAAAAGGTTTTTTTTTATCAATTTTAAGTGTTTAGGAAACCTCCATAGTGGTCAAAATCATCATAACTTGCATGCTTTTCTCACATTTTTGAAAACAAACTTGTAATTCTTCAGCTGCCCTATAGGTCTTATTAAGACTTATCACCTTGTTAAGATTGATAAAAATCAAAATTTAATGATTTATTATATGTCAGAAATCATTAAATCAATGTGAGACATTCTCAATTTCATTTAATGATCACAACCTTTAGCGTTCAACCTCCAATTCAAAGTTGTACTTTTCTTTCAAATTGGTGCAGGCAGATCTATAGGTGCATACAATTAGGCCTAATATAATTTATTCAATGATATTTTCATTTTTAAAGTGATATCCTCATGTGAAAATAATTATGACTATACTTCCCACCAATTTCAAGGTCATCTTCATATTGTTTGATCCTTCAAATGCCATGAATAACATTAAGACACTCTTACTCTGTAGACCTACTACTTGAATCCTTGAGGATGGTCACATCACCATGGAAGTTAGTGAGATATTTATTATGATATAAAAATTAAAATATACTTATAAAATTGCATTTTAACCCTTTTTTCATTCACATGTTATATATTTATTTGTTCACTCTCTCATACTTACAAAACTGTGGAAAAAAACTAAGACCAAAACCTCTCATAATCTATTATTTACTTTTAATGCTTGATTTATACCACTTGAAGAGATTTATAGGATAATAAAGAGGTTTATGGAGGTTTTTTAAAGACCAATGGAGGGAATAAACATTCAAATCCACTAAGACCCTATCTTCCATCTTTAAAAATCAACAAACACAATCTTTTCTTACCATTTCAGTGCTCATATGTGCCAAATGAATGATGAAAATGATTTTGGAAACCAACGGGATATTTCAAGACCTCAAAAAATCCTTCATATTCATTATAAAAGTTATAAAATTCCATGAAATTGCCTAAAATTGAGCTAGTAGGGTTTTGGAAGGGCTTTTGGCACCTTTTTTTGTTAGCGATGGTTCATAAAGTACATCCCATAACACTGAACCAATGCATGGAATTTCAAGGGCATAGGGGTCCTTTGACCCAAATTTTTTTCTTATTCATGAACCAATGTCAATAAATGAGATCTCTCGAGCTTGCAAAGGACCTGAAGAAGAACCTGAAAAGTTTTTTGCATGTTTTGTCCCTTCTAAACCTTGTGAAATATTGATTTGACTATAAGGATCATGGAGATTCTTCCCAAGAAGATTAGAGTCTATGACTAGCTTGAAATTTTTTGAATAAGCCTCTCTTTACTTTTCTTAGACTACATTTTTGCTTCCAATAACCTTCTTCACAAAGGCTAAAAAAAAGTATTCCTGCCCTGCACAAAGAGAAAATAACGTACTAAAACCTATTTTTTAACTTACTCCTAGCATTCAACGTGCATCATGCTATATTTTGGGTTTAGAATAGTGAATAAAAACTTGATATGCATTAAATGTGGATGCTTTTACACCTTTTGAAGCTTGTACAGACTCAAAATAATATGACATGATCTCTCGTGAATGTTATATGGCTTCAAAAGACGTCCTTAGTATGGTGTAACTCCTCATCTTGATGCCCTTTAGTGAAGTCACTATCTCTCATGTCTTCATGTGAATCAATCATGACTTGTACCCTTGAGAAATACCTTAATCTCTCCAAACTTACCTTAATTTCTCCAAAACATGGAATTGTAATGTTTCTTTCTCATGACTTTGCCTCTTCATACACCTACTCATTATGATCATCATGCCATATATATGAGTTATCATGTCACCAATGTCACAACCTAGACCAAACATAAACTTATACTTGCAAAAGAACCTTAACATTGTCAAAGTTACCTTAAACAACGCTAAATGTTTCATGGGAAGGTTGAGACTATGGAGGTTGACTATGAAATTGAGGGTTATGACTCTTGGACATGGACTAGACTTATAACACCTTGTCAGAACCTAAGGACTAATGAATAAGACATCACCTAATGACAAATCATGACATAAAAACTAAGGCTACTAGAGGTTATCAACAAGGTTAGAATACTTGACAACAAAGTTTTAAATGATACTCCCATATGGTAGTCAATTTTGGCTAACACTTCCCATAATATTTTTTCTATTTTCAAGTTCAATTATAAATTTAATATCTTCCATTTATATGTTTACTATTTTTAGCCACTATGACATATTTGAAAGTACAATTTTGAATTGTTGAATACTATTTCTCTCTAGTGCAATTGTTTTATTTTGTTTTCATTGATAAACACTTTAAAATATAAAACATTTTGTTGAACCTCTACTATTTGAACCCTCATATCTTCCTCCTAAGGTTTTAAGGCTATTTTTCAGATATTTTAGATTTGAATATTTTCTTCATGTTTTTTCAAAGCCTAGTTTCTATTTACTTATTTCTACTTACAGATACACTCTCAATATTAGGTTCACACATCTTTATACCTTGTTTCATATATCTTTGGAGGTTGATATTAATACATTGAAATTTTATATTTTTATAGCCCACCTTTCAAACATAATAATGAGATTTATACTTAGTGTAGGATTTTTCTTTGTAGATAACTTCTAGAGCCAATTAGATCTATTTCCTAATATAGTGATATTATAACTAAGCATGATACATAAAGGGAAAATTTAGAATGGAAAAGAGCTAGAGAGATATATAAAAGTAAAAGCATTGATACACTAGAATAAAAAGTGGGTTTGATTATTTATCTTGATGAATACAATGATAATAGTATGCATGAAAGGAAATAGACACATTAAATAAAATGAATGCAAGGGGAAAGATGCAAACCCAATGTAAACCTAGGTTTTTGGTAGCAAAATAAAAACCAAGGGATATACAAATAAGAGTCATAAATTTTATTACTTGTGTAAAGTATTCCCAAATGTACTACACATCAAGGACAATGATCAATATATTCTTACACAATATAAAGTAATGTCCAAATATTAATTCATATTAAGGAATTGGGATAAAGTCCAAGCCTTTGCTCAAATAAACAAATTACATGTATATAAGAAGAGAGGTGGAAAAAAGAGGGGGAGAGCATTAAAAATTCAATTTTCCATTTCCAAAGTCAAGAAAAATTGAATGAAAAGTCTGAAATTTGTCCCTTGTTGGCCAACTCTATCCATATTTGGTGGCTAAACCAATCTTTCATTTTTAACAAATCAAGAAATATTCTCGAATTTTCCCATGATGCCTATGATCTCCTTACATATTTTGATTTATAGTTTTAATTTAGCTTCCCTCTTATTATTTTAAATATCAAAATATAGTTTTAGTTGGGAAATTATACTTCCATAACTTCTTCTTAGCCCACTTCACTAAAACATAACTTTTATAAAAATTAGCTAGCTTATATTCTTTAAAAAAAATAAAAGATAAAGTTTTAACTAAATATTGTGCCCGTAACTTTTCATTTAAATGAGATTTCATATTATAATATATGGGATCTTTATAAAATATAAATTACACTCTTAATAGTCAAATATTTTGGAAAAAAACTTTGGGAAAAACATTTTTTTCACACAGTTTTTTTCCCAAAAGATTTGACTATTACTTCATGGACTGTGAAATCATCAAAACTCCTAAAAGACATTCTTATTTGAATAAGTGGGGTGAGTCCAATATTTAAATATATATTTAATTTAAAACATAAATAGAATTATTAAAACTAGAAAATAAATCTTTATTCCTTAAAATAATGAATATAAGAATTAATGGATTGTAGTGCGAGAATATATGAATAATTACCTATAGTTTGCGACCATTCCTCTCAAGTTTAATTTTTAGATTTTTTATAGCTTAAGTCTCTTTGAATTGATTCCTTGGTTTTTTTCATGATTATATATTATGCCTAAAATCCCTATCTCTTCGCATCCTATTAGACATAGTGATAGATAGAGTGGTGATACTTGTGAATTGATACAGTTACCTTTGCATACCGCCCATGTTTTGAAAATATCAATATCTATTGAGATACATTATAGTGATGTTCCTCATTCCAACACTAATGGAAATGCTCAATTTTATTACATGGAAAAAGAGAAACCTTTTAAAAATGTTAACTCTACTGATGATTTTAGTAAGGATAATGAACATGTTCATGATGATACATCCCTTAATATATTTGTTTGATAGATAATCACTTTTGACCAGAACTATGAACTAGATTTGGGGAACAATATGGGGGCCCAATACATGAGAACCACTAAACCAACATAAATGGTCCCCATCTATAACTAAAATCACTAATCTAACTCAAATAACCATATCCAACATACACACGCCTTGTGAGATTCAAACTTGGTTGGGGTTAGACACAACCAATCCAATTTACAAACCTTTCTACATCTCATCAACTTAAATGTTGGGTAATCACTTTTAATATACTAGAGATGGGAACTAGAGTAGTGTGGAGGCACCTTCTCAAAGTGGGACATGTGGGTGGGCTTGGGTCCATAGTGTCTATCGTGCGATCTACATATGAAGTACCTCATTATGTTCTATTTGGTTCACATGGAGAAGTGTGACCCCTACCTCAAGGTGTCCACATAACCACTTTGTTGAAAGTGTTCTCATGAGCTCAATGGAAATGGAACTTGGGTTGATGAGTACAAACTAATTCTACCTCACCAATACACCAATACCTTGAGCTTATAAATGTTGGGTAACATGCTTTATTTAACCAAAGCTAGAACCAACCATGAAGAGTATCCCTAGCCAATATATGTGGCTTGAATTTTTGCATTAAACATAGGTTTCAATCCCCCTACTAACCCCCATCACATTGAACATCGATTTAGTTAGTCCACTACATCAAGTACCCTCATGGTTGACCCATTGGAGCCTAGTGTGGGAATAATGCTATAGAGGTGGTCAACTTAGGGAATGGACCCTAAACATTCCCACTTCTAACACTCATCTCATACAGCACTAGGCTATCCCCACTGATTCTAAAATGTTGGGTAATAGACTTTATTTAATCAAAACTAGAACCAACTATGAATATTAACCCTAGCCATGGATTATGGCTTGCCTCATTGCATTGAACCTAGGTTTCAAGCCACCTACTGACCCCCATCATATTGAACTCCAAGATAACTAGTCAACTATATTGGATACCCTCACAATTGACCTAATAAATCCTAGTGTGGGATTGAATCTATAGAGGTGGTTAGCATAGGGAATGGACCCCAAGAAATCCCATTTCTATCACCTAGCTCACATATCACTAGGCTATCCCAACCAAGTTAAAATATTGGGTAATCAATTTTAATATACCAGAGTTAGGAATCAAAGTAGTGTGAAGTCACCTTCTCAAAGTGGGATATGTGGGTGGGCTTGGGTCTATAGTGTGCACCAAGCAATCCACATCCAAAGTGCCCTACTATTTTCCATTTGGTTCACATGGAATAGTGTGATTGCTAACTCAAGGTGTCCACATGGACACTTTGTTGAGAGTGTCCTCATGAGCTCAATGGGAATGGAACTTGGGTTGATGAGTATAAACTACTTGTACCTCATCAATACACCAAGACCTTGAGCTAAAAATGTTGGGTAACAAACTTTATTAAACCAAAGATAGAACTTGTTGTGAATAATATCCTTAGCCATGGATTTTGTCTTGCCTTGTCACATTAAACACATGTTTAAAGACACTTAGTAACTATCGTTGCATTAAACATTGAAATGGCTAGTCCACTGTATTGGGTACCCTTAAGATTGACCCACTAGAGCCTAGTGTGGGAATAATGCTATAGAGGTGGTCAGCCTAGGGAATAGACCCCAAGACCTCATATTTCTTGTACTCATCTCATACACTACTAGGCTATCCACATTGGGTCATGATACACCCCCTAATATTATAAATGTGCCAAATTTAAAAACTATGAAATAATAATAATTTCATAATTATATTTCCAAAAATACTAAAAATATTGATGCTATGATTTTATTGGCTATTAAAGCCCATAATACACAAGATAAAAATAATAATCATTTTCCTATGCAACCTCCATTGGATGGTTCTTCCACTTATACATTAGGGGGTGAGGATACATAAAATGGTGAGTCTAGTAACCCTCATGATACTAATATTACTATGCCTCCGCCTCATAGCATTACACCTCTTCAGGTTGATGCTTATATTCCTAATACTTTTATTGTCACACCCACCAAACCAAAGACCAATGTGCATCCAATGAATTCATATATTTAATATCTTAGTCTTGGGCATAGTCATAACACTCATCATGTTTCATAGAATAATGGTCATCATTAAAAGGGCCTTTACATACACATGTTAATCCTAAAACTAGTGGTACATCTACTAATCTAGTAGTACATCAATAACTTAGTGATAATAATTTTTTTTTGCAACTATCTCAAACATATAACAACCTAACCATATGGCTTGATCTTATGACATTACACAACCCTTTGGCTCAAGATTTCTTTTTTCCCATTTACCTCCATCAATCTAAGTTCCTAAATTTACAAAATTTAATTATAATGGGGATCCATCTCAACATATGAAAGATTTATTTACATCTTATATTAGTTCCTAAAATGATCAATTTCTTATGAAAAAATACACATAGGTGTATCACGTGATATGCTATAGATTGGTTTTATTCCTTACTTTTGGGATCCATTTATAAACTACATGATTTTATTGACCTATTATTAGTACATTTTTTGATAAACATTAGTCAAAATGTTACATTTTCTCAAATTTCTATAGTCAGACATAAACCCTATGAACACATTGCTAACTATGTGCTTCAATTTAAAATCATGCTTACAAAAATGTCACACCAAATTTTTGATAGTAATCTTAAAAGTATATTCTCCAATAGTTTTGTCAACCCATCAAGGACAAATTTGTGTTCAACACCTATGACTCATTTGATGAAATTTGTCATGCAATACACAACATTAAAGTTAAGCTTATGAATGCTAATATGTTAATGTACACATATTTATTCTACATCCACTACATCTAAATATCAAGGGAAAGCAATGTTCAAGCCTAAGTCTAATGATGTGATTAATTTTCAAGCTAAAAATAAGGCAAAGATGGTTAATTTAGTTTTTTAACTAAGTGGTAAGTTTACCTTTCCCACTCCTATGCCAAGGCAACAATTTATAACATTACCACGATAATTTATAACATTAACACTATAATTTATAACATTACCAGACCCTTCATATATGATATTAAAATAATTACTTGAATATATGTGATTTATTTTCTTGGATCATTTCAAATGGATACAACTAGAGCATTGCCTAAAGGTTATGATCCTAATAGATTTTGTGAATACCATAGAGCTTTAGGGCATGTGACTAATAAATGTTTTAAATTGTGACATAAGATCCAAGATCTAATTGATAATAACACTATTATCATTAATGGTCATAATTATTCTTTGAATGATTTTTTGGGCATCCTAATCAACACATTTGAATATTTAGTAATTTGTCACCAAAACACAACACTTTTAAACAAAAAATGTCCATAGGAAAATATTTATACATCATTCTACTATTTTATTTGAGCATAAGATTAAAAAATTTATTGGCATGGTTTTGAGTTTTAAAAGACATGTTCCTTCTGAGATACCTAGTGATGTATAAAACAATGGTCCTATATACACACATGGTTTTGTTGATTATATCATTTTATCACACAATGAATTATGATTGACAATGGTTATATTGAAAACCTTATATTGATGTAATTATTGTCTAGTCGAGGCCATACTAAGAGAGTTTACATGGTATGATTATTTAATTACATAGTTATGATGGTCATAGTCATACAACCTTAGGTTATATTAACCTTCCAATTGTAATCATTCATCAAACCACTCTAACTTGGTTTTTTCTTATACTAGATGCATGCTTGTATAATTTATTACCTGGATGCCCTTGGCTTAATTAGATGAGAGAAATACCCTCAACATTACATATTTGGGTTAAACTTCTATACAATAAAAAATTACATACTATTTGTGGCACATCTTATCTGAGACCTATATTATCTTAGAGATCATATGTGCAATTAATTGGGGCACACCAAAATGAGTGAATCATTTATCTTGGTGTATTATTACATTTGTGTCATAATTTTCATATATGGTACCAACTATATTTGAGATTACAATATCTCATTCTAGTGTATAGGTTATTATAAATTTAGTTCCTATAGTTGCATCTCCAAGACAACACCTAATCATCCACGTATCAAATTAATTTGTGACCTAGAGTAGTTTTTTTGCCATGATAAATTATTATATAGTATAAACTGGATCTTTGAGCCCATTATATGCACAATTTTATTGGGGATGATAATATTTATTTCACATCTTGAAATCATTTTATATCTAGTGATATATCAGATTTCTATTGTCACATATTTAATGATATATACTAGATTAGTGGTTAGCCATGCTAGCTTGAATTTAAAGCTTCATTGATACATCTTTATTATACTATAGCCTTCTAATCATACATATATTTATTCTTCTACATTTCATATATTTCATGTTAAATTCTCTCTATTTTTTAATTGCATTCTCCTATCTTCTAGATTTGGCACCTTGGCACTTGCCCTCCCTTACATTGACATTCTTCTAGCCACTTTGTTTATGTTTATCACTATGATGCATTGGCCCTAGCCCTTTTGATTATTTATCCTATTCTAAGGACTTACATTGGATTCCCATTTATGATAAGATATATATCAAGACCTCATGTCCTAGCAGACATTGAGTTCTAAGGGAATTTTTAGGTTTCCTGGAATCTTCCTTGACTTATTCTTATTTTTTGTGTCCTTTGGATCTTATTTAAAATTGTGTGATCCTTGATCCATTATTATATTTTTTATCCATGTACCTAATTTTAATTTATCTTCTTTTAGAATTTTTTTAAAATTAAAAGATATTAAAAATGTCAAAATTAAAAAATATTAATTTATCATTGGTTACATATCTACTTATGCTAGAGGTTTTCCATATCCATACACACATGATTCTCATGTGATTTATTTGAGTATGTGCTATATAAATTGTATTGAATAATTTATATGTCATGTGACTACATGCCAGATGCCTTGGAGGGAATGGTCACACTGTTGTCATGCTTACACTAAGGGCATCTTCATCAAACAAACTATCACGATGATATTTTTCATTATTATCTATTTATCACATTGAGCTACCTTATAGAGATCTACATATATTTATATTACCTAGATATTATGTATTATATAGATATATAAATGGATTGGTCACATTTAAAATTGTGCATTAGTCCTTGATTGGGTGTGTTTTATTGGAATTTGAACTCATAGGTGAATTAGCCATAATTTAGATAAACTGAATATAATATAAAAGAACAATGCCAATCAACTTGTGATAAGTAGAATGAAATAAAATAATGACATCAATAAAGTAAAATTTAATAAAATAAGACTAAAAATGAAACAAAATGAAAAACTTAGATATTTACTATCTGATATCTGACTGTGTTGGCTGACATATGGTTGAAATAGAAAAACAAGAACTAATCTTGTAAGTGCATATAAATTGGGACTCAAACCCAACTTGGGACAAGATTGACTGTCATCATTGTCCTAAATTTGTCAATCATGTCCTTTTCTAAAATTCAAGAACTTAGGTCATGATCATTTTCAATAACTTAAATTAGGTTTGTATGTAAAAATTTATCCTCTAGATGTGTGTGAAAGACATGTAAATAGCTTCTTCAAAGTTAAAACCCTAATAGGGCTTGTAATGACTAAAAACTTATAAATAGAAAAAGATTGGAGTGTCATGGAATTATTTAACTCTTATCATACCTATAATGATTGATCTCTACCTATGTATCCAATACTCTGAAGAGGTAAATCAAGCCCACGTAGTTCTCCCACTTAGAGTACTTTGTACAATTGTGTTCTTTTGACTATATGAATGCATCTATAGATGGATTGAATAATTGATGATGCTTTGATTTGGATTGGATAAAATATGCTTTGAAATTGAATGAGGAATACTTCAAATTATTAATATCAATATTGGGAATAATAGAGAACATTTGTTTAATGTGAAACAATGTAAGTATGCCTCTGTATTGAAATTGTCAAGAGAGTAGAATATGTGACTTAAATGTGTTTTTATAACAATTCAAAAGGATAAAATAGCATGATTCCTATCCTAAAATATAGATAAAATTTTAATATTTCCCAAATTTGAAAACTTATTATTAAAAGGACCAAAGATATAAATGTCTCATGTGGAAAAAAACATACGCCACTATTGTCCCCTACTAGACATTTTTATCCTTAAGTAAAATTGTGACTTTTGGATCTAGGATTATCCATACATATGATTATAGGTGTTTTAGATATTATAAAATTTATATGGGTGTCAAATAAAAATTTAAAAAATAAATAATTTATATATGTGCTTAGAATAATGTGAAGTAATGAAATAGGTTCAAATTAAGTGCTCAAGTCAATTAAAGTAAAATAGGACCAAAACTAACATAATCAAGTATTTGTGATAAAATTTGAGTGACTACATTACCCAACCCCCCCAAACCTTTAGTCTAGAAATAAAATTATTATAGTAAAGGAAAAATATACCTTAGTGTGTATAACACAATTTGCCATTGAGAGAAGCTCCAAATCATGCAAATTTTCCATGGAAAATCTTACAATAATGTAAAAATAGTTAATACTTATATGTGAAACTGAAAATTGAAATGTAATTTTTTGAATTCAAAAAGACTAAAAAAAACAAGGAGTACACTTGTAGGTGTGAAACTAATATTGCTCTTATGAATTTGATTGGAGATGATGCTTCCTTGAAGCATTGGATAGTTGGTGCTTCCCATGTAGCACTTAGAGAGGTTGGTTCCTTAGCTAAAATAATGGATAATTTTAGGGTGATCAAGCCCCAAATTAAATTGAACCTTTTTATAAAATAAAACCCATTGAGGGATGTAGAAACCTCAATTTATTTTGTTGGTATTTGTATCTCCAAGATGTGAAATAGATTGAAATCCATAATGGATTTGTATTCATAATGCTAAAGGGCACTAAACATCTAAATTATGAATTATACACTTTAACTAAATCAACCACTATAGATGTCTTATATATTCAATTTTCACTTTGCTCTTGAATGTATTATCAACATAGAATGTGGAATATCCATGCTTTTAGCATGTCTAAAAATAACATGTAGTAATGAAAACATGGTATGAATTTGTATCATGCTCATTGAATTTTTAAAAATATCACAGTTTGCATGAATTTTTATCATGCCTCCATTGCAAATGTAGAATGTTGTAACTGTATGTAGGTGTAAATTGTAAATTCTATTTGAAACTTGTGTATTAATCTATATCATGCACTCAAATTTGTATGAATTTATACTTTGATATTAAAATGTATATACATGGTATATGTCCCCATAATCCATGTTAGTAATTAAATTTTGAAATTTTTTGAACCATTTGAAATTATGTTTTGTACCAAAAATAGTTTTTATTTTGAAGAGGCTTATCTCCTATATGTGAATCCCACTAAAATTATCCCTTTTGAGGTGAGGAAATTGATCTTAAAATTCACCCATCTCAAAATAAAATTTTACTATAATTTGTGTAAGAAGATGTAACCATTGAATAATGTAACATATGTAAAAAGTATGTCAACATAATAACAAATTTATCATTTGAATTATGTATGTAACATGAGGCAAGGCCTATATAAATGTACCAATGAAGCTCATAGTAATAGAATGTATAATTAGTATCTTATGAATTATTTAGTATAATATATTGATTATGGCACTCATAAAACTTAACAAGTTCAACAAGAATATAAATACAATAAGCACAATGTCATACAATAAGGCAAAGGGCCATATATAAGGGACATGTTAAAATTTTATGGAAGTAAATATTTGCACACACAATTCTAAGGGCCACATATAAATGACATGAATAATGTCATAGACAAGAGACATGTTCAAATGTTGCATAAAATAAATGGACAAAGGCTGAAATAAATGAACATGTTCAAATGTCACACATACAAAAAAATATTATTGATATGTTTAAGCAATTGCACACAAGAGCCAATGGCCATACACAATAGATAAAAAAAGTATAATATACTATGCACAATTAAAAATTACAATGGAACATAAAAATAGAAAATAGTCTACATCAAGTATTTTTAATGTGATCATATCCTAACAAATATCGTATCCATGTACACAATGTAAGATGGAGATGTTAGCAAGACATTTGTAAATAGTACATAACTCAACAATATAGGAGTCATAGAATTGTAACACATGCAAATACTATAACTCATGGATAAGATGCCCTTAGTTTAACAAGGCTACTGGGTAAAGGCAAGTCCAACACCTTAATTCATGTAATATATATATGTCCTACATAACACTCATTAATAATAGTGAAATACATGTGCGATAGAAAAAGAGTATGTTATCTACCAATAATGAAATAAATAACACATGACAATGGTTTTACCTAAATGTGTAATCATGCTTAGATCATTAATTTGTATTTTTAAAACTATTTAGAATGTTTTTATATTTACACACACACACACACACACACACACACACACACACACACACACACACACACACACACACACACACACACACACACACACACACATTTTAAATTTTTAAATTTTTTCAACTTAGAATAATAGAAGATATTGATAAGTAAGGGTTTGAAATTAGAAGAAATGAGACCAATTTGAACAATCTGCAACATGTATCAGTATGAAATATGCATTAAAAGTGATGGCATGGAAATGTATGAGTAAAATGCCCCGACTATATATGTGATTGTAGTTTAAAACCTATACGAACATAATTTATACACATAATATTTTTAAACTTTATCAATTACTGATGCTTTTTCTCTTACAAGAACTAGTCAAGTCTCAATCTCTCTGAGTGCATGCCTTAAAGGGTGCACCGGGAAAGGGGTGGGCAGACCATTGGTGCTTCTCAAAATTGTTATCCCCTATAACACCACTTTTAGTCTATAAAAATATCTCCTATACACCTCTATAAGCTTTGAAACCTTCCTTACACACTCCTCTAAGTAATTCACTGCCCTAAACAACCCCTACCTAAGCCAAAAACTCTTTTTAATATTTATCAAATAATGTTAGCCTAGACTGACCCTGTAGTTAAATTATATTAGTATGTTATGGGTCTGGGTTTGACTTGGCCGACCCAGGCCAAGACCTAACTTGCTTTTATCAGTTAATAATACAGGGTTTAATTGGCTTGACTTTATCACATAAACTTTCAAAAAGGTTTAAGGTTAGATTCAACTATATATACACATCTTTTTTGCCATTTACTAGAGAGAGATAAAGTTAATCATTCATTTGCACTTCTTTAAAAAAATTTCTTCCACCATTCTACTTGAGGAGTCATTGATTAGGGTTTATACTTGGAGAAGAGTCTTGTCTTGGGAAAAAGTCTTTGACATTTTGACCTATCTTAGTTATCTTTAAAAATCACATCTTCTTACAAATCACCTTTGGATAAGGGAGAGATTGAGTCTTGACAAGTTTATCTTTAAGGTAAGTATCTCTAACTTTACTCCTCTATTTTAGTAGATAAAAGTAGTATAAATAAAGGCTTTTAAATATATTTCTCTCTCCATGCATTAAGGTTATATCTATACATAGCTTAATTAAAATTATTCTATGTATGTTTACTTGTATGTTGATTACCTCTATTTTATGCCATAATATTTAGTGAACACTAAGTTAGATTTAAATTTGCTTTGAATTTATTTTATAAATATAATAAAACATAAGATCTAGCTAGGTTTATTGCATGGTGTTACTTGACAGAGGCTTTAGAACCTATTATAGCTCAAATTTGCACCGTTGAATGTGTGTTTCAAGCCCTCTCAACTTGAGCTATTTATGGGGATTGATCCTAGGTTATGGGTGACCTTTAGGTGGACCAAACATATATATTATAGGGCTAGCTCCCTTGATATATCAATTAGACTCTACTACTAAATTAAAAAAGTAAAGGGTGAGGGATAACATAAAATAAAACTAAGGGGGTTGATACAAAAAATTAATTGCTCACTACCAATCAGTTACATGTGTACATATAGACCATGAAACTAAATTTAACATACACTTATCCTTATTTGAATCTCTCACATCAACATTTCAATGTGGATTTTATGACATACTTAGTCTAGGAGGACTAACCAAGAGGTCTTAAAGGACACTACTAAATAGAAAAACTCACTCAAACCTTAAATTATACTTACACACTTCACATGACCTACAAAATAAGCTTTCAAACTACATGGAAGTTTTAAAATAGGATAAAATACCAAGGATGACTAAGCAAATCACTTGACAAGATCAATGATCCATGCACACACACTAAGTATAGGCATAAAAGGAGGTAAAACTAGTATTATTTCAATAATCAAAGGCATACAAATGGGAAAGGCTTCACCATACCTAGGTAGAAGATGATTACAAATCCAAACAAGGCTACCTTTATAGAGACTGAGAGGATAGGTAAAAGAGGCATAGAAGAGAGCAATGAAAAGTATAAAGTAAGATTTAAAATCAAGAAGGAGGTTGAAGAATAGTCTCATAAGATCTTCAAGGACATGTGTTTTTTTATGATGTTTCTTCTCCCAAATGGCATGGGTTTCTCTATTTGCTTCACACCTTTGTATTCTTCTTCAAACTACCCTTCTCTTAGTTTGGAAAGTCACAAGTAGAATTACTTGGTCATCAAATCACCTTGAACATATGTTTTCTACATTATTTGACACTTTTCATCTACTTAGGATCTCTCCATACGGATTTTACATTGATGATCATTTGCATCACTCCTTAGGTATCTTGAAACTCATTAGTCTCACTATTTAGCTCTTGTTAAAATACCTCAAATATTGATTTTATCTTCATGAATGAAATATATCTTCATGAAAAGCATCTCTCAGTATTAAAAAATTGTGTCAACCCCTTGGATTCATCAAATACTCACAAAGACTTCATCTTTCACCTAAACTCATACTTACCTTCAATTCCTTGTAGCCCTCAAAACATGCAAAGCTCATTGTGTATATAATTCTATAGGTTATTGGAAAACTAATCATAGTTTTTATTACCCATTATACTCTTACATATCTATTCAAACTTTAATGTTTAGGCATTAAGTGCAAGTACACTTACTCCACTTATTTCTCTCTCTAATTATCCCTCAATTAGGTCTTTAGGCCTATAAACTGAGTCTAAGATCTAATCAATTCCCATACATGTGAAACATATATTAAATATTTGATTCAATTTCCATAACCTTTGACCATGATCCATGCCAAATTTTGGGTTTTGAAACCTTGTACAGATGGGTAAACTAATAAAAGGTCAAAATCCTAGTCTTTCACAAGCATTCTCATATTACCTTCAAGAAATAAACTTGTAGGAGCACTTCCAGGGTCAAATGTACATATTTTTTGGACATAATAATATATAGGACACATAAATCTACCTTATCCAATATTCTACATTTTTCCATGATGTCAAACACCCTATTTTGAGTCTAAAACCTTACAAAAACACAACATTTAATGCATTCATACAAGTGAAAGTACAATAAAATATCATGGTAAGGATATTACTAGAGTTAGTAATGACAATTAAATGTTTTAAATTTAAATTTAATGCATTTAAATCACTTAGGAGACCAAATTCTCTCATTGACTCATTTCTAGTCTTATTGGCAACTTGAGACATGCTAATCATCTTAATTATGATTCATAAATCTTGAGGCCTTAAAAAATGAAATAATGCCAAAAAATAAAATTATAAAATTTTATATAAAATAAAAAATTATGCTTTTCTCCCATGTAACTTTTTTATATATTTTGAAGAGATTCTTTGAGGCTTTCGGGCTAGTAGGTATGCAATTGTGAACTCGAGAGAGAGAGAGGAGTTTGAAAAAAGGAACACAAATGGTTATTTTGAGATTTTTACACATATTTTAGGTTTTTGACACCATTAATAACATATAATAATGTTATTATTTACCATTTATCTCTATACACCTACTATATCTTTCATTATCTCATGTTTAGGCTTTATAAACCTTCTTGCACTCTTGACCCTAACAACTTACCTAAGCATTTCCTTTCTTACCCAGTGAGTTCAAGCTCATGAATTAATATTTAAGCATACTATTTAATTTTTTAAGGCTTATAAATCCTAAATATACCACTAAAATATGCAATATTTCTTCAATTTTCATCCATGGGCTTGTGCATGACCTTTTAGACCTATTAGATCTAATTAGACCTCTTGTCTTCTATACTACCACAAGTCACCTTGTGAGATATTTTATTAATATACAAGGTTTTTTTAATGATTTATTATCTTTATTATACCTCCCATGGCCCTACTTCATGACTTCCAAATTTATTTTGTTTCACCATATGGCTCTTTACTCATACTACCTAGAAACAGGCATGTAGGTGGAAGTTTAGGCCTACTAAGCTTGAATAGGCTTCATTTTGTTTCATTAAACTTAAAAATCATATGAAAGTCATGATAAAATTATATATTTACTTTCATGTGATTTATATTTTCCACAGACCTTCTGACCTTCAATGATAAGTAGGCATCTCTTATATTTTGGCTAGATAAGCTTGTAGGTCTAGGTATAGGCCTACTAGGCTGTCACATTTAGATTTAAGGTTATTTAATAGGGTTTTAATGTTTTGATAATATTTGAAAATGTTAAGTAATTTTTTTATTTTCTCACTTCAATATATAACCTCTATTATCACTCAGTAAACCATACTATCTTCTAACTTTTAGAGGCAGACTTGGAACTTTCATTAGGTCTATAGGGGTTTAGGATGTTAGATTTAAAAACATATATTTAATTCATATTTTATTATATAAATGACCTAAAAAAATCTCCATAATATATTAAAATGATTTCCACCTTTCATTAAGCCCTTGAACTTCAAACTCCAAGCAAGATTCATTTCATTTCATGTGAAAAAGAAACCTACAGGCCTGCTTTTTTATTACATAAAGCCTTTTATGATATATATTTTGATCAAAATAATCCTTAAAAGACACTTCCACTATTTAAATTTTTTTTTATGAGGTTATTACCTTCATATATCACTGATGATGTAACATTTGTTACCTCTTCAATTCATCTTTGTGTTTAGCAAACCTATACACAGTCTTTAGGCTGAACCATTTTATGTTGCTTAGAGGGGCTAATATTGGAATGACAAGTCATGTTAAAGGGTTATTAAAGATATAATGTATAGTTTAATTTCATATATAACCACTTTAATTCACTATTTTTTTGATATTCATGACCAAGACCTTGTTGCTCTCCCACTTGCAGGCTACATAATCTTTTGGTGGATCATGAGAGCATGACTTCCTCAACATTTTTGGGTCATGGTAATGCTTTAAAGAAGTTGAAAAAGAATTAAATAACTAAACACAATACAACAAACATATACCATTATTATTGTGCAACACAATATACTCAAAATATCAAGGCTTTGTTTACACATTGATTGTTGATGACCACTAGTGAGAATATGCAGGTTACCACCATGTTGAGAAGCTTGTGGGTGTGGAGTAGGCATGGAGAATAATATAATGAAACTATATAGAATTGGAGAGAGTGATATAAGATTTTAGATCTTCATATTCATATTCTAGTCTACTGAAAACCATAGAACACAAGAAATTCCTTATTTTTCAATTTGCCAACCATGCAAAAGTGGAAATTTCTTGTTCTCTTGATCTCACATGTGGCAAGTGAGGTCTAGATAATCATGTGGAATGGATATAAAAAAATATTTACCCTTAAAATTTTAATTCATTCTTATAGCCATCTTTAAACTAACATCTCAAAGAGAAAAACTAAGCATATGGGGTTTATGTAGGGTTTTATACCACACTGTATTCTTAGTGATTGTTCATAAAGGAGGGGACAACAATATAAAAAATAAAACCATGGATTTTCAGGCCATTATGATCCCTTAATATATTAAAATTCTTGGGTCCAAAATCTCTCTATGTTGTATGGACCAAGAATGTGAAGTTGGTCATTGTGAGCTTGCCAAAGGAGCGATGGGAGAGAGGGAGTGTTTTTTACTTTTTTGAGACTTGTAACTTCTTCCAAATCATGGATTTTACCTAGGGTAGATGAATAAAAACTTTTAAAATTATTTCACTTGAATATGATCTCTCTAAGTTTATACAAGTACTTAAAACTTCCTTCTTTAGAGTGATTCTCTCTCTTTTGTATGCTAAAGCTACAAACTCTAACCATGATCTGACTTGTACTAACATATAGGCATGTTAGATATCTATTGGGATACTTGAGAATTATAAATTTTTGTGCAATACCTCATATTAGTTCAAAAATGGATTGAAATGCCTTTAATATGTATTGACAAGTGTAAAAAAATCAATTCATGTTTGATAGCCTCATTAAGTGAACATAGAGATTTATAGTACCACCTTTGACTTTTAGTTAACCTATTGATTTAACCTATCTTGGAATATTGGTGTATTATTCCTAATTTAGTTAAAGGATATAAGTAGTAAAATTAGTAAATAAAGCTACTAATTTTATGTAAATTAGATTGTAATTTTGACCTCTCTAAAATTAGTAGCAAGAGGGAGAAAATAAGAATTAGTTGAAAATTGGCTACTATGGCTGAGTTCGGGTCTGAGATTCACTGTAAAGAGCTAAGACACTATCAAAAAATAGGATTTAAATTTCATTTTATGATCATAAATGATAATTTAAAGTGGATAGGAGTGGCACTGATGCTATAGTCCACTTCTATCGCTATTGTCCAAGAGATTTGAGCTTTTTGGGTTTTATTTGCTATATTTGTGTGACCCTGTTTATGAAGTTTTGGTAGATGGAAGTTAGTATATCTCCTTATAGATTATATTCTCTCTTAAAACCATATAATTCATTATTATTTGACCAATTTTAAGAAAGAGGGGGGGTTAGTGTGTGTAAGATTCACTGAATGTGTATCCACACCCCTTGTGTGGGCATGCTGCCTACATACCAATAATCTAAAGAGGGATCAAGCCATATGTAGTTCTTCCACTTGATTTTGTTTGTGTAATAGGTTGTATGAATATTAAAAATACTAAATTTTATGTGTTTGAGGTGGCTAGGGACTAGTGTAAATATTTAAATAAGATTGTAAGTATATTTGCTGGTTGTATGCAGAGAATAAGGAAGATTGATTGAGTAGTCTTATATTCTTGCTTGCTTAGTGATATTTTACAACCATTTTAAAAATATATTTGAATATGATTTTATAGGGATATATTATTCATGGGTTGAATGTGCCTGCATTAGGCCAACAAGGAGAAGGATGGAGAATCAGAAGAAACTAACCGTTGGGGCCAAAAATGCAATTGGATAAGAGTACCAAAAGTGGACAAGAGTGGCACCAGTGCTATAGTCCAAGTGTGGTGTTATTGTCCTAAGATGATATGGATTAAGGGGATGGATTATTCATGAAAAGAGTAGTTTGTTTGAGCTAGGATTACGTTGGAAGATTACAGATGACTAGAAATCAGTGAAAAGATGCCTATGAGGGTCATGAGTGCAACCAAGATGGACTTATGGGTTAGGTGTCATCAACCACACTCAAGTTAAATTTTTTCCATTTTATATGACTACATTTGCCCTTGATTTATTCTAGTAATGTAGTAACATGAAATACTAAGATAAAATAAAAATAGGAAGCGTACCTAAACTTACTTATAAGGGTGAAGCTCATGCAACTGTGCGATGCTAGGTGTGAATAGAGAGAACATATTGTAAAGTATAAATTTAAAATAAAAACAAAGAGTAGATCAGTTCATATTAAATATTCTATATCTAAAATAAGAATGCATAAAGATAGGTAAAAGAGAGAGGAAGAGAAAGGAATGAATACACCTCATTGGATACACAAACCAATACAAAACCTATTATGATGCTAAGTAATATTGGATGATGTTGTACTAAGAGTAATATCATGAATAGAGTTGAGTGATCAATTCCATATAAGTGGCTCAAGAATGTAAAGGCTGGCCCTTTGGCTCCTTCATTTCCTAGTAAATGAAGTTAGGTGGTCATACATGTGTTAATCAATGTTTGAATTCAAAGGCTAGCTAGCCCTTTGGCTCCATCATTGCCCTATGAAGTGAAGATATAAACTAATATCAGTATGAAATGTATCTTAAATCCCATTAATACTCTATAATCTAAAAATATTGGTGTGGATAGCTAAATGTATGTTAAAAACTAGGCCACTCTTAGCCACTCTGAAAGATGGAGATTATGTTTATATGAAAGCCAATCTGAAACTAGGAACTAGGCTTGTATGAAAGCCATTCCAAAATGTGGAGGTTAGGATTGTATGAAAGCCACTCCAAAATGATGCCAACCACCTGTAGATGGAATATGACACACAACTACAAAAATGCTTGGGTAATACTAAACTTAAAAAGAAAAGAAAACAAATGTGTTGCTCACATTACCCCTAATCACTGGTGTCTAAAACATAGATTCTAATCTAGAAGTTATACCAAATAATATATCTAAAATTAGAAGTGATATCTATCATGCCATGTATAATTCCCCATATATCTAGATTCTTTGAGCAAAAGTTTACTAAAAACTACTAATTCTAAACTGGTCTGACTGTGCAAAAACTATAGCTGAACCTACTTTTTTGCCTACTTATAGAAAGTTTAGTTTTTATGCTATTTGGATAAGAGTGTTGAAAATAGATAGTAGTGGCATCAACACTATATTATAATCTTGGCACTATTGTATTGGGACAATCTGGTAACTATTATGATATTTTCACCATCTACCTAGTTTATTCTACCTGGTTTGATGTCTGGTTGCTATTTTGGGTGTTTTGAATGCTACTTTTTTAACTATTAAGAGCTCTAATCTCTATGACAAAACCCCTATTTATTTCCCCTTCTTTTTAGGATAGGAATGAAGACCTTATAATGACTACCCTTAGAAGAAAGATCCCTGTAAGTGTGTTTTGATATAAAGATACATGATAGAGCAATGATAATCAACAAGATATCTCAAGATATAACATGATTTATATCGAGAGATTATTAGATCAATATGGGTATTCCTCATATATATATATATATATAACAATGAAATAACATGTATAAAATACTAAACTAGAACTAGAAGTGTTAGTTGTTAGTTGGTAAGGAGGGATGGAGCATGATGTCCATCATGGCATATAAGATAGAAAGATAATGCATGATGTGGATCATGACATTGCAAACAATGAGAATCAAACAATCAACAAGCACACAAGGTAAGAATCAAGAAGCATATAAAAATGGCCAAGGGGATAATCAAATAAGGGACATGAACACGTGTCACTCAAAATGGAAAGCAAACATACAAGGCATGTTCAAATGTCACATACACGTATAATTAAAACAAGCAAGGGTTAGCACAAGGGCCAAAATCACATAAATTATTATAGACAAAGGACATTAGCAAATATCCAAAGGCAAAAAATGAATAGAAGCAAAGGACATTGCAAAATGTCTTAAAGCACATGTAAAAGACAAATAAGAACTAAGAAATGCATGCAATCTAGCTATTCAAATCAAGAAAGGAAATAATGTGAATGCTAGAAATACAGTCATATCTAACTAATCAGAGCAAGAATGTGAAAGTATGTAATATATAGAGTGCAGGACTAGGTATATGCTAATAAATACACAAGTGATATATACTAGTGAGTATTGATAGAGTAATCTATATAAGCTAGTAAATAATATACATCATCATGATAACTAGAGTGTGTGGTGTAGGAATGACATAACCTGGATGGTGTCATCAAGTAGAAGATGCCCCTAGTGGGTAGATATATCAATGTGTGTCTTGAATGCATAAGTAGGATGACCCCTCAATGGGTAGAGTGAAGTAATAAATGATTTGGATGTCACTAAACACACTCAAATAAGATCAAGTGAAGCATGGTAATGTAGATAAATTGACAAAAAATAACATAGAACAACAAATATAAGTCTAAAATGATATTATAGATGTAGAGCATGGATAATACATACAATTGAAATATTTTTATGTTTTGACATATTTGAATGTTTTTGTAATTTTTGATAATTGAGCTATGCATAATCAAGCATAAAGGAAATTATCCACAAGGAAAATTGAGAAGAAATGATACTAACAATGAGTCTCATGGGATAATCCCTATCATGGTGTCCTATATCAAGGAGAGGAATCACTCGTGATCATGAAGCATGATGAAAATACTAAGACTATGGCTATGAAAGCTATATATGCTATAAATGCTCTAAAATATTTGAAGTAGAACCCAACTATGGGGTCCCCTTATAACTTTGAGAAGTGGATGCAACTATAGGGATATTAGAGACCCATCTGGGAGTAGGATAATCTCTCTGAACACATGCTCTATGAGGAGATGCATGAGATCTCAATGATAATACCCTGGGTGTGAACACTATAGATAGAATCTATCTAGAATAATGAGGTTGTGGTGTATGAACTCTCAATGATGGTGATGGATGACTCAACTATGTCTACATTAGAACTAGAAGAGGAACTATAACTAGTGAAAAAACTAAAACTAGTGGCTATGAAATAGTAGATGGCTCTAAAGTGGGGAGTGGTAACTCATATAGAACTCCACCAATTATAACAACCTAATTAGTGTTAATTAATTTCACACATTTGTGAATATAGAAGGTAATACTTGAAGTTTTTGAATCCATGGTTGACCAAGTATCATATCAAAATTTTTTACACTGGGAACTATAGTAAATGGTGTGGCCATGTGTGTTGGACCAACCTATAAAGGAAGTGTGATCTCACCCAATGAACTCTATATGTGCCCACTGAATCTATTGATAACTATGTCCATTGGGGTAATATCCTACTCTAAATATCATAAATACTATAATAATGTCATAGTGCACATGTTCACACTAAATCTATTATCTATGAGAACACTATGAATATGATGATTATGAATGTAAGCTCTGATAAAGAGTGCATGATAATCTGAATCATCCTCGACAATCCCCTACTTGGTGAAGGAGATGGAAGGTCTAGCTAAAACTCTAAAATTGTATACATTAATCATGTTACTCAAAAGATATGTTTTAACTGAAGGTGCCCTATATGTATCTGGTGATAGAAGTGCATGATATGCATGGTGAACCCCTGATGTGTCCCCTACCTCTTATTTAAAATGCTGTAAAAAGGGATATTAGAAGATTTTAAAATCTTTATCTTATGTTTTCTTTGCTTGAGGAGGCTTAACTAAAGTGCCAAGATCAATATGATTTCCATCTATCAAATCTTGTATCTTGTGTCTCAAACTGATGCATCTATTTGTTGTATGGCTTGGTGCCCTATGAAACTCATAAAATGCATGTTGATCATATCCTCGTGGAAGAGGATTTTTTAGGTCAACTTCCTAATCAAGAGGGAAAGATATGATGTTACATTCTAATAGCTACTGTAAAACTCTAGCTGGAAAAATTATTAGATTGGTAAAGGTTCATTGAGGAGGTGCTAATAAAACCACTCATTGAGGGGGCTCATAAGTTGTATTGACTGTGGGTTGATTCATATTTTTATTATCATTGACCTTAACTTTGTATGGGATGTTATTGTTAATCTTGTTTTTTATTTTTGAGATACTTGTGTACTTGAGTTTACCCATTGAAATTAGTTTGAATTCTCTTTCCTTTAGTGTGTGACATAATTCAGTGAAGGAAGAGAATCTTTTAAACATAATTGATTCATGTAAAGCCGGTAGAAAACTCTATTTGAAGAGATATTATAACTCTTGATCGGCCATGGGGCTAGTAATCTTAGCCAAAGTAGTCTTATATCAAAGAATATAATCTATGAGATGCTCATTTGACCTTTGTTTCTATTGTGCAGCTTGGGCATATGGAACCTTACCACTAATGTTGATGTTAAAATGAGCTAGAAACATGTCAGCTAAAGGATTGAATGCATTGAACAACTGATTTGGTAGACTATAGAACTATTGTAAAGCATAATATTTTAGGCTATATGGAAATAACTTGGTAACTATCTAGTCATTTGGTACAATTCCAAGCATGTTATGTGAAAGGATCTCAAATGTGTCTCTGGGTCACCCTTGCCATCATATAGAGTAAGCTTGGGTTGAACAAAACCTTGTGACAAGGGTGTAGAAGTAATGTGATATTTCAATGGTGTATGTAATAGAGAAAAATAATCCAAAACCTACATAGGTCTAGAGGCACCTTGCTCAATATGTATCACCTTGGATTGAATAGATTTTATCTCTTGCACAATGGATACCACATTAAGAGACAAATATGTACTAGTTGTAGCTAGTGGCATATAGGCAGGTTTGGCTGCTATAGGGGTTGTTGAGACATAGTTGCCCCCTTAGTATCATTTGTAACTAGTTGTTCTATGGTTTGGAAAGATTGACCATTGTTCACTTTTTGTTATTCTTCTTATAGTATTTTAAGTATGTCATCTTGCATGTCAGGGTGTTTAGTTAAGAGTTCTTTAAGTTCACTTTTATTAGTTTCATCAAAATCATTGTATTAGGCTATTGTTAAGGTAGGATAATAATTTGAAATTTGATTGAATTTTTTACAATAATTTGTAATAGGAAAAGTGTAATATAAATAAATAACTAAACATTGCAAATGTAAAGTCCAAAAAACAACAAACTAGAAAGTGCATAAAAAGAATATAAAGTTCACAAACATGTAAGGTGATACCTCAAGAAGCAATGGGACCTAGTATATGCAACTATGGTTTGAAATATGATTATTTTAAAATTTACTATGAAATTTTGAAATTTATAATGAATTTTTGAATGAAATATGCAAGTAAAAAATTAGAAATTTATTAAAAAATCTATGATTTAAAGAGACCTAGAATATGCAACTAGGGTTTTGAAAAATAAATATTTTTGAAAATTACTATTGAATTTTGAAATTTAAAGTGTATTTTTGATTTAAATAAGCTAGTAAAAAATAAAAAAAATTATTGGGAAAATACCAGGACCTAGTATGGGCGACTAGGGTTTGAAAGAAAATTATTTTAAAATTACTAAGAAATTTTAAAATTTAATGCTAATTTTTTATTTTATTATGTAGGTAAAAAAAAAAAAAAAAAAATTAGTAAGAAATAAGTTAGGTTTTTATGCACAAATGAAGTAAGTTAGGTTCACCAAATGATTTAACCTATCTTGAAATATTGGTATATTATTCCTAATTTAGTTAAATGATCTGAGTAGTAAAATTAGTAAATAAATATATAATAATTAAGCTAATGATTTTATGTAAATTAGATTTCAATTTAAACCTTTATAAAAATAGTAATAAGAGAGAGAAAATAAGACTTAGGTAAAAATTGGCTGATATGGTCGAGATAGGGTCTGAGTTCATTATGTAGGACTAGGACACTATCACAAAATAAGATCTAAACTTCATTTTATGATTAGATAAGAGTGTTGGAAGTGGATAGGAGTGGCACCAATGTTGTATTCTACCTATACTACTATTGTTTAGAAGATTTGTACTTTTTAGGTTTTGTTTGATATGCCTATGTGACCCTATCTATGAAGTTTCAACAGTTAGAAGTTAGCAGAGCTCCTTGTAAAGTAGATTCTCTCTTCAAACCCTATACTCCATTGTGCTTTGACCAATTTTGAGAAAGAGGGAGGGGTTAGTGTGTGCAAGATTCACTAAACGTGTATCCATACCCTTTGTGTGGGCATGTTACCTACATACCAATACTCTGAAGAGGGATCAAGCCATATGTAGTTTTCCCACTTGATGTGCTTTGTACAATAAGGTATATGAATATGAAAAATTATAAACTAGATGTACTTGAGGTGGCTAGGGATTGGTGTAAGGATTTGAATAAGCTTGTAAATATATTAGCTGGTTGTATGTAGATAATAGGGAAGATTGCTCGAGTAGTCTTGCTTGTAATCTTATTTGCTTAGTGATATTTTTCAACCCTTTCTAAATTATCTTTGAATGGGATTTTATAGAGATATATTGGTCATGGGTTGAATGTGCTCACATTAGGCTGACAAGGAGAAGGATGGGGAATTGGAAGACATTGATCATTGAGGCTAAAAATACATTTGGATAAGAGCATCAAAAATCGATAAGAGTGGCATCGACACTATAGTCCAAGTATGACATTAGTGTCCTGAGTTGATGGGGCCTAGGGGGTGGATTAGTCATGGAAAGAGTAGTTTCTCTAAGTTAGGATTAAGTTTGGAAGGCTAAAAATGGCTATGAATTAGTGAAAAGATGCCTATGAGGGTCATGATAGTAAGCAAGAGGGACCTATGGGTTGGGTGTCACCAACCACACTCAAGTTACCAATTTTTGCATTTTATATGATTACACCTATTCACCATTCACCTTAATGACTCATGTAATAAAGAAGCCTTGAGAAGGCTTAAATTGACCACAATGAAAACCTTAACTTTGTTAAAAATTTTAACAAATGCTAAATTAACTTAACTTATCCAAACAAGTATTAAGGTTCATCAATAAGGTAATAATGCAATGGGAAGACTTGAAAAACAATACACCATCTTGACACATCTTGACATTGGCCTAGGTCCCTCTAAACTAACCCAAATGGATCTAGAAGCACATGAGAAAGTTAAAACCTTAAACAATGTTAAACAAGGTTTATAGTGACCATTTGAAGGTCATTGTAAAACTAAGATGGATATCAACAAAGTTAAAATGGGAAAAATAGCAAGTTTTTTGTGAACCTCCTTAATGGTATCCAAGAATTCACTAACAGAACCCTCTTTAGTGATATTATTATCATAAGGGACCCTTTGGTTAGGTTTAATTGATTTATCTTGGTCATGACCTTGATTATTTAAATTTACCAACAACCATAAGTGTATGTGTGATTTATCTTCTTTGAGCTAGGATTGATTTATAGATTAGTTGTATTTTCCCTTGTATACATTCTAGTAAACCCGACGTGAATCTAAGCCTTATATGTTTTTTTCACGCATTCATTTTATTATCATCTTATATATTTTTATTTTTTTAGTATTATATTGAACCTATAGATACAATCTAATAGTATATGTATAGGTTTAACAAAATCACTCTAAATCAACTCTATTTTCTCCATGCAGGTCTTCTCTAAATACAGGTGATTAGATCGATCAGTTTGACACACTTTTCTTTTTCAACCATAGGATTTCAGACTTAGTCAACCCAATTGACTATGTTCTTCATTCTCTTTTTCATCATATAGGATTGTAGACTTTGTCGACGTAGTTGACTCAATTCACAATTTTCTTTTTCAGCATATAGGTTTTGTAGACTTTGTTGACCTAGTTGACTCTATTCACAGAATATAAAAATCAGCATTTGAGCAACACAACATAAAATTTTCAAATTAAGTATTTTAAAAATTATCAAGGTTCATTCTTACCTTCTCTATCATTTTTGTTTTTCATTTATAGTCTTATTTTTCATATTTTATAGTTTATAAAATTGTAACCCTACAAAAAACTAGGTCGAATAACTCAACATAGTTTTGTAGCCTATTTTTCTCTCTAGAAGAATCAGTTAACATGTTCAACTATGTTCTAGATCTTGCTTCCATAATAACCTTGTTGACTCAATTCTATAATGTTTGCATACAATGTTGTCTGAACTAACTTTATACTCTTCATAAACAACATAATTAACTTTTCATTTTAGTTTCTTGCTTTCTTAGACTAACAAACATAGATTAATTAGGTGATTTTTAATTTACCAATTTATTCACACTATTTTTCTCTTTTACACACACTTCCAAATCATTTAACACTAAAAAGTATTAAACATTTTCTCCCAAGGTCTACCTACTTGGATTTCATCATGAATGGGGAAGTCGACTTGATTTTTATCCAAGTATAAATACATGGTTGATGGTATATATTGGAAAAGCATCTGACACCCTTGTAATTTTAGAATTGTGAAGTGAGGGTAGGCCCTAATACCAATCTAGTAACATCACCAATATAGATCCATTTCAATCTAAACTAATTGAAACTATTCATAGATTAATTTCTAGTTCCTTCTTACAACCAACTCCCTATCACATTAATTTCAATTTTTTTTATAACTTAACAACATTCAAGAATGACCACTTAGCATAGTATTTACATTCAATTTTTGATTATTGCTCTTTGATCATTATATTTTTTATTGTAAAGATTATACTAGCCAACATTAGTACAAGGTTTGTGTTGTTTACTATAATTATATCAAACACATTGATCTAATTATTTGTGTGCTCAATTATATTTGCTTAGTTCTTGAGAACACAGTTGAACTTGTCAACTCAGTCTCTTACAAGATACATGTTTTGTTTATCTTTAGTACATAATTGATCTATCTGACTATGTATCTTTTTACCCTACCTAAATTTTACCATCTATTAAAAATATTTGAGTAGTTTAATTATGTCTTTTTCATCCTATTCTATTGACCTTTCCTATAGACTCTGTCAACCTAGCCAACTCTTTACCTCTTGGCTAATATTATTTTGTATTTATCTAAATTTATCCCTATTTTTCCTACTTATTTTTTGATTTCATATTCTACCTTCAAGCATCATGAAATCCCCTATCATAATATTTTTGTAAAACTTGAATCCATTTAAATGCTATATGGGATGTTATTTTCTTCCTACTTTTGCTACCCAAGAGGATCTTCACTCTTGGTTCACCTTTTTTCATCCCTCGTCTTTGGACTTCAAGATTGTCCAAAAAAATCCAACATATGACATTGATGGATCAAATCCATTCTATACTTCTCAAGATAATTCTCACTTTAATTCACCTTATTATACTATGGGGGCAATTGATGTAAAACTAAAAAACAACCCCATAGGAAACCTTATCACAACTAAAAACTTACCTCCTAACAATCCACTACCTAGCAACACTCCACTTAATACAAATTTGGGGAATTATACTCCTACCAAAATTAATAATCCTCCCAACACCAATCCACTAGTTGATACCACTCAAATTCTTTCACAAATAGTGAAACAAATGAATGTCATGAAAACATCTAATATCTCTCAAATGATGTAACTACAACATCATTTGATAAACATGGATAATTAGCCTCCTATTATTCTTCCCCAAAATAACCAAAATTTCATCCCTCCACCTCTTAAATATTTCATGGGAAATATCATTCCCAAACCTATTATGCACAACAAGATACTTTAATGCATTCAAAACAAACTTTTAACCCCGTTCATTGTATCTGTTGATATTGGTAATATAAGTCCAACTATTAAATATGATGGGACTAAAGACCCCACATATTTTCTCAAAACATTTGGTAATATTATAAAGAGTGGATCCAAACTAATACCTTATCCACTACCAAAATTTTAGTTAAAACCTTCACATATGATGTATTATAATGGTATAGCTAACTTCCCCAACATTGTATATGTCAAATTCAGGATTTAGTCAATCCTTTAGTTAAAGAATTTTAACATAATGATATTCCTAAAAATTGTCTTAGTCATTTATTTAATGATAAACAATCCTCTTATGAATCAAATCATAATTTTATTAAATGTTGGAAATATTTGGCTCACAAAACTGATCATAACATGATTGATGATAACTTGTTTAAACTCTTCATCATTGCCTTAACACCTTCCCTTGCTCCCCAAACTTAAAATATGTTATCTATCAAGCTAAGTGATAAGACTTTCTAGTGAAATAGTTTAAACCCAACAATTAAACCATCAAGGCATATTTCTAACACTCAACCAATGAAATCACTAGCAATCCTCCTTAACCAAAATTAGGAGTAGCCAAAATGGATAATCCCCAACCTTCCCATGTGTTGTTAACTATTTAAAAAATGAAACAAATTTTAACACTTTCCAAACCATTCATGTATTATAATAATCCACCTCAATGGTATGACCCTAAATTTTTTTATTGGTTTCATGCTAATATATGTCATTCTCATGAAACATGTCATGGACTTACAAAATTTTCCATTTATTTTATGCTAGGAGATGCATTCAATCATAATGTCATGATAAAAATATGTTATCATGATTATGTTAATGCTTCTAAAAATAAATAAGATTTCAAATATTCTTCCTCTAACAACCCAAACACTTTTTATACATTCAACCCTCAACATTTAAATAAAGATATTTGTGAGATTGATGTAGACTATGATCAATACTATACTGATTCCCAATACATAAATGTGACTAAAGTCAATTATTGACATTAAACCACATATAAAGATCCCAACACAAATCCAAAGAAACCATCACTCAAAGGGAAACTTCTCAAAGATACCACTATCACTAACCTACCTTTAGAAACCAATGAATAACCAATTCCTCAATCTATACCTCAACCTACCTCTCATCCTCAGAAAAATATTTTACCTTCCAAGCCTCATGATATTTATTCATATTAAAAAAATCATTGGAATTTATAAGAACTTAAATCTATTCCTTGAATAATACCTCTCATAGAGTTAGTTCACACTTCTCCCTATCATCGTAAATTCCTAATGCAACAACTACAAGAAATTAAAAAACCATCTTCCCTAGATGTGGAACAACATTCCCATGAGCCCTAAAAAATATAAGTTCATACCATATAAAATATTTTTCCTTCTTTAAAACCTTACATAAAGTGTTGAGTATTATCATTGATGTCAAAGGTGCATCTTATGAAGGTTGATGTCAAAAGTGATTAAGAATAGTTGATAGTATGTGATGAGATAAGGTTCATTGAAAGATTATTGTCATGAGAGAGTGGTTTCATGAGAGAAGGATAAAGAGATAATTTTAAGGCAACTAATGCCTTATGTTTGTATAAAGGTACATGTCATTGATGTCAAAGTGCATAGGAAGCCTATGTTGAGCATTATTCTTATTGTTGAGATTTGTCATTGATGTCAAAAGTTCTTAAGAAAGGTGTTCATGAGGTCATTAAATAATGTTATTATTTGATAATATAATTGAGAGGTATGACATTGTATGAATAACATTTAAGTAATGATAAAGGTTTAGAAACATCAAAGAGTGTTTCAATATCAGTTATCAAGCTTTAAGCACTTGAGAAGCCTAGTCATAGCTTGTAAAGTTTGAGTGAGAAGGTTTGAACATAGTGGCTTAATGATATAGATGAAAAAATACATAAGAGGATATATGAGGTTGACTTAACATGTATTAAGGCATTGGATCACTCATGTGAGTCTTAGGGCGAGCTTACAAAGGTAGGACTTATAGACCTAGTATACAACTAGACCACTTCTAGACCCTATTTGGCCTAATGAGGCATCATGATCTATTGTTAAGGTATATGAAGGATTTAAAGTAGTGTTTGATCATGAAAGAGGTTGATTAATTATGTGATTGAGATGGATATCACATGGAAAGAGGCATGAAGGTCATTTTCAGGGCCTAATGTGGTTTGCAAGTCAAGGTTTAAGCAAGTAAAGAGACAGATGGTGGCAAAATGAGGAATGAGTTTTAGATTTAAAGATAATAATTAGAATGTGAGTATTTTCAGTTGTGTTTTATATTTTTATAGGTGTTTTGACCAAGTTTGAGGTCAAATTTTGAATATTTAGGCTTGAGAAAGTGTTTTAAGGTCTCTTAAGTGCATAGAATGAAGGGTTATCAACATGAGAGGGACTTTCAAGTATTCATTTGGATGTGTAACCTATGCATGATAACCTAAGATATTATTGATAAATGGGGAAGGGTTATGGATCAAAATTACAAGCATTATTTTTTATATTAAGGAGTTATGCTTTATGAATGATCGTTAAGACTAGAAGATGGTTTAAACCCTCAAAGAACCCTAATAGTGAACTAATATGAAAGAATTTGTTATAAAGTGATCATAATGGTTTTGTATGGATATTTAAGTGATTTTAGGTTGTATTAAACTCTCTTAGGCAACTTAAAGTGTGTTTTTTTAATTAGGTGTGTGAGTAGACCCTACAAGAAAGGCCTTATTTCTTGAAGAATTATAGTAGCAATTAGAGTTGACCAAGTCAAAATTATTAAATGGATGGAAAAAAATATTGAGAATTTTATTTTATGTATATGGTGGTTTCTTATTATATTTTATCCCTTAAGTGTGCTAAATTGATCATACAATACAACCTATTGTTAACATGCTAAATGGTGCAAATAATGAAAAACCCAAGCAGAAGTGAGAAGGTGATTAGGGATGTGTTATCATGGAAAAGGATGAATAAAAGTGAATAGAGACATTTTTTAATACTTATAATAAATTTTCACATTGTATATAAGTTTTTGAGGTTAATAGATATGATGAAAATGTTGCTTATAAGTTGACCTATCTAGTGCAGATGAGACAATGAAGGTGCAAGGTTATGAGATTAGTTTGCAAGACCAATATTGCCATTTGAACATGTTATATTTATATATAATAATTTTTTAATGATCTCATAATATAATAAAAATTCATTGGAATATTTGAAAGTGGTTATATAGGTTTTGAAAGTCATTTAACCCATGATCATGCTTTAAGGCAAACTAACAATTCTAGGTAGGCAAGTTGTAGTGATGAGTTTGAGGATTTATGATTTGAGTTCAAAAATATAATTTACATGGTGTTTATATTTGTGAATTTTATATCCTATCCATACTTTTTATAAGGTTTGGTACTCAGTGAAAGTGGTGAAAATGTTGAATCTAAAATGGCTTGTCTCATAGAGTAAGGTCTATGAGAGAGAAGGTCAACAAATTGGTCTACAAGATGAATAATTGACATTAGATATTATGATATTTTTATTTTAGGGTGTTATAAGGATGTTTTAAGATCATATTCATGAATTTTAATTCCTTGAGTGTTTTCTTTCAGGTGTCAGAAGTTCAAGTTTACATGACTATGTTTTGAGGCTAGTTGGCAGTCCTAAGTGAGCTATTTGCATAGAAGGGTTTGATTAATTTCGCCTTGAGTTGTGAAGTATAAATCACATGGTGATGAACCTAAGGTCATGTATATTTTTTATATTTTATTTTTTTCCATGGTTGTTTATTAAAATTGTGTTTATGATTCAAATATTTAAGATAAACTTTCTGGGTATGCACAAGCCTAATTATGAACGATGTTTATGGCATGATTCAAGTGGTGATTAGAGGAAAAAAGTGTCATGAACTGAAAATGAAATTATTAGGGGTATATTTGAGTGGAATATGATATTTTATTAATCTTTTAGGTGTTTTAAAGTGTTCCAAGGAAGGCAAAGAGTAATGTGTCCTAAAGTAGACCTAATGGGATTATGTCTCCATGAGACCTAAAGATGAAATGAAGCCTAAATGAGATATGGAAGACCTTAAGGTACTAAAATAATGTTTTATTCATGTTTATGAGATATCTTAATATCTATTCCATGTCTGAATTAAGTGGTTAAATGTGTTTGGCTGACTAAGTGGCAATATGAGCAAGAGGATTGAATATATACAAGATAGTTTTAGGCCTATTGTGAAGTGTAGAGAACAAGAAAATAAAATAAAATATTATATAATATAATGAGGTCTTATATACCATCAAAGGATTATATAGGATATATGATGAATATTTTATATAAGTTATTTGTATGAAATTTAAGGTCATATAATCTAATCAGTCTTGAAGAGACCTATTTGAGTGAAGAAGGCTAGAAGGTAGTTTGAGAGGGATAATAGTGTGAAGAGATGAGGAAGTGGTCATCATCAGTTATTTGAACAATAGGGTGTCCTGAAGGTGATCAAATTTATTAGGTGGCTAAGTTGGTACTGAGTCATCAAGTAGGTTTGTGTTTCCTTGCTCCATATGAAGTGGGTGCTTCACTAAATTTAATGTTTGTCTTATAGGACTATAGTACATTTATAGATATGATTAGGTTTTATTACCCTTTAGGGTTTCCAATATATGTGATATGTTTTTATGTTTCATGCTCTTTTAGATTGGTGTTTATGATTACTAGTTCTATATGCTTGTTTGAATGGTTCATGATTTCTTAAGTGAAATTGATAAGTAAGTTTATTAAGACTGATTCATCCCACTCATTAATTTTGATTCCAAAATTTGGTATTATATTTTGTACCTTTGAAGTAGTTCTAAAAGCCTAAAGGTGATCCTAGAAGTAAGGATGGCTAGTCAACAAGCTCAAGGTGGTTTATATACTAGTAAGGCTCTATTATTAAATAGATCTAATTATGCCTTTTAAAATATCAATATGAAGATATATTTAATGTCTTAGGGTCATGATATTTGGTAGTTATTTGTGGATGGCTATAATGCTCCTCTTATTCCACCAACTAATTCAACATGTAAGAAGGCTAGTGAAAATAACTCCAAGGTAATGAATGCCATCCTTTATAGCCTATTAGAGGCAAAGCTTGTGAATGTGATGCACTGTGTATTAGCCAAAGATATATGGGATTAATTTAATAATATCTATTAAGGAGACACCAAGGTGAATATGGCCAAGTTTCAGACCTACCATAGGTAGTTTGAAAGTCTAAAGATGAACTAATTGCATCTTGCCTATTTAAGGTTGATGATGTTGTCAATATCATTAGAGGACTGGGAAAAGAAGTGAAAGAGTCTATATGTTTTCAAAAAATGTGGATATCACTAACTCCTAATTTTTATTCTAAAGTGTTTGTTGTAGAAGAGATTCAATATTTGGACAAGATTGAAATGGATGGGCTTCATGGCATCTTGATTTCATATGAGATGAGAACAAATGAAGGAAGATATCCTAAGAAGGAATCAACTTTTATAGTTGATAAAAATTCAAAATCCAAAAAGGTCAAGAATAAAGAATGTTCAGATTTTGATGATGATGAACTAATAGCCATGTTATCTAAGAGGTTGAGATTTGGATCTTGTAAGTACAAGGGTAAGTTATCTTTCAAATGTTTCAACTGTGGTAAGATTGGAACTTTGCATCTAAGTGTCCTAACAAGGAAAATACTCATCTTGATGAATGACATAATGAATATTATGGAGATGATAGGAGGGTCTATAGTATAACAATACAAAGAGAAATTTTAGGAAGAATGAAGGTAGGAAAGGGTCATTTAAAAACAAGAAAAGTTTCTATACCAAAAAAGATAACTCATCTGATGTAAGTGACATAAGTACATCTGATAGTGATGATGGTAGTAATGAACCTAAACATGACAATAATAAGACCTTATTCATGTCCATATAATTAGACAATAAGAGGTTCTCAAATGGGAAAGGTCTTATGGCTGATGTAGAATTAGATGAATAAGTTGAAGTAAACTTTAAGGTAATATTGATAAGTTCCCTAGAGGAGTTAAAATTCCAAATAAGTAAGATTAAAAAACTAAGATCATTAGTTAAGGACTATGAATAGAAGATTGGTTTTATTGAGGAGAGATTGAGTAGCACATCTAAGGAGTATGATGAGATCATCAATTAGATTGAAGCATAGATGGAGATACTAGGTATGAAACCAAAATGGAATCATTGAAAGTTGATTTGGATCAAACATATATCAAGGTGAAGAACTTTGTGAAGTTTGAAAAGAGCACTGAGGCTCTAGATAACATCTTGAGTAGTAAAAAATCTACAAGTGATAAGATAGGTCTTAGTTTCAAAGAAGACCAAATGGTGGTAACTAAATTCAAGTAAAATGTTATTTAAGACAAGAATGTCAACATGAAAATACCTATCAAATATCCTAATGATATGAGGTATGCTAGTTCATTCAATGGTTACTATTTTGTATGTAGTCAGTTTGGTTATAAAGAAAGAGAATGGAAAAGACCCTCCAAGAATGAGTACTCATGGGACTATAGAAGGAGTCATAGTTCACATCAGTCAAGATATATGTATGAGATTATTTGATATAGTTGTAATAATGTGGGACACATTTCAATATTCTTCCCTAATAGAGTTAGAAATTCATCAAGTAAAAACAAAAGGTTTGAAGCCCCTAGAGTGCAAGAGAGAAGGCAAATGATGTGTGAACACCTAAGATAGGAATTGGGTGTAATTCTCACCCCTAGAAAACATTAAAGAAGCCAAAGTACATAGGGGAGATAATCAAGTTCATTAGCTCCAATAAAATGTGAGTTGTTCCGAGAAGGTATGCATGGAGATAGGGTTAACATGTTTTCATTTTGTATCATAAAATCATAATTCTATGTGTTGATAAAATTGGTTACAAGGAGTGTGATCCAAGAAGTTACAAATCACTTTGTCATTTATGTCAAATGGGGAGAAAGACCAGAATGGGGAGATAAGAATGATTAGTTTACATTATATTTTTCCATAAATGACAAAGGGAGAGATTTAAGCATTGTTCCTGTTCTTGAGATTTGGCATTGATGTTGTCATTAATGTCAAAGGTTCTTAAGAAAGGTGTTCATGAGGTCATTGAAGAATGTTCTTGTTTGATAGCATCATTGAGAGGTATGAAATTGTTTTAGGAGTATGTAAGTCATGTGATCAAGGTGTAGAATAATTAAGAAGTGTTTCAAGATCAATTGTCAAGCTTTAATTATTTGAGAAGCCTAGTCATGGCACTAGCCATAGCTTTAAAGTCCTAGTGAAAAGGTATGAACATAGTGGATTGGTGAAATAGATGCATAGGAACATAAGAGGATGTATGAGGTTGATTGAGAATGTATATGAATGAATTATTATATCTCTTATGTGAGTCTTAGGGTGAGCCTACAGGGGTAGGACCTACAAACCTAGTATGTAATTAAACCACTTTTAGATCATGCTTGGCCTAATGAGGCATCAAGATATATTTTAAAGGTATATGAAAGATGAAAATAAGTGTTTGAGAATGAGAGAGGTTGCTTGATTATGTGAGTGAGATGGAAAGCACATGGAAAAAGGCATGAAGCTTAGTTTCAAGGCCTAATGTGGTTTACAGGTCAAGTTCTAAACAAGCAAAGAGAGATATGGTGGCCAAATGAGGCATGAGTTTTAGATTCCAATATAATAATGAGAATTTGAGAATTGTCATTGGTGTGATAAATTTTCCCATGTGTGTTGACCAAGTTTAAGGTAAATTTTTAATATTTGGGCTTGAAAAAGTGTTTTAAGGTCTCTCGAGTGAACAAAATGAAGGGTTCTCAACCTAAAAAGGACTTTCAAGTGTTCATTGGAACATGTAACCTCTACATGAGAACCTAAACTATTCATGGTAGATGGGAAATGGTCCTAGATCAAAATTATAGTCATTATTTTTTGGATTAAGGGGCTATGCTTTATGAATGATTGTTAAGACTAGAAGATGGTTTAAACCCTCAAAGAACCCTAATAGTGACTTGATATGAAATAATTTGTTATAAAGTGCTTATAATAGATTAATATGGATATTTAAGTGATTTAGGTTTGTAATCAACTCTCCCAAGCACCTCTAAGTGTGATTGGTTTGTCAGGTGTGTGAATAAACCCTATAAGAAAGGCCTTATATCTCAGATATTTGATGTAGTAATCAAAGTTGACCAAATAAAAATTGTTAAATGGATGGAAGATAAATATTGAGACTTTTGTTTTATTTCCATGGTGGTTTATATGTAGGTTCTCACCCTCACATGTGCTAAACTAGTCATCCAATACAACCTATTGCTAATAGGACAAATAGCGCAAATAGTGAGAAACCTAGGTAGAAGTGAGAAGGTGATTAGGGGTCTGTTATCATGGAATAATAATGAATAAAAGTGCATAGAGATATTTTAAAATAATTATAAGATATGTTCATGTTAGATAGAAGTTTTGGAGGTCAGTGGATATGATGAAAATGTTTCTCATAATTTGACCTATCTAGTGCGGATGAGATAGTGAAGGTGTAATGTTATGAGATTGGTTTGTAATACCAATATTTCCATTTCACCATGTTATATTTATATCTAAGAATTGTATAATGATCTCATAATATCATACAAATATATTATAAGTATCTAAAATTGGTCATACAGGATTTGAATGTCATTTTATATTGAGGTATGTTTTTATTGTTGGTATTTTAGCATTGATGTCAAAGTCAAGATTGAGGTCATTAATGTCAAAGTCAAAGTTGATGTCATGCATGGTGAAGTGGTATGTATCAAGGAGTCTTATGAAAAGAGATAATTTGAAGGCAACTTATTATATTTTTGTTGAAAGAGAATTTGAAGGCAACCTGGTAACCTTTCTGATGTTGATGATGTGTTTCAAGATCAATATATAAGGTAAGAATATTGTTGAGTATTAGGTGTCTTAAGAAGCCTAATCTAGCCTTGTGAGAAGGTGTATAAATAAAACATAGTAAATATTAGTGAATTATGACAATAAATTAATGAGAGTGTATAAATTTTTCTAATCATGAGAAAGAGGAAAAACAACCTTCAGTAGAGTTCCAAGGTCAGTTTTGAGGCTTAGTCCTTGCATGAAGAGACCTAGTGAGAAGGTATAGGCTTGGTATTATGATGAGGTGATCAGTATAAGGATTGTTATAATATGTATGGAAGTGTGTGAGAAAGGTGTGAGGTTGTATTACATGAGAATGAGGTGTTGATAATTTTATAAGAGAATTCAAGGTGTGTTCAAGGTCTAAGTATGACTGACAGTTTAAGACCTAATGTGTAAAGAGACCTAGTGTGGCCTGATGAGGGCTCAAGTTCATTTCCAAAGATTCAAAAGACATTAATATAATTTTCAAAGGTGTGATAGGTTATATAATTTTTTTTGACCAAGTCTGAGGTCAAATCATGAAGGAGAAAACATGAAAATTGGTGTTGAGGTTTTCTATGTGCATAGAATAAGGTATTGCAGACCTAAAGGATTTTATTATGCTCATTGGAAAGTGAAACATTTGAATGATGATTCAAGAAAATAATGGTAGTTATGTAAGGGTCTTATATTAAATTTATTGGCATTGGTTTTGGAGTTGAGGGGCAATCTTTTATGAACAATTCTAAGAATGGAATGTAGTCTAAACCCTCTTAAAACCCTCATAATGACCTGTTATGAAAGATATTATTAGAAATGAATCATAATGGATTAGATGACATAGTTTTATGATTATATAATTTATAATAATATCTTAGGTTTCTCTATGTAGAATTGGTCTATTAGAAGAGTGAGTGGAAGCTATAGGAAACCCCTTATTTATTGGATTTTTGATGTAACAGGTAGGATTGACCAGGTCAAAGAATGAAAATGATTAAAGGATGATGTGTGAGACTTGTATTTTGTTTTGATATATTTTTTTGAGGATATTTTATAATTTAATTATTCTAAAATGATCATATAAGTTGGCTTATCGCTAAAAAGGCCTAATGAGCAAGATAGTGAGAAAACTAGGTAGAAGTGAGAATGAGATTAGGGATGGGTTACAGTGGATTAGGGATGGATAAAAATGAATGGGGTAATTTTTCAAGACATATATAATATTTCCCACTTCAATATAATATTTTTTGAATCTCATATAGAAGCGAAAAATTGTTCTCAAAGTGACATGTCTAACACAGTGAGGTTTGTGTAGGGTGAAGACATGAGATTGGTCTATAAGACCATTATTGATATTTAAACATGTAATATATCTATTTAAATATGTTATAATGATGATTAAATATAATATAAACTGGTTATAAGTTCATAATTTTTTTTAAACAAATATTCTGAATCTTGTTTTTCATGATTGTGTTTTTGGAGCTACAGGCAATTTTCTGTGTGTGAGTGAGAATGATGTTCTTGAGTATTTTTGAATAGATTTGAAGAATAAAATGAAAATTAAGTTGTTATATATGTATCATATTTTATTTTTATGCATGATAAACTCCTATAAAGGTGTGAAAATTCAAAGGCCCTTGACTAGGTTTTTGAACCCTATGTATAGTTTTGAGCAAATAGATGAAAATGAGTAGTTTAAGGTGTTTTTCCCTGTATTGTGAAATATAATAGATTTGGTGATGAAAATAAGGTAATTTATTTTCTATCCATGTTATTTTTTTGGGTTATGTTTTATATTTGAGTGTATGCTTTATTTTTACAAGACATATTTTTTGGCAGTGAGAAGGCCTAATTGTGATTAGACCTAATTATATGGTTTAAATGAGATAAATGGTGTTGCAGACCTAAGGTGAGATTTTAAAGGGTATAATTTAATCATTTATGAAGTGTTTAATTCATTTTTTAAGTCTCAATATGTTCCAATATGATCAAATTGAAATGTGTGCCTTGAGAAGGCCTAAATGTATTATGTCTCTATTAGGCCTAATGATGGCTTTGGTCCTTATGTGTGGTGATCAACCTATGTATTCATGTTTTCACTTGTGAAATTTGTTTTTTGATATATTATAAGGTTTATAAAATTATGAATATGTTTTTATCTGACCAACATGGGTGAGAATAAGAGTTAAGTATAAAGAGAAGGTCTAAAAGGCCTAATTTGACTAGTTAGAATATTGAGTGAATGAATAAATTATATATAAGTTTGAAAACTAGGTAGAGGGATTTAATATCATAAAACAGGTTTGGTGAATATATCATGATATTATAATAGTGATTATATAGGTGATTATATGGGTCTTTTGACCTAATTCTACCAAGAAGTGGGCTTATTGAGTGAAGAGGCCTAATAGGCTATTTGAGAGAGATAAAAGAGTGATAAGAGCAAAAGAAGGTGGTCATCTTCAGTTGAGTGAGAAAAAAGTGTTAAATATTTATTATAGGTTCTATGTAGCTAATTTACTAATGGGGTTGGTGACTCTTTGCAAGTTGGTGCTTGCTAAAGGATTAATTAAGTTAGTGCTTTACTAGTAAGTGGTTGGTGTTTCACTAAATATTGATTAATTGATTATAGGAATATAGTAAAAATTATGTTTTATTGGGTTTTATCTTCCAAGAGGGTTTACCACATATCTCTTATGTTTTGATGTTGTTTTCTTTTATAGATGTTTGTTTATGCATTGGTTAATATATGTATGTGAATGAATGCTTCATGGATGATAAGTGGAATTAAAGGATTATTTTAAGGAAACCAATTCACCCCCTCTCTTAGTATCTATACATACAACATTTGGTATCATAAAATGTCCTTTAAAGGATGCCTAATAGCCTAAAAGAGATCTTAAACAAGTAAAGATAGCTAGTCAAGTACAAGGTGGTTTCTCTACAAACAAGCCTCTATGATTTAATGGATCTAATTATGATTTTTGGAGTGTCAAGATGAATACATATTTTATGTCTCAAGTTCATGATGTTTTTAAATAATTTTTGGATGGATATACTACTCTTATTCCTCCTAAATATGCATCAATTAAGAAGTCTAGTGACAACAATTCAAAAGCAACGAGTGGTATTATGTGTGGCCTATTAGAGGTAGAACTTATGAAGGTGATGCACTATATGTCAAATAAATAAATGTGAGACAAGTTGAATAATATTCATGAGGGAGACTCCAAGGTCATGTTGGATAAGTTGCAAACCCATAGAAGACAATTTGAAAGCCTAAGTATGAATGAAGATGAGACCATTGTAGCCTACTTGTTGAGGGTTGATGAAGTGGTCAACATCATAAGAGGCCTAAGTGAAGAATTAAAAGAGTCTACTATTTTTCAAAAGGTTTTAAGATCTCTAACTCCAAATTTTGATTCTAAAGTGTCTATTGTTCAATAGATGCCATATATAGACAAGCTAGAGATGGATGGACATCATGGCACCCTAACAACCTATAAGATGAGGATAAGTGAAGGAAGACCTATAAAGAAGGAAGCTACATTAAAGGAAGAAAATAAGTCTAAAGAGAAGAAGAAAAAAAGTAAGAATGTCAAAGACAATGATGATTATGATATTAGTGATGAGGAGTTGATAGTTATGTTTACAATAAAATTGAAAATAGGTTCAAGTGAATACAAGGGTAAGATACCCTTTAATTTATTAAATTATGGAGAGATGGAAAAATATGATTAAGATAATGATGAATGTCATGATGATGATAATAAGTCATATAGTTATAATAAGAGAAATTAAAACTTTAGAAATTTTGATGACAAGAAGAAATTCTTCAAAAACAAAAGAAGCTTTTACACCAAGGAAGATTGTAGCTCATTTGATGAGAGTGAGAGAAGTGATTTTGAGAGTGAACATGAAGGTGATGGTCCTGATGTAAATGAAGTAATCTTAATGTATAATAAACAAGTTGTTTAAATCAAGAATATTCCATATATATTGGAGCTATTTTTGGTGATTTAGATGATGAATAATATGCAATGGACTTTGAGGCTGAGTCGATGAATACTCTAGAAGAACTAAAAATGGTTAAAAAGAAGAATTGGGTGATGAGGTATATTATCAAAGACTATAAGGATCAAATTAAATTATTTGAATTTAGACTAAGCAACAACTCCAAAGAACAAGAGAAAATAGACAAATAAGTGGAGACTCAACTTGACATTGTGACTGCAAGCCTAAAGGTTAAAGAAGAAGAATGTACAATGTATGTAACTAAAGTGGATTCTTTGAGAGCTAAGTTAAATTAGGCATCAAATAATATTAAGTCCTTTTTGAAGTTTTAAAAGAGTACAAATGATATTGATAACATCCTGAGTATTCAAAAGATTGCTAATGACAAAATAGGTCTTGGTTTTAATGGAGACCAAAAGAAGAACACCCATGTGATCAAGAAGGTCAATGGTCAATCAAGGAATGATGGTATTGGTAGAATGAAGACTAATCTTATTAGGAAACCTAATACTATAAGGTATGATAATATTTTCAATGGTTATTATTATTCATGTAACCAATTTGGTCATAGAGTAAAGCATTACAAAGGGCCCTCCAAGAATGAATATGCATTGAATTATGAGGAGAGTTATTAGTCAAGAGGTATTAATCATAGTGTGTTTCCATCAAGAGGAATAGTGTGTTTCAATTATCAAAAGGTTGGTCATATTATAAATTTATCTAAGCATGTATTCTCAAGTCAAATCAAGAAAGTTGAGACCACCAAAATGCAAAAAAGAAGAGAAGATAATGAGTGGAAACCAATGGTATGTAAGATGAATGATGACCAATCTGCAAGTCCAAGTGGACTATTTACCATGGTGGACCATAGTTCAGATGTAAAGGAGTGTCGATAATTCTCACTATCATCCCAAATTATTGATGAATAGGTCAAACCAAAAGGATTATTCAAGCCAAAGAGGATCATGAAGAAATATCAGTCTAGTAAGGAAATGGAGATCTGGGAATCTCTTGAGTTTATGTTATTATAGTACCCTAAAGAAGAGGTGACTCCATTAAGATTCATGGAGGCACTCAGATAGTAGGTAAAATTATGAATGATTCTTGGTCTTAGGTGGAACTTTGTGTTCTTTATTGAAATTTAGATTCAAGGTTTAGTTAAGTGATTTCTAAAGGTGTGATCACAAGAGATGGGTCAAAACAAGTTTGTATGATGACTTAATCAAACCAAGTTATAGTTATGATAGTGTTTAAATATCTCAAAAAGATAAGTGGAACCAATCATGATCTAATATTAGGTGTGTTGTTATAGGTCCAAGGATAAAATAGTTGACAAGAAGATGAACTTTATCATTAATGTCAAAGGTGGAGAATGTTCTAGTTTAGGAGAAAGATCAGTTTGAAAAATATCCATCTTGGGAAGATGTGAATGGTCAGATTTGATTAAGTGTTTGCCATAAATGATAAAGGTGGATATTTTTGAGATATTTTTCTATTTTTATTGATTTTTTCATTGATGTCAAAGTCAAGATGGATTTATTAATGTCAAAGTCAAAGTTGATGTCATGCATGGTGAAGTGGTGTGTGCTAAGCAGTCTTATAACAAGAGAGAATTTGAAGACAACCTATTATATATTTGTTAAGAGAGAATTTGAAGGAAACTTGGTAACCTTTTTGAGGTTTATGACATGTTTCAAAATCAAGATACAAGGTAAGCATACTATTGAGTGTTAGGTGTTTTGAGAAGCTTAGTCTAGCCCTATGAGAAGATATATACATAAAGCATAGTAAAAATTGGTGAATTGTGATAGTAAAAAAATAAAAGAGTGTATAAAGTTGTGTAAACATGAGAAAGAGGCAAATAAACCTTCATTAGAGTTCCAAGGTCAGTTTTGAGGCTTAGTCCTTGTATAAAGATACCTAGTGAGAAGGCATAGGCCTAGTAGCATGATGAGGTGACTAGTCTAAGTTTGTAAGAAGATGTGTGGTAGAGTGTGAGAAATTTGAGAGGTTTTATGACATGAGAATGAGCTATTGATAATATTAAAATAGATTTCAAGGTGTGTTCAAGGTCTAAGTATGACTGATAGTTCAATACCTAATGTGAAAAAATACTTAGTGTGGCCTAATGAGGGGTCAAGTTTATTTCCGAAGATGCCAGAGATCTTAAGATAATTTTAAGAGGTGTGATAAGTTGTATCAATTTTTTAAAAAAAGTCTAAGGTCAAATTATGAAGGAAAAAACATGAAAATTAGTGTCAAAGTTTTTTGTGTGCATAAAATAAGATATTGCAGACCCAAGAAGGATTTTCTTATGCTTGTTGGCATGATAAACATTTTCATGAGGATCTAAGAAAATTATGGTAGTTAGGTAAGGTTCCTATATTAAATTTACTATAATTGGTTTTATATATGATGGGAAATCCTTTATGAATGATTACTAAAAATGGAAGGTAGTTTAAACCCTCCTAAAACCCTCAATATGACTTAATATGAAATATCTTGTTAGAAATGGATAAGAATGGATTGGATGACCTAGTTTTATGATTAAATCATGTAGATGACTCCTTAAAGTTTCTCTATGTGGAATTGGCCTATTAAAAGAGTGAGTGTAAGCTATAGGAAACCCCTTGTTTCTCACCTTGGAGGATGGTATGTGAGAACTTTATTTTGTGCCCATATAATTTTTTTAGAAGGTTTCAGACCTTAATTATGATAAATTGGTTATGGAAGTTGGCTCATCACTAAAAATGCCTAATGATCAAGATAGTGAGAAAACTAGGTAGACTAAGAATGAGATTAGGGATGGGTTGAAGTGGATTGAGGATGGATATAAATGAGTGGGGTTATTTTTAGATACATATATCATATTTAACCCTTGAATATAATATTTTTTGAATCTCATATATAATAAAAAAATTATTCTCAAAGTGACCTATCTAACACAGTGAGGTCTAAGTAGGGTGAAGACAGGAGATTAGTTTATAAGACTAATATTGAGATTGAAACACACACACACACACACACACACACACACACACACACACACACACACACACACACACACACAGATATATATATATATATATATATATATATATATATATATATATATATATATAATGATTTTTAATGATCATATAAACCCATTTAAATTTCATAAAAGTGTCACAAGGATGTTCTAAGTCTAATTTTTCATGACTATGTTTTTAGAGCTACATGTAGTTTTCTATGTGTGAGTGAGAATGATGTTCCTAAGTCTTTTGGCATATATTTAAAAAATAAAATGAAAATTAAGTTGTTATATAGGTCTCATATTTTATTTTTAATGTATTTTTATGCATGATAAACTCCTATAAAGGTGTGAAATTCAAATGCTCTTGAATGGGTTTTTGAAGCCTGTGTGCAGTTCTAAGTGAACATATGAAGATGATCATTTTAAGGTATTTTTTATTGTATTATGAAATATAATAGACTTGGTGATTAAATTGAGGTAATTTATGTTATATAAATGTTTTTTTTTTTTGGGGTTATGTGGCAATGTTGAGTGTATGATTCAGATTTGCAATATAGACTTTATGGTAGTGAGAAGGCCTAATTGCAAGTATACCTAATTATATGGTTCAAGGAATGAAATGAGATAAATGGTGTCAGGGAAATAAGGTGAGATTTTAATGGGTTTAATTTAATTTTTTATGAAGTTTATCAATATTTTTGAAGTCTCAATATGTTTTAAAATGATTAAACTGAAATGTGTGCCTTAAGAAGGCCTAATTGCATTAAGTCTCTATTAGGCCTAATGGTGGTTTTGGTCCTTATGGTTTGTGACCAACATATATAGTGGGAGTTTAAATTTTGAAACATTTTTTTTGATATATTATAAGGGTTATCCAAGTTTGGATAGGTTTTTGGCTGACTAAGTGGGTGAGAGCAAGAGTCAAGTATAAAAAGAAGGCCTAATAGGCCTAATTTGACTAGTTAGAATATTGAGGGAATGAAAAAATGATATAGAAGTTTTGAAAATAGGTAGAGGGATTGAATAAAATAAAATAGGTGTGGTGAATATGTCATGATTTTATAATAATGATTATATAGGTGATGATCAAAGTGTTTTCACCTAATTCTACCAAGAAGTGGGTTAGTTGAGTGAAGAGGCCTAATAGGCTCTTTGAGAGAGATAGAAGAGTGAGAAGAGAAAAATAAGGTGGTAATATTTATTTTAGTGAGAAATATGTGTAAAAATTTGATAAAGGTTTAAGTTAGTTGAGTTTGTTCTAAGTTTCCTAGGGGGTTGGTGCCTCCTTGTAAGTTGGTGCTTGCTAAAGGACTAGTTGAGTTGGTACTTGACTAGTAAGTGATTGGTGCTCCTTGTGGGGTTGGCGTCTCAATAAATATTTATTAATTTATTATAGGATTATATTAAAATATATGTTTTAGTGGGTTTTATCCCCCAATAGGGTTTCCCACATATCTCTTTTGTTCTTATGTTGTTTGCTTTTATAGATGTTTGTTTATACGTTGGTTAATATGTGTGTGTGTGTGTGTGTGTGTGTGTGTGTGTGTGTGTGTGTGTGTGAATGAATGATTCATGGATGATAAGTGAAATTGAAGGATTATTTTAAGGAAAATTATTCACCCCATCCATATTAGTATATGTACCTCCAACATTTTCACCATTATCATGCTTTAAAACAAATTGATAGTTCTTAGTAAGAAAGTTGAAGTGATGAGTTTTAGGCTCTATGCTCTAAGTTGAAGCATCTAATATACATGGTGTTTCTATCTATAAATTGTATGTCCTATCCAAAATTTGTATAAGGTTTGGTACTCATTTAAATTATTGAAAATTTTGAAGCCAAAATGTCTTGTATGGTAGATTAAGGTCTATGAGAGAGAAGGTCAATAAATTGGTCTGCAAGACTAATAATTGACATTATATATTATGATAGTTTTTTGGAGGGTGTTCTAAGGATGTTTTAGGATAATATTAATGAATTTAAATTAATTGAGTGTGTTCCTTCAATTTTTATAATTTAAAGTTTCTATGACTATGTTTTAAGGCTAGTTGGCAGTCTTGAGTGAGGTATTTATAGAGAAGGATTTGAGTCATTTTTCCATAAGTTGTGAAGTCTAAATCACATGGTGATGATCCTAAAGTCATGTAGCTTATGTATATGATATTTTTTTCCATTTTTATTTTTAAAAATTATGTTTATGCTTTATTTTTTCAAGATAAAATTTTTGGGTATGCACATGCATAATTTTGAGCAATGCTAATGGCATGCTTCAAGTGATGATTAGAGCTAAAAAGTGTAATGAACCTAAGTTGATATTATTAGGGGTATATTTGAGTGGAATATGATATTTTAATATTATTTAAGTTTTAAATGTCTTCTAAGGAAGTCAAAGAGTAATGTGTCCTAAAGTAGACCTAATGTGATTGGGTCTCCATGAGTCCTAAAGATGAAATGAGGCCTAAATGAGATATGGTAGACCTACAGGGACTCAAATCATATTTTATTAATGTTTATAATGTATCCTAAGACATAATACATGGTAAAATTAAGGGGTTAAATGTTTTTGGTTGACTAAGTGTCAATATGAGCAAGAGGCTTATATATATATATATATATATATTATATATATATATATATATATATATATATATATATATATATATATATATATATATATATATATATATATATATATATATAAGACAATTTTAGGCCTATTGTGAAGTGTAGAGAGCAAATGAATAAAATAACATACTACAAAATATAAAGAGGTATCATAGACCATAAAAGTGGTGTATAGGATTTGTGATTAATATTTTATATAGGTTGTGTGTATTAAATTTAAGGTCATATGACCTAATTAATCTTGAAGAAACCTATTTGAGCGAAAAAGGCTATAAGGCAGTTTGAGAGGGTTAAGAGTGTGAAGAGTTGAAGAAGTGGTCATCATCAATTGGTTTATAAATAAGGTTTCATAAAGGTGATAAAATATATTGGGTGGATTATTTAATTATGAGTCATAAAATGGGTTGATGTCTCCTTGTAAATGGGTGCTTGCCAAAGTTTGGCTTAGTTGGTGCTTAGCTAGTTGGGCTTGGTGTTCCATGTGAAGTGGGTGCTTCACTAAATTTGATAAGCCTAGAATAATGAGTTGTGAAGATAATATTTAAATGAAATTATGCACATGTAATCATGGATATAGGTTAGATAAGTTTTTTTAGGCATGATCACAAAGTTTGAGGTCAAGACTTGAAGGAAAAGTTCATGAATCATTATTTTAGGCCTTCTCGAGCTCACTGAATGAGGTCTCAAACCTGAGAAGTAGTTTTAGATTTTTTTGGAACATGTAACATATAAATGGGAGTCTTATATATTAATTATATATTTATAAATTTCATAGATAATATCTATAGGCATTAGTTTTGGATTCAAGTGATTATCTTTTATGAACAATCATTAACACCAAAACCTGTGTTAAACCTCCCTAAAACCTAAATAAGGACACGATGTGAAAAATATTGTTTAAATAATATTATGATGGATTAAAATTTATAAAATTTATATTTGAGTATGTATTCAAACCTCATAGGTTGGTGTTGTTTAGTCAGTTGAGATAGAAAATACACAGATATAGGCTTATTTATCAAGAAGTTATTATAGCTCTCAAAAGTTATATGGTCAAGAAAATAAGATGGATGGTATAATAATATAGAGAATAATTTTACATTTCCATGACTATCTATATATAGGTTATATCCTTCAAGTTCTCTAATTTGGTCATCCAAGCTAGCCAATCGTAGATAGACCTAATGGTGTCAATAGTGTAAAACCCAATTAGAGATGAAGAGATAGTTTTAAGGGTTTGAGCATGATATATTGGTGAAAAAAGTGCATGAAAATTTTTATTTATGAATTTTAAGTCATGTTAATTCTTTGGAAAATATTTTTAGGTAAGTATATATGGTGAAAAAGTTTCTCACAAAATGACCTATCTAGTTCAGATAAGATTGTGTGATATAAGGTCAAAAAATTGGTCTATAAGACTAATATTATAACATATGAATTTTATATATAATATGTTATTTAGATATAATATGACCATTTACATTCATCATGAGTCATGAAAAGTGTTTACAAAGGTGTTGGAGGTCTAATTCACCATGACTGGTTTTTGAAGTAAATTGGTAGTTCTAAGTAAGCGAGTTACATAGATGTTATTGAGCCTTTATCTCCTCAGTGAAAGTGTTATAATAATTTTGTGATGAACCTAAATTAATTCATAATATTTATACATGTTTCATTTTTCATATTTGAGTAGCTTAAGGATGTTTAAGCTTCATTATTGCAAGATAGACTTTTGAAGTACACAAGCCTAATAGGGCAATTTGTCCTAAAGGAGATTTCATGGTATGAATGAAGGACGTAGGTCTATTAAAGCATGGATAAGGTCATAATAGTTATTAATATAAGTTTTTTAATGGTTTTTTATTATTTTATAAGGCTATTTGGACCCAATAATATCAATTTTTTAGTTTTAAGAGGGAAGATCTAATGCAATTAGGTCTCCATGAAACCTAAAGAAGGAATAAGCCCTAATTGAGTTATGGAAGAACAAAAGGGGTTAAAATTGTGATTTAATAATTTTAATATATGTATTAAGACATATTTTATGGCTGACCTATGATTTTGAATGTGTGTGGCCAACCAAATGGAGTGTAGCTATAAGACTAGTATATATACAAGGTAGTTTAGGCATATTTTAAGGTATGCAAAATAAGAAAATAAACTATTGCATGTTTGAGGAAAATGAGATATTGAAATAATAACATAATATAAGATCATATGTGTGGTGATAAAAATTCATGAGGTGGCCAAGTTGGTGCTAGGTCACTTAGGGAGTTAATGCTTCCTTTGAGTAGGTGCTTGTTAATGCCTAGTCAAGTAGTTGCTTGACTTTATTAGGGTTGGTGTTCCAAGTTGATATAGTGCTCAATATAATTTGTTCTTTTATTTTATAATACTATAGTCCATTTTTATAGATCATAGTGGGTTTTATTCCTCTTGAGGTATTCCCACTCATATATTTGTTATCTTGTTTAAATGGTTCTTTATGCTTTGCTAGATCTCAATGTTACTTTCATAGTTCATGAATGATTGTGCATAATTGAAAGAAAGTTTTTTAAAAGATAATTCACCACCCATATTATTTATTTTAATTATAAAGAATTGTATCATAACTTGGTCCTTTGAAGCAAGCCAATCAACTTAAAGGAGATCCTAAAATCATAAGCATGTATAGTCATCAAGTACAAGGAGGTTTCTCAACCAATAAGGCTCCTCTCTTTAGTGGGACTAATTATGAATTTTGGAGAATCAAAATAAAGAACTATATTATGTCCTTAGGCTTTGAAATATGGAAATCTATTTTTGATGGATTACTCCCCCTTCTACACTATTAATTGATGCAATAGGTAAGAAGGTAAGTGAAAACAACTCTAAGGCAAAGAATGCCATCTTATGTGGTCTTTCAAAGGCTGAAGTGAACCTTAAGGTAGAATTTTTAGTTCTCTAAAGGAGTTAAAGTTTCAAATAAGGAATAATCATAAACTGAGATCACTAGTTAAGAGTTAAGAGTAACAAATCAATCTCTTTAAAGAGAGACTAAGTAACAACACCAATGAACATGAGGAGATCATCAAATAGTTGTAAACTCAGATAGAGATTATCACTACAAGTATTAATACCAAGGAGGAAGAATGAATAAAGTTTAAAATAGAAATGGAGTTCTTGAAGGAATATTTAGATTAGGAAATATTCAAGTTCAAGACACATCATAAATTTGAAATTAGCACTGAAGTCCTTGGTGATATTTTGAATAGTCAAAGGTCTCCACATGACAAGACAAGCCATGGATTCAAAGAAGACCAAAAGGAAAACAAAGATGATCATAACTCAAAGGATAATGGACCATCAATAGATGATGATACTGATAGATTAAAGACCTATGCATAAACTCTCAAGTTTGAGACTTAAATTGATCATCAATAAGTTAAGAAGAATGTGACTCCTTCAAGAGACAAAAAAGGTAGAGATGCATCATTCAACATTAGACATATAGGGTATAATAATCCTTTCAATGGTTACTATTTCTCATGGAATCAATATGGACATAGAGTTATGGATTATAGTAATTATGTTATAATCAATTCCTCAAGGAGGAATAGGATGAATACTCATCTCAATAGTAGAAGCAAAATTTTGTGTTATAATTATGATAAAAGAGGACATATTACAAGGGATTTTAAGGTGAGACATATGAGGAAGATATTTCGAGACAAGAAATTATATATTCATACCACTAAGAAGTGGATCAAGAAGTTAAACCCTATGGATAAGTTGAAGGAGGAGTAGAAGACTAAAGGAGAAGAATATATGCTAGCTCAGACTACCTTTCACATCCAATATGAAGGCATGAAATGGTATATAGATAGTGGTTTATCAATATATATGATAGGAGACAAGATCAAGTTCATTTCATTAAATAATAATGTTGTAGAGACAATGAGATTTGGAGATAACACAACTACCAATATTATTGTCAAAGGTATCTTGAGTTTAGACAATGAGAAGACCAAGATAGAGAAAGGATTGAAACATAAATTGATTAGTATAAATAAAATGTTCAAAAAAGGACACACACTAACCTTTCATGACAGAGGGTGTGATATAAGGAGAGCCAAATGAGGAAATCCAATTTCCAATGCTAAGAGGACTAAGAAAAATTTGTATTTCTTGAATGAGATCAAGAAGGAAAGATGCTTTATGAGCAACATGGATGAGTGTTGGCTATGGAATAGAATGTAAGGCCACATAAACTTTGATAATATGGTCAAGATAAGCTCTAAGTAGTCTATGAAGAATATGCCTAAAATCACCAAACCTACAAACACCCTTTGCAAGGAATGTTAACATGGTAAGAAAATTATAAGTAGGTTCAAGTCTAAGGAGTATTCTACTACAAGACCTTTAGAGTTACTACACATTGATCTCTATGGACTTACAAGAATCTAAAGCATTCAAGGGGATAATTATTTCATCTTACTCATAGATTACTACACAATAATGACTTGGGTAGCATTTTTGAAATAAAATTCAAAATATATTGATAAGTTCAAGGAATTCAAGGCTCTTTTTGATAATGAGAAGAATGGAAAAATCAAAGGCTTAAGATTTGATAGAGGATAAGAGTTTTGGTCCAATGAATTTGATGAATTCTATGATTTCCATGCGATAAAGAGGTAGTTCTTAGCAACAAGGACACCTAAATAGAATGGGTTAGTGGAAATAAAGAATATTATAGTTCAATAGATGGCAAGAACTATGCTAAATGAGTCAAGGTTAGCTAATGGATACTAGAGATAGGTAGTATTCACTATAGTCTACATTCTAAATAGAGGATAGATAAGGGATAATGGGATTAAAATTGCTTATGAACTATGGAAAGGTATAATTGCTAATGTGGAACACTTTAGAGTGTTTAGAAGTAAATAATTCATCAAAAGAGATGATGAAGACTTAGTTAATTTTGATTCTAGGTTTGATGACGGTATATTATTGGGATACTCATCAGTGAGCTCAACCTATAGATCCTATAATAAGAGGTTGCAAAATATCGTGGAAAGAAATAATGTGAAGATTGATGAGATAATTTATAAGAAGTCACACTTATACTCAAAGGATACATCAGAGAATCTAGACTTCAATAATGAAGAAAAAACAATAGAGATTGATGAGGAAGAATAATAAGTTGAGGAAAGACAAGATTCAAAAGTTCCTTCAAGATAGATTTAGAGAGACCATCCTATATCATAAATCATTGACAATAAGGATGTAGGTATGCAAATAAGGAAAAGATTGGTAAGTAACCTAAATCAAGAGAATGTTGCTCTATTGTCTAATATTGAATCTAATATACTTGTAGAAGAAAATAAAGACACGTTTTGGATAGGTGCTATCAATGAGGAGTTAGACCAAATAGAAAAGAATGAGACTTAGGAACTAGCTACTAGGTCTAAAGACAAGAATGCCATTGGTACAAAATGGGTGTTTAGAAGAAAATTGAATGAATATGGAGAATTCACTAAGAACTATTAGTTTTATAAATTTGCACCCAGATTGAGAAGGGGATTGTTCAGGTCCACTAGTCAAATCTAGTCGAACATGGGACTAATCTTAGGTTGTGGGTATCCTAATAATGGATTAGAACTCCAAAGAAGGCAAAATTCCTTTTATATATATCACCTAACTACACCTAAACTAGTACTTGCTTGGAAAAGGGAGAGATATTTTAATAATAACTTATGAAATCATGTATAAAGAGGTGATGCACCAATGATTTGATCACTCAAACTCAAACAAAATACACTATAAGATTCATTAAAGATTGTATAAAATCACTCACATTAGTATTTTACAAAAAATGCATGAATTTTATATTAATCTATTATGGGAGGGTAGTTATCCACTTCCAAAATTGACTAATAGACCATATATTACATTTAGAATGACCTATGATGAGCTTTAAAATAGTTCATAAATGTGAGAAAATTTAGGTAGAGGTGAGGAAATATCAATGAACTCATAAGACACACTTCAATTTTTCTATAAAATGGACGAATTTAGCCTTTTATTACATGAAATAGGTGTTATAGTACAAGTATTAGTAGATTTTAGTCATACCAAAGAGAGGGATCCATTTCAAGGCTTAGAAGCATGTATTTATAGAAAAGGGAAAGAAAGATAGTTTTGCATTAAAAGAAGGCCGACCACTTTTGATGGATTAACACAAATTCAAGGATACTAAGTCATGATATTATCAATAAATAAGGTCCTCATTAAAGAATTGAATGCTCCATTGATCTTTATCCAGTCACCAGGTCACTTGTCAGGACTCTACGCCATCTTTACTTGATCTGATTATGACAATGAAAAATTTATACCTTAGAATTGATAGAGCCATGATTATTATAATTTAGATGATTGTAAATATATATTTTGTCTTATAAATGACTTTGCTGAAGGATAAGAAGTTTCTCCATAATCACATATATGCCCTTAAGAAAATATTTGATCAAGGTCTTGTTATGGATTGAAAATAAATCATATTTATTCATTTTCCTATATCTATCATGTTGATGAGATGAATTTCACTAGATATTTAATCTTTTTTTGACAATGGTTACCAACTCTTGATCTATATTAGGTCTTAAAATGCCTATTTTATCTCTACTAAGATTCATTAGTGGGGCTTGATCTTGCAATATATTTGCCTATGTTGAAGAATGCTTAGTCGACCTTCATCAAAAGTTACCTAGGCTTACTTTTGTTTGATGGGCCATTAAAAACTTAGACCATTAACATATTGACCCATCTCACACTGTCAAATTTACTGGGAATGAATGAATGCAAACCTTTGATCTTCTACCAGTCTAATACACTTATGCCATTTATTATTCACACATTTACCTTTGAGATTTGATAATTTCCTTGACCTTCACCCACTTTTGATATAAATATGCAATTAAAAATGAGCCATTGATCTTATTGGGACCCATTAACTCTATCTTTTCCCACTCTATTTGATCTAACTCATAAGATCTCACCATTTATCACCTTCATGCTTGTCCATGAGGCATGTTGACTTGTTGACCCTAGCTCACCTATGTGTCATTGGATATCTATTTAGGTACTCAATATCTTGACACTTGTCAAGCCCACATTTGGTTGAGGACCATTTGATGATTTTTTATTTCAAAAAACTACTTGTAAGGGCTCAAATTTGACGTCCCTATGCCTATATTTGACATCTACAGAAACATTTTTATGTTTGTGTGACCACATATGAGATATTTTAAAACCAATAGTCATTTGATATGACTTAAATTTTATGTCTGTACACCCATTAATTCATGTTTTCAATAATGTCAATGATGTTTATGTGACCGTCAATCTTTGGACCCCAATGGATGACTACTAAGCTTGAACTTTGACACTTGTGTGAACATCACTCTGCTAGAATAATTTCCCTGACCATTCTATCAAAGTTTTTGCATTGGTCATTTTATCCTCATGATATTTTCCTTGGTATTTTTTTTGGACACTTTCCCCAAAATAATTGTCTGTGGGATTTTTGTTTCAAACAAAATGTTTGAGATAATTTGTATCAGTATATTTTTTTACAGAAAAAATGTTCAATAGAATGAGCCTTTGGGGATTTTTTCTGGATAATTTTTCCAAAATAATTTTTACTTATATTTTTCCTCAAACAAAATGTTTGAAAGAATTAAACTTAGCCAAATAAAATCCTAGAATAATTTCTAAGGACTTAGCAAAATAAAGGTTTCGCACATAGCTTTTTATCTTGTAGGCTATTTTAGACTTGTGTAACTTGCCCTTGAACTTGAGATGCTTTTATATTCAAAGGCTCAAACACCATGAATACATGTTCAGATACCTAATCTTTGATCTATAGACTTATCCTTAAAAAAAAGACAAAAATATGCTTTAAGTTAAAGTGTTTCAAAAGATTTTCAAATTACATGATTCTTTGGACCACTCATTCCATCAAAAAATATATTCAAAAATTTCTCCATACTTGCTTTTCAAGACACTGCACTATATTTAGGTAAGTTTGCCATGTAGGCCAGAAATTGGCTAACATCTTTGGTGACTCAGTTGGGCAACATGCCTACTATGATTGAGAAATCAAACCATTTACATGACTCTTGATTCATAATAGATAATACATTTGTTCCATGACTACAAAAAACTTCTTGACTAAAAAGACAAATGAATTCCACCAAAATAAGGAAAGAAAAACATGAAAATAGGGAAACTACTTAACAAAGAAAATGTGCAAATAAAACACTTAATTTTGGACAAAATAGAAGAAAACTAATGTTTTAGAACAACACTCGGAGGAACACAATCTAACTAAATATATACAAGGAACTCAACTTCTTTAATAATAATGTTTCAGATGTGTCCCATTGACTGGGATAGGAAGCTCCTCACCATCCATCTTTGTAAGAGGGAAAGCATTGTGGGATTTACAGTAGGAGATTGTATATGGACCACTCTAAATAGATTCAAAATTTCTATGCCTTCCTGGCTTAGCTCTATCCTCATCCCATTTGAGGACTAAATCTCCTTCTTTGAAGCTGTGTGAAGATCCTTTTTCAAAAGTTCTTTTTACCTTTGCTTGATGATTTTTCATCTAGCATGGACTCATGTCTTGTCTCTTATAGCTCCATCAGATCAACATATCTGATATCTATTGGTTCATTCTCCAATAATTCAAGTTGATTCATCAAGTGTAGGGTAGGAAATTCAAGAGAAATAGGCATTCATGCTTCCTTACCATATATCGGCTTATATGGAGAGTTGGCTATTGATTTATTATAGGTAATCTTGTCAAACCATAGAGATGACTCCATATTAAGGTGCCATGATCTTTGATTATCTTTAACAGTCCTTCATATGATCTTCAAGAGATTCTTATTAGTGGACTCAACAAGGCAATTACCTTGTGGGGATAGTAATTTGATCAATTACTAAGGAAAAAACTATGTTAAACTACCCATTGGCTGATTATAGATCCCACAAAGGCCATACCATTATCAAAAATAATGGTTGACGGGACTCTAATCTTGGTAAGTATACATTCTTAAAAATATAGAACATTGGACTCATTCACCTCCTTCAATGCTACTGCCTCTGTCCATCTAGTAAAATAGTCTATAACAGTCAATATCCATTTATGAATTGAATTTTAAGGGGGGTTAATGAGTCCAATAAAGTATGATTACCATTCGATAAAAAGCTAATCTACTATAATTTGTTGGAGGGGTAAGGCAAAAAGCTTCACCTTTCCAATAAATATAACACATTATCTGCATTTTCTAACCCATGCATGACAATATCCAAATAAACTTGTCCAATAATAACCAATTCTCATGATCTTATGTGATGTAGTTCTCATTGAATAATGTCCTCCACCATGTCCATCATAGAATTACTCTATCAATCTCAATGTCTGATGTGGCTCTATACATCTAAATAGCATATCATTGATATCTTTATTGAACAAAACACCATCAACAAGAAGGAAAGGAATTGACTATAATATGAAATATCTTCTTATTGAAGGGATTAGAAGAGGAGGAAAAATACCATCCTAGAGAAATCTTACCATGTCTTGAAATCAGCTGGAAGGTGAGGTGTGATTAGTTATAATTTCTTCATTACTTGATACCATAACCACCTCATTAGACTCTTGTAAATCTTAGGCTAGATGTTCACAATGTCCCTTGCCTTTTAATATATTTGTTACTTTGATATCTACATCATACTCCATTACTTTGGATATCCAACCAACTCTTTTCTCATTTATATCTTTTTTCAAGAGGAATTTTTTGACACTTGGATGGGTAACCATTAGATGTATCTTATTATTAGACAATAAGTATCTATATTTATTAAGTGGCCTTATAATTGAAAGTACATTGTTTTCAACAAAAGAGTACCTTGTTTCATATTCTTCTAAGCCTTGATAGAAAAAGGCTATTGGATACTCTAAAGCTTCATGGTTTTGCTACATAAGAATACTTGAAATTGTGTCAATATTACCATAAGTGTACAAGATAAAATCCTTCATGAAATCATGGTTTAAAAGTGTAGGAGATCTGGCTATAGCTTTCTTGAACTCTTCAAATCTTCTTACTCCTTCCTTGGACCAGCTAAAACTCTAATTTTTCTTTAGCATAGCTTTAAGTGGTCTAGCTAAAGTGGAAAAATCTGAAATTTACCTTCTTATAAAATTGATTTTGCCTAAGAATCTTTGTAGAGATTTATTGTCTTTAAGCAAGGAGAGTACAAGAATTGAATCTATCCTATCAAAATCTATAATCATACCATGATTTGAAATTACATGTCCAAGAATCTTATCTTTATGAACTAAAAAGACACACTTTGTGGGATTTAGAGATATCCCAAACTATCTACATTTTTTAAATACTTGTCTGAGGTGAATCATGTGCTTAGTTACACTATCAAAGAATACTATTATGCCATCCAAAAAAACAAGAATAAACTTATTAGGCAGACCCTAAAATGCCATATTCATAGATTTATAAAAAGTGGCTCCAGTATTAGATAAACCAAATGGCATCTTTCTATATGAAAATGTCCCCCACTTTATGGTGAAGGCTATTTTGAATTAGTTTTCTTCATTGACAAAAATTTGATTGTAACCACTGTAGCCATCCAATAAGGAAAACCTTTTTGATCCTGAAACCAACTATATAATTTTTTCCATAGATGCAAATGGATGGTGGTCTTTAAAGGAAGTTTTGTTCAAGTCATAAAAGTCAACACACAGTCTAATGTTGCCATTCTTTTTTTGTATTGGAATAATATTTGCCATCCAAGTTAATTACTTGATTGGAAATATAATAGATGACTCAATGAGATTATGAATCTTAGCTCTCATCAAAGCTCAAGCTTTGGATTGATAGGCCTTTGTCTTTGTCTTACTATCTTGGTTTCAGCCTCTAAATCAATGGTGTGTTGATCTAGACTTAGATCAAATCCTTTAAGGTCACTTTACTACCATGAAAATACATCCATAAAACTTGAACATAACTCAATGAAAGTTTCCTTTTCTGAAGGAGTACAAACTTTACCTAGTTTTAAGTTCTTACCAATTACAATCTCCATGTTGACATAATGTTCCTCCTTTGTTTATAATGAAGAATTTTCCTTCCTTATCTCATCATCACCACTGAATATGTTCTCAAGGGTGACCAACCCTTTAGGCAACTTATTTATTTTCAATTTTACAATTTGGTCACCATACTTCTGTGAGAACTTGTCTTGGTTCCTTGAAGAAAACTCAACATATTCTTGAAAAAACCTAACAATATGATTGTCATATTTAAACACTTGTCAATTATCATGGTTATCTATAATATAAGGTCTCACAACTATCTTAATGTGTGTCTAAACCTTTTCATTTTTTATATCAGCTGGGATACTGAATTGGGACCCAATGGCAACCAACTTGTCTACATATTTTTTCTCACTTCTTTCTATTTTAATGTTAAAGGCTTGAAAATATTCAAATAAGTAACATACCATATGATTATAAGATCTAATCAATGGATTTTTTCATATGTTTATACCACTTACTTGGTGAACTACTAGTTCACTATCTCCAAAAACTTGTAAAGAATTGACCTTCCTCTTCCTTGCCCATTGTAAATCATGAACTAGTGCCTCATATTCAACAATATTATTGGAACAACAAAAATAAAATTTGAGAGAATAGAAATAAATTTGATTGGATAGATAAATTAACATCATTCCACTCCTGGTACCATGTTTATTTCTTGACCCATCAAAGTATAACTACCACAGGGCATCAATAGGCTCATGATCATTCATCAAAGCTAAAATTGGTGTATCTTTTTCATGAAGACAATAAACACCAAGTCCTTGAATTAGATTATGAGGATCATAATCATGCAAATAAAAGGCCCATTCATCTAATAATAGATCTATAACTCCATCTAGAGGTGACTCTGTTTCCTCTTTATTAGTTTATATCACCTCATACAAGATGATATAATTAGTATTCTCAATACTTGGCATATGTGGCTCCAAATGGAAATGTGTAATAGGTTTATAATATATTGTTATCTTAGTACCATACCTTATCATAAATATTAAATTTGTCCAATCATCTAATAAATATCCTCCAATCTTTGACGTAAAGTCCCTTTAAAGACACATAGCAAAATAGGGAGGCAAATCCACCATAACTACCTCTTGTTGAATGGTAACATTGGGGAAAGTATGTAGTGTTAACTTCAGATCTTTGATGATGCCTAATATATTTTATGGTGACCCATCTAGTTCTAATACTCCTTTAGTATTTGGTTCATAGACTAGACCACACTTATCTATAATTTACTTAGGTATGATAGTGCTACTAGCTCCACTACCCACCATATAATTATGAACTAGGCAGTCACCAACTATCAAATAAAGGTAGAAGGGAGGATTTTTTATTGATAATACTTCAAATTTGTCTACCTTCACTATCTTTTATACCTATTGTACTTGTTACTTGATCAACTAGTTTGAATTAGTTAGGATAACACCTTTTTTCTCCTCTAGTTTTGGAGACACCTTGAGAGATGAAAGCTCTTAGATGAACATATCCTTTAATCCTAGAATAGAAAAGGAATCCCACATGATAATGATAAAATTGGATTTCTTCATCTGATCTATTATACTGAATTAAGATTCACTAAATTTTGGTTACATCTTTTGAACCATTGGTTGTTCATGGACCAGAGGTATTTTAGGGACCTTCGTAGCCTCTGTATTCTAAATTTTCTATGTTGTAGGGGTAGTAGGTTTATTTTTAAATTTTGAGAAAAATATTAGGAGCACTTTAAGAATTAATCATATCTCGAGGTTCCTCAATAACTCTTCTTTTAGTTTTAGTTAGATCTACAACTTGACCATTTATGCTAGTCTCACCAATTTGATTGAATGTAACATGATCATCCATATACCAATTTACATTAATGGAATTAGGTTGCCTTTGATCTTATTTAGACTATATTTGGGGTGCCAAATTTGTCTCTTGATATTGACCTCTTTGAAGATAAAAATATTCTTATGTCATAGTAATGTTATGTGATACCAAGGCTTGGTTTTGAGTATCATTGGGATCAAATGTCTGCCAACCTGAATCTTGCATCAAGTTGTTTTCAGGAGGTTTTGGAATAATGTATTTTAAACTAGAAGGTGCATTAGGATTAAGAGATGCATATGGTTTAGTTGAAACTATGACTCTTTATGATTGATTGGGTCATCTATTTTCTTTGAAACCTTGATAGGGATGCCTTTGATTTTGTTGATAAGAGGTCTATTTTTAGTTTGATAAGGCCTACCTTGGTATTTTTATCTTCTGAGTTAAACTATATCATTCCCAAAGGATTGTAATAAACTATTTAGATCTCCATCTAAATGTGACTAAGTTGAAGGGGATACAACTTGGGCTTTAGGAGATGGAATATGAGATAAATATGGGATATAAGGAACTTAAGGGGGTGGAGTAAACTATGATTTTAGAAATATAGGCATTTGAGGCCTTGGAGAAAACTTACCAACTTGTATTAAGTTTTTCTCCATTCTTATTTCAATCTCATAAGAATTTGGTAGGGTATTACTACCCATAGACAATATCATCACACTAATATCTGAATTAAAGGCTTTCAAATAGTACAAAAGGCATATTCTAGGGATGGTTTAACTAATGCAGGTATCCTAGTTTATGTCTTTTAGAATCTGAGGTTAAAATCAAACATGAATTCATGGGGATACCTCTTTATGGTAGTTAGTTATTCAACTAAGGATAGGTGATCAAAATTTTCTTCAAATTATTTGACCAAGGATGCACCTAAATCATCCTAGGTATTAATGGTGTTCAAAGGTAGATTCCTATACCACTACAATGCCTTTCCTTTAAAGGAGGCAACAAGTAGTCTGATAGCCACATTATATTGAGTAATATTGTGATCAAAACAAAGGTTGGCAACATCTTAAATGTGCTCAATAGCAGTTATTTTATCCCATTCTCCTAAGAGAAAAGGGATACTCTTAAAGGTAGACATAGGAATATCATCAAAATGGGCCAAATTGAGGGGAATACCCCTATTAAATGGATCAAACACTTGATTCCTGATCACCATTTGGGAAAAGGGAATTTGGGTGATGGGGACAATAGCTTGGAATAAAAAAATAGGTTGACCATAGGATGAATATTACTTTGGAAGATAAGGTTTTTTACTATTGAATCTTGATATTTTATAAGAAGTAGAAGGCAACTCAATGAATTTAAAGGGAATACCTTTACTTATTGACCTTGTTGTAACCTTTGGCATGAAAATGTTGTCTAGAACTTTGTAACTTAAAGAATATTTATTTCTAATGATGGTAGCTATCTCTTCCAATTACAAATAATTTTTCTTATCTCTAAACTTCAACTATGCCAAGGAAAAGGTCCCATTGGGTGTGCCAAAACTATTGATTTTCTATATTTTCACCTTAGCTGAGAAGGGGATTGTTTAGATACTCTACTTAAATCTAGTCTAACATAATATTTATCCTAGGATGTGGGTATCCTAATAATGGATCAGACCTCTGGAGAAGGTTGGCTTCCTTTTGGATTTATCAACTATACTAAACCTAAACTAGCACTTGCTTGGAAAAGGGAGAGATATTTTAATAATAACTTATGAAAGCATGTAAAAAGAGGTAAGGCACTAATGATTAGATTACTCAAAGTTATACAAAACACACTATAGGATGCAATTAAGACTACAAAAATCACTCACATTAGTATTTCATTAAAAGTCATGAACTAGATATTAATCTATTATGGAAGGGTAATTATCCACTTCCAAAACTAACCAACAGATCATATATTACACTTAGAATGACCTGTGAGGATTGCCAAAGTAGTTCATGAAGGTGAGAAAATTTAGATAAAGGAAAGGAAAGCATACATGCACTTAACCAATCAATCAAATCATAAGATACACTTCAATTCAGCTATAAAATAGAGGAATTCAATCTTTTATTACATGAAATAGGTGTTACAATACAAATCTTGATAGTGTTTAGTCATACCAAAGATAGGGTTCCATTTCAAGGCTTAGAAGCTTGTATTTATAGAAAAGGGAAGAAGAGAGAGAGAGAGTTGTGCATTGAAAGAGGCTCAACCACTTTTGATGGATTAAAACCAATTAGAGGATGATGAGTCATGATCTTATCAAGAAATAAGGTCCTCATAAAAAAATTAAATTCTCCATTGACCTTTATCTGACCATCAGGTCACTTATTAGGACTCTACACTATCTTTACTTGATCTACCTATGAGGATGAAAAATTTATACCTTAGAACTGATAGAGACATGCTTATTCTAATTTAGATAGATGTAAATATCTATGTTATCTTGGAAATGACCATAATGAAGGATACAAAGCTTCCCCATAATCACATATCTACCCCTGATAAAATATCTAATTAAGGTCTCATTATAGATTGAAAACCAATGATATTTATTGGGTTTCTAGTAGCTATCATGTTGATGAGATGGAACTTGCCAACTATTTGATATTATTTTGATAATGGTTGCGAACCCTAGATCTATATTAAGTCTTAAAAGACCTATTTTATCTTTGATGAGCTTCATTGACAAGGCTTGATCTTACAATGTATTCATTTTAGTCAAAAACTACTTAGTCAACCTCCATCAAAAGCTACCCAAGCTTGCCTTTATTTGATGGGCTATTGAAAACTCACTCAGACCATTGACATATTAACCCTTCTCACATCATTAGATTTTTTGGGTATGAATGAATGTAAACCTTTGATATTTTTATAGTCTAATACACTTGTAACATTTATCATTCATGCATTTACCTTTGAGATTCACTGACTTCCTTGACCTCCACCTGCCATTGTCTGAATACATGATTAAATATAAGCTATTGATCTTAATGGGACCCATTAAATCTATATTTTCCCACTCCATTAGATATAAATTCAAATATCTCACTATTTTTCACCTTAATGGTTATTCATGGGGCCTACTAGCTTGTTAACCATAGCTCACCCACATGTCATTGGGTCTTTGTTTAGGTACCCAAGATTTTGACACTTGTCAAGCCTGTATTTGGTTGGGGGCCCTTAGAATTTTTTTGAATGTAAATGGATACTTTTAGGGGATTAAATTTGACATCCTCATGCTTGTATTTTACATCTACATAATTTTTTTTACATCCATGTGACCATCTGCAAGATATTTAAAAACTAATGGTTATTTTCCATGACTTAGATTTGATGTCTGGTTTTTTAGATTTGCACCTTAACTAAGAAGGGGATTTTTCAAGTCCTCTACTCAAATCTAGTCTAACATGAGACTGATCCTAGGATGTGGGTATCCTAATAATGGATTAGACCTCTGGATAAGGTCTTATTCCTTTTGGATCTATCACCTATACTAAACCTAAACTAGCACTTGCTTGGAAAAGGGAGAGAGATTTTAACAATAAATTATGAAATCATGTAAAAAGAGGTGATGCATCAATGACTAGATCACTCAAACATGCGTAAGACACACTATAAGATGCATTCAAGACTATAAAAAATCACTCATCAGTATTTCAAAAAAAAAGGCTTGAACTAGTAATTAATCTATTATGAAAGGGTAGTTATCCACTTCCAAAACTAACCAACAAACCATATGTTACACTTAGAATGAACTTTGAGGATTGCCAAAGCATTTCATGAAGGTGAGAAAATTTAGACAGAGGCAAGGAAAGCATACATTCACTTAACCAATCAATGAACTCATAAGACACACTTTAATTCAACTACAAAATGGAGGAATTCAGCCTTTTAATACATGAAATAGGTGTTACAGTACAAATCTTGACAAAGTTTAGTCATATCATAGAGAGGGATCCATTTCAAGGCTTGGAATCCTATGTTTATAAAAAAAAGGAAAGAGAGAGAAAGCATAATGCAGTGTAGTGTCTTGAAGATCAAGTATAGAGCAGGGCTTGAATAGATTTTTGGATAGAATAAATGGTCCAAATAATCATGCAACGTGTAAAGCTTTTGAAACACTTTAAGTTAAATTAAATTATATTTTTGTTTTTTTAAAGGACAAATCTATAGAGTAAAAATTAGGTATTTGAATAGGTTTTCATGGTGTTTGAGCCTTCGAAGATCAAAGCGTTTCAAGGTCAAGGGAAAGTTGCACAAGTCCAAAAGAGCCTATAGGCTAAAAATCTAAGTGCAAAACCTTTATTTTTCTAAGTCCTTTGAAAAAAATTCAAGATTTTATTTGGCCAAGTTCAATTCTTTCAAACATTTTTTTGAGGCAAAATCTAAGTATAAATTCTTTCAGGAAAATTATTCGAATAATTTTCTTGAAGGCTCATTCTATCCGACATTTTATCTATAACAAATGTCATGATATAAATTATCTCAGACATTTTGTCCAAAACAAAAATCTTTTAGACATAATTATTTTAGGGAAAGTGTTTAAAATAAAAAGATCAAGGAAAATAGCCTGAGGATAAAATGACTGATGCAAGAGCTCTGATAGAATGGTTTGTCTCAAGGAAATTATTCCAATAAAGTGATGTTTGTGCAAGTGTCAATGTTCAAGTTTAGTGGTTATCCATTGGGGTCCAAATATTGACAGTCATGAAAATGTCATTAACATTTTCATGAACGTCAATTTATGGGTGCACAGATGTCAAATTTAAGTCATGGAAAATGACCTTTGGTTTTCAAATATCTTACAGACAGTCATACAAACATAAAAATGTTAGCACAAATGTCAAATACAGGTATGAGGATATCAAATTTGAGCACTTGAAAGTATTCATTTTCATTAAAAATCATTAAAGGGTCCCCAACCAAACTTGGTCTTGACAAGTGTCAAGATTTCAAGTACCTGAATAGAGATCTAACAATATGTGGTCGACTGGGTCAACAAATCAATAGGCCTCATAGATAAGCATGAAGGTGAAAAATGGTGAGATATCAGGGGTTAGATCTAACTAAGTAGGAAAAGATAGAGTTAGTGGGTCCTAATAAGATCAATGGCTCATTTTTAATCACATATTTAGATCAATGGTGGGTGGAGGATAGGAAGTCAGTGAATCTCAAAGATAAATACATGAATGACAAATGGAACAAACACGTTAGACTGGTAGAAGATCAAAGGTTTGCATTCATTCGTAACCAAAAAATATAATGGTACGATATAGGTCAATATGTCAATGGTCCAAGTTAGTTTTCAATGGCCCATAAAATAAAGGCAATCTTGGGCAGATTTTGATAGAGGTCGACTACGTAGTCTTCAACCTAGGTGAATATATTACAAGATTGAGCCCCACTAATGAATCTCAATAGAGATAAAATAGGTATTTTAAGACCTAATATAGATAAAGGGTTAGTAACCATTTTCAAAACAAGATTGAACAGCTAGAGAGATCCATGTCATCAACATGATAGCTATAGGAAAACCAATAAATATGATTGGTTTTCAATCTATAATGAGACCTTGCTCAGATATTTTCTCAAGAGAAGATATGTGATTATGGGGAAACTTCTTATCCTTCGGCATGGTCATTTACAAGACAAATAGATATTTGCAACCATCTAAATTATAATAATCATGGATCTATTAGTTCCAAGGTATAATTTTTTTCTCATAGGTAAATCAAGTAAAGATGGTGTAGAGTCTTGAGAAGTGACCTGGTGGCTGGATAAAGATCAATGGAGCATTCAATTATTTTATGAGGACCTTATTTCTTGATAATATCATGACTTGACATCCTTGAATTGGTGTTAATTCATTAAAAGTGGCTGGGCCTCTTTCAATGTACAACTCTCTCTCTCTCTCTCTCTCTCTCTCTCTCTCTCTCTCTCTCTCTCTCTCTCTCTCTCTCTCTCTCTCTCTCTCTCTCTCTCTCTTTTCCCTTTTCTATAAATAAAAGCTTTCAATCCTTGAAATGGATCCCTCTCTTTGGTATGACTAAACTCTACCAAGATTTGTACTATAACACCTATTTCATGTAATAAAAAATTGAATTCTTCCATTTTGTAGTTAAATTAAAGTGTGTCTTATGATTTAATTGATTGGTTAAGTGCATGTATGCTTTCCTTACCTCTATCTGAATTTTCTCACCTTCATGAACTACTTTGGCAATCCTCATAGGTCATTTTAAGTGCAATATATGGTCTGTTGGTTAGTTTTGGAAGTGGATAATTGCATTCCTATAATAGAATAATAATTGGTTCATGCCTTTTTGTGAAATACTGATGTGAGTGATTTTGTTTAGTCTTGAATGCATCTTATAGTGTGTCTTGTGTGATTTTTAGTGATCAAATCATTGGTGCATCACCTTTTTTTACATGCTTTCATAAGTTATTGTTAAAATCTCTCTCTCTTTTCCAAGTAAGTTTTGGTTTAGGTTTACTATAGGTGATAGATACAAAAGTAATCCAACCTTCTCTAGAGATCTAATCCATTATTAGGATACCCACAACCTAAGATTAGTTCCATATTAGACTATATTTGAGTAGAGGACCTAAACAATCCCCTTCTCAGTTAGGGTGTAAATTTAGAAAACTTACAATTTTGGCATGCCTGGTGGGACCTTTGCCTTGGCATTTTTGAATTTTAGAGTTAAGAAAAAGCATTTGGCAAGAGGAAACATCCACCATCATAAGAAGTTAAAGATTCTTCAAGTTTTAGAGTTCCATATAGCATTATCATGCTAGAGGTTAGAATAAGGTTAGCAAGTAAAGGTATTCCCTTTGAATTCATTCATTTGCCTTCTACTTCTTATAAAAGATCAAGATTCAATAGTAAAATACCTTATCCTCCAAAGTAATATTAATCCTCTGGTCAACCTATTGTTTTAGTACAAGCTATTATCCCCATTACCCAAATTCCCTTTTCCTAAATGGTGATCAAGAATTAAGTGTTTTTTCTAATTAATAGGGGTAGTCCCCTTAATTTGGCCTATTTCGATGATATTCCTATGTCTACCCTTAATATTATCCATTTTTTATAAAGAGAATGGGATGGAATAACTAATATTGAGCACATTCAAGATGTTTCCAACCTCTGTTTTATTCATAATGTTACTCAAAATAATGTGGCTATCAGACTGCTTGTTGCCTCCTGTAAAGGAAAAAAATTGTGGCGGTATATAAATCTACCTTTGAACATTGTTACTACCTAGGATGATTTAGGTGTAGCCTTGGTCAAATAGTTTGAAGAAAAATATGATCACCTATCCTTAGTTGAACAACTGACTACCATAAAGAGGTACCCCCATGAATTCATGTCTAATTTTAACCTCAAATTATGAAAGACATGGACTAAGATACTTGTATTAGTTAGACCATCCCTATAATAAGCCTTCTAATACTATCTAAAATCCCTTAATTCAGATATTAATGTGATGATATAGCCCATGAGTGGTAATACCCTGCCAAATACCTCTAATTCCTATATTTCTAAAGTTGCAGTCTACTCCACCCCCTCAAGTTCCTCAAATCCCATCTTTAGCTCCTATTCGATTGTCTAAAACCCAAGTTGTATCCTCTTCTACTCAGTCACCTATAGATGGAGATATGAAAATTCTATTATAATCCTTTAAAAATGAGATAGTTTAACTTAAAAGACAATAATACCAAGGTAGGCCTTATCAATAGGAAAATTAGACCTCTTATCAATAGAATCAAAGGTCGCCCTATCAAGGTTTCATAGAAAATAGATCACCCTATCAATAAAAATGAGCCATAGTTCCAACTAAACCATATGTATCTTTTGATCCTAATGCACTTTCTAATTTAAAAGCCATTATTCCAACACCTCATAAAAAAACTTTATGTAAGATTTAGGTTGGCAACCATTTGATCTTAATGATATTTAAAACCAAGCCTTGGTATCACAGAACATTACTATGCCACAAATGACACAAGAAGAGTTTTCTCTTCAAGAATCTTAGTATCAAGAGATAAATTTTTCACCCCAAGAAGAGTCTCAATAAGATCAAAGGCAACCTTATGCCATTAATGTAAATTGGTGAATGGATGATTATGTTACATTCAATCAAATTGGTGATACTGACATAAATGGTCAAGTTGTAGGTTTGACTAGAGCTAAAATAAGAGTTGAGGAACATCAAGAGGTGAGTAATGATTCAAGTGCTTCTAATATTTCTCTCAAGATTATCAAAGATTAACATGCAGCCCCTACAACACATAAAAATCAGAATGTAGAGGATAAGAAGGTCCCTCAAATACCTCTTATCCATGAATAACCAATGGTTCAAAAGATACAACCAAAGGTTAGTGGAGATAAATTTAGTATAATAGATTAGATGAATAAATCCAATGTTAGCATTATAATGTGGGATTTCCTTGCTATTCTATGATAAAAGGATATGCTCATCTAAGAGCTTTCAGCTCTCAAGGTGTCTCCAGAACCAATTGAGAAACAAGGTGTTGTCCTAACTAATTCATACCAATCGATCAAGAAACAAGTTTATTAGGTACACAAGATAGTGAAGGTAGATAAAAATAAAGTAAAATTAAGCAAAAATCATCCATTCTATGTTTATTTTTTAGTTGGTGATTGCCTAGTTCATAACTATATGGTGGAAAATGAAGCTAGTAACACTATCATGCCTAAGTAAATTGCAGATAAGCTTGGTCTAGTCTATGAACCATTTAATAAAGGAGTATTAAAAATATATGGGTCACCAACAAAGATAATAGGAATAATAAAATATTTGAATTTGACACTACATGCTTGCCCCAATGTTACCATTCAACAAGATGTGTTTGTGGTGGACTTGCCTCCTTATTTTGCTATGTGTCTTTTTAAGGGACTCTACCTCAAATATTGGAGGATATTTATCAGTTGATTGGAAATATTTAATGTTCATGACAAGGTATGGTACTAAGGTAAAATTTTTTTTTAAACCTATTACATGTTTCTATTTGCAGCCACATATGCCAAGTATTGTGAATACTAATTATATCATCTCATATGAGGTGATAGAAACTAATAAAGAAGAAACTGAGTAACTTCTAAATGGAGTTTCAGATCTATTCTTAGATGAATGTGCCTTTAATTTGCATGAGTATGATCCTTATAAGATAATTGAATAAGGACTTGGTGTTTATTATCTGCATGAAAAAGATACACCAATTCTAGCTTTGATGAAGGATCATGAGCCTAGTGATGGCCTATGTTAGTTATTATTTGATGGGTCAAGAAATAAACATGGTACCAGGGATGGAATGATTTTTATTTCTCAAGAAAATCAAAGGTATTTCTCTTCTATAAAGTTTTAGTTTGGTTATTCCAATAATGTTATTGAATATGAGGCACTAGTTCATGGCTTGTAATAGGCAAGGAAGATGAAGGTCAATTCGTTATAAGTTTTTAGAGATAGTGAACTAATAGTTCACCAAGTAAGAGGTATAATCATATGAAAAAATCCATTGCTTAAATATTATAATCATAGGGTATGAAACTTACTTGAAGATTTTCAAGCCTTTAACATTTAGGAAATACAAAGAAGTGAGAACAAATATGTAGATAGGTTGGTTGCCATTGGGTCACAATTCAGTATCCTAACTGATATAAAAAATGAAAAGGTTTAGTCACACATTAAGATAGTTGTGAGACATTTTATTATAAATAACCATGATAATTGGCAAGTGTTTGAAGATGGCAATTATATTTTCAGGTTCTTGCAAGAAGAGGTTGAGTTTTCTTCAAGGAACTGGGATAAGTTCTCATAGTAATATGGTGACCAGATTTTATAGTTGAAGATACATAAGTTACCTAAAGGGTTGGTCACCCTTGAAAACATATTCACTGGTGATGATGAGCTGAGGAAGGAAAAGTCTTCATTGTCAACAAAGGAGGAACATTATGCCAACATGGAGATTGTAACTGGTAAGAACTTAAAGCTAAGTAAAGTTTGTACTCCTTTAGAAAAGGAAAATTTTATTGAGTTATGTTGAAGTTTTATAGATGTATTTGCATGGAAATATAACAATATTAAAGTATTTGATCCAAGTCTATCTCAACACACCATTGTGTTAGAGGCTAAAACCAAGCTAGTAAGATAAAGACAAAGGCCTATCAATCCAAATATTGAGCCTTTGATGAGAGCTAAGCTTTATAATATCATTGAGTTAGCTATTATATTTCCAATCATGCACTTAAATTGGGTGGAAAATCTGGTTCTAGTATGGAAAAATAATGGTAACATTAGACTGTGTGTTGACATTCATAATTTGAACAAGGCTTTCATTAAAGACCACCATCCATTTCTATTTATGGAATATATTATATAGTTGGTTGTAGGACCATAAATGTTTTATTTTTTTGGATGATTATAGTGGTCACAATCAAATTTTGGTCAAGGAAGAAGACCAATTCAAAACATCCTTCACCGAAAAGTGGGGAAATTTGCATATAAAAAGATGCCATTTTCTTTAATCTAATGCTGGAGCCACTTCTTAGAAAGCCATGAATATGAAATTTTAGGGTCTTCTTAAAAAGTTTATTCTTATTTATTTAGATGACATAAAAATATTTTTTGATAGTGTAGCTGAGCACATGATTCACCTTGGGCAAGTATTTGAAAAATGTATATAGTTTGGGATATCTCTAAATCCCAAAAAGTGTGTCTTTTTAGTTCATGAAGGTAAGCTTCTTGGACATGTGATTTCAAAGCATGGCATGTATATATATCTTGATAGGATAGATTCAATTCTTGCACTCTCCTTGCTTAAACACAAGAAAGCTCTACAAAGCTTCTTAGGCAAAATCAATTTTATAAGAAGGTATGTTTTAGATTTTTTCACTTTAGTTAGGCCACTTACAGCTATGCTAAAGAAAAATTAGAGTTTCAACTGGTCCAAGGAAGGAGTAATGAGCTTTAAAGAGATCAATCAATCCATAGCTAGTGATCCTACACTTCTGAACCCTGATTTCATGAAGGATTTTATTATGTATACTTATGCTAATATTGACATAATTTCAGTTATTATTATGTAGTAGAACTATGAGGATTTAGAGTAGCCAATAGCCTTTTTAAGTCAAGGCTTATAAGAATATGAAACAAGGTACTCTTTTGTTAAAAATCATGTACTTTCATTTATAAGGTAACTCAAGAAATTTATATACTTGTCTAATAATAAGATACATCTAATGGTTGCCCATCCAAGTTTCAAAGAATTATTCTTGAACAAAGATATAAATGAGAAAAGAGTTGGTTGGATAACAAGAGTAATGGAGCATGATGTAGAGATCAAAGTAACAAATATGGTAAGAGGCAAAGGACTTTGTTAACATCTAGCCCAAGTTTTGAAAGATTTTAATGAGGTGGTTATGGTATCAACTAATGAATAAATTGCAATCGATCACACCTCACCTTCCAAATGGTTCTAAGACATGGTAAGATTTCTCTAGGATGGTATTTATCCTACTCTTCTAAACCTTTTATAAGAATATATTTTAGATTACAGTCAATTCCTTCCCTTCTTGCTGATGGTGTCTTGTTCAAGAAAGATATCAATGGTATGTTGCTAAGATGTATATAGCCACATTAGACATGAGATTTCTCAAGCAATTCCATGATGGACATGGTGGAGGGAATTATTCAGTGAGAGCTACAACTCATAAGATCATGAGAAGTTGGTATTATTGGTTGAGTTTATTTCGAGATTGTCATGCATGGGCTAGAAAATGTAGACAATGTACTATGTTTATTAGAGAGGTGAAACTCATTGCCTTACCCCTCTATCCAATTTTAGTAGATAAAAATTTTATCTAATGGGGATATGACTTTATCGAATTCATTAACCCCCCTTTAACCTTAGGTCATAAATGGATATTGACTACGATAAACTATTTTACTTGATGGACAGAGGTAGTAGCATTGAAAGAGGTAAACGAGTCTAATGTTATATATTTTTATGAAGATTTACTTACCAAGTTTGGAGTCCCTTCAACCATTATTTTTGATAATTCTATGGTCTTTGTGGGATCTAGAATTAGCCAATGGACAGTTTAACATAGTGTTTTCCTCATTAGTTCATCAAATTACTATCCACAAGGCAATGCCATTGTTGAGTCCTCTAACAAGAATATTCTAAAGATCATACAAAATACTTTTGAAGATAATCAGAGGTCATGACACCTCAAGCTAAAGTCAGCTCTGTGGGTTGATAGGATCACCTACAAGAAAATAATAGCCAACTCTCCATACAAGCTGATATATGGTAAGAAGTAAGAATGCCTATTTCTATTAAATTTCCTACCCTAGAACTAATAAATCAACTTGAGTTATTAGATAATGAACTAATGGAGATTAGATATGCTAAGCTTATGGAGTTAGAAGAGATAAGACACCAGTCCATGCTAGCTATGGAAAATCATCAAGCAAAGATTAAATGAACTTTTGACAAAGGAAATTCCTCATGTAGCTTCAAAAAAGAAGATTTAGTACTCAAATGGGATGAGGATAGAACTAAGACAGGAAGGCATACAAAGTTTGATTCTCTTTGGAGTGGTCTATGTTGAACACACCTATCTACTAAGAGGGGGCATGAATCAGTAGATCTCAAAAACCTGGTTACTTACAACTTTCAAGATGAATGTTAAAAAAATGCAAACTTAAACAAATCAAAGAAAGATATCACATACACAAAATAAAAACACATAAAACCTAATTTATATGTGAAAACCTAAATGGAAAAAAACCATGGTGAGAATGCTACTAGAATCTACTATTATAATCCAACCTCACAAAGTTTGTCTCATTGACTGAACCTCACTAGTTACATTTAAAGGACACCCATCCCAAGGAGACACCAATCCCCTAACTTTAAGAGCACAACTCTAAGGAATCACCCACTCCCTATACTAAGAACCAACCTAGTTCAATCTAAAGGCACCAACCAATCAGATACTTGAATTATAATTCAAGTTAATGAATTAGATTCATAAAATAATCCAAGTCTCTATTCTTTATTGCAGGTCTAATCTATAATTGTTCATTTTTCCTTTAACACACTTTCATGTATCTTTCACTCTTCTTTCACCCTTGTTATATGTCTAAATTTATCTATTTGACACTCAGATATTCTCCAATTTGACACTACTCCTCCATGCTTAGATGAGTTTCATATTTATACACCTATAGTTCAAAACTCCTCTCATTCCAAAAATGAATATGACTATTTGTCTTCCCTATTCTTTGTCACTTTAAAATTTTGGATCACATAAATTTGTTTACAAAATTTGAAATATATAGGTGACTAAAAAAATAACCATTTTTATAAGAATAACCGATCAAAATTCCTTCAATCGTCATGCCAAACTTTTAAAATTGACTTAATTCATCAAATTCTTGAAGATGCATGACTTAACAAAGTTAGACGTTAACCTTTGGTAGATTTTATTTCATCTCAATTTTCATGGCATTCATGAAATCTTTCGCTCTATTATATTATCTCATATATGCTCGATCTTTAGCCTTCTATTGTGCTGATAACCATCAATTACTTTTCTTCTCTAACTCCACTTCACTTCATTAGATCTTTCTAATTAAGATTTTTATGTGCCATTTGATCTTTGAAGAGGCATGATCTTTATCTTGGCTTTGGTCATTAAACTTTAGCATGTTAATCTCATCTCATTTTATTCAACATCTTTGAGATTATTTCACTCCTTTGATCTCTTCAGACTTGATCAAAATTTAAGTTGCCTTAAAGCTTCTTCTGAGTTACTCTTCGAAGACTTGTAATGATACTTCAAGACTTTTGTTTGTGACACATACCCTTTGGAGCATATCTTTCAAAACAATTGTTTTGAGTTTTTTTGTCTTGAACAATTTTCTCGACAAAATGCTTTTGGATAACTTCCCTAATGAAATGTCATTAAAAACTTTTGGTATGTACCCTTTAGAGTTGTTCACAATGATCTTTCAGAAAATTTACAAGTGTACACATACCCTTAAAGTTTTTTTATAATAGTCCCTTTGGAATTATTGAATTGTCCTCATACCCTTCAGACTTTTTGAAATAATATTTTTAAAATTCTTGAATAGTCTACTTGCCCTTCATATTTCTTGAAATGATCCCTTCAGCTTTTTGAACAGTCCACTTGCTCTTTGGATTTATTGAAATGATCCCTTTGGATTTTTGAAATGCTCCACTTACCCTTTAGAATTACTTAAAATATCCCTTGGGAATTTTTGGAATGGTCCACTTACCCTTCAAAATTTTTTTTTAGGTCCACTTGCCTTTCCGACTTTTTGCAACGACCCCTTCAAAATTTTTGTTTGGAACAATTTTTCTGAAATACTTAACCATTTTTCTGAAAGAATTATTCCAAAATAAATATTTCAATACCACTTAAAGCTATCCATATTTCTTGACTTATAAGTTCAAAATAAGTTAAGTCATTCCATAAACCTGATTAACTCACCTAGACCCATTCAGGTTCTTGACTTTGCTCAACTTATAAAAATGGATGAAGTAAAGCCATTCCATAACCCTGATTAACTATTCCTTGAATCATTCAAGTTATTCACTTTTATTGAATTATAAATATAAAAGTATTTAAGTCATTCCAAAAACCTGATCAACTCCACTAGACCCATTTAGGTTCTTGAGATTGCTTAGCTTATGAAATTGAACAAATTAAAGTTGTTCTAAAAACCCGATTTCCACTGCAAGACCAAGTTGGGTTCTTTGCATTTATTTAATTATTTTATAAGTAAAATCACTTCATAAACCTGATTTACACAACAAGTTATTTAACTAAACTTTGACATTAATGCATGATGGCACATGCTACCTTTGACATCAATGACAATTCTTTAGACCTCAATGACTATGTCCAACAATCTCCCCCTTTGTCATTGATGGAAACTCATCACTTATCATCAGAATGCCTTAAATATTTTATCTCCATTATAATTTCTCCACCTTTGAAATTAATGACAAAGAGTCTCTACCATAATCTATTAATAATCTGCTCCTTTCTTGGTATTTTGGTTGTTCTGATCCTTGGACTTGATAGGCAAGAATACTTTGTGAGGAACTCCCTCTTAGGCACTAGTACATTAGCTCCCCTTTTTCAATAACTTAGAAAAGGGACTATCTTTTCTCTTAATCTAGGAATTAATAATGTTTCTTCAGTACTCCCCTTGGATTCATGCCCTATCACTAGAAACTAGTGACGTGGTGTGGGAGACACTACTCCTAACTGTTGTCTCTGATATTCAAATTGGTCCTTAGATAGAGGTTTAGTGAATATATATATATATATATATATATATATATATATATATATATATATATATATATATATATATATATATATATATATATATATATATAATTTGATGTTGTGTTGGTACATATTCCAATGTAACCTCTAGATCAACAACTTTCTCTTTCAAAAAATGATACTTAATTGATATATACTTTATCTTAGAATGCATCACTAGATTCTTGGATATATTTATGGCACTTGAACTGTCACACAAAATGTGAATTGGTCCTTTGAACTCCACCTCCATGTATTTTAGTGTTTGTTTCATCCATAAAACCTGTGTAAAACATGCCACTACTACAACATATTTTGCTTCTATTATAGATAGAGTAACTGACTCTTGTTTTTGGCTCAGCCATGAGACAAGTCTGTTACATAAGAAGAAAACACCACCACTAGTGCTTCTTCTATCATCTATGCTTTCAACCCAATCAACATCTATGTATGCTGACAAAGTGAAGTCATCACTTGAAGGGTACCATAAACCATAGTATACTATACCTTTGATATATCTGAAGATTCTTTTTACTGCATTTACACGTGTTTCTTTTGGAGTAGCCTAGAATCTGAAAACCATGCATACAACTTACATAATGTCTAGACTTGTAACAGTAAGATGTAGAAAATTACCAATCATTGACCTATACATTGTATGATTCACTTCAGGTGATTCATCACCTTTTCTCAATTTACATCTAGTTATCATGGGAGTGCTAACTAGTTTGTTTTCCTCCATACCAAATTTCTTGAGCATCTCCTTTATATACTTGATCTGAGATATAAAAACCCCTTCTTTGGATTGTGCAACCTGTAGGCTAAGAAAAAAATGAAATTTCTCTGAGCATGGATATTTAAAACTCCTTTTGCATTTAATTCATAAAATCTTTGCACATATTATTGTTACTGCCACCAAAAATGATGTCATCAACATAAACAACTATGATTAATATATGTCTATTTTCAGACTTAACATACAAGTTATTCTCTACACATCCTTTGATAAAACCTTGTTGTTACAAATATTGATCCAACCTTGAATACCATGCTCTAGGTGACTATTTTAGACTCTATAGTGCTTTCTTAAGTTTACACACATAGCCTTCTTCATCTATCCACTAAAAACATTCAGGTTGTTCAATATAAACTTCTTCTTCCAAGGTTCCATTCAAGAAAGCTGACTTAACATGCATTTTATAGACTTTAAAATTTTTAAAGACTAAGAATGCTAAAAACATTTTGATAGCTTCTAATCTTTCTACTGGGGAAAATGTCTCCTCAAAGTCTATTCCTTATACCTGAGCATATCATTTGCACACAAGTCTAGCTTTATTTCTCACAACAGCTCCATCTTCATTCAATTTGTTTTTAAAGACCCATTTTGTGCCTATGACATTCTTATTTGTGGGTCTTAGAAATAGTTGCCAAGTTTTATTATTTTATATTTAATTTAGTTCCTAATCCATGGCCTTTTACCAATTGTCATCTTTGATAGCCTCAGCATAGTTTTGGGGATCAATTTTGGATAGTAAAGCAAAACTTACCTATTCTTTTCTCATTTCTGCCCTTCTCCTTGTTTGGACTCCTTCTTACATGTCTCTAATGATCTTCTCCTTAGGATGACCCTTTTGAACAAACCTGTGAGGCATCTTTTCATTTATCTTTAACTCTTCTTAATTATATGATGTTTCATCCTTCTCTTCTTCTTTCATCTCTTCAATACTAATCTCCTTTACAGGTTCAGTCACTTCATTGAGATTCTCTTCAACTTTAACATGAATGATCTCTACTAGTTTATGAAGTCTTTTGTTATAGTAGACATAAGATTTTATATGAGTAAAATAACCAAGAAATACTCCCTCATCACACCTTGATTCAAAATTTCCTAGCTTTTTCTCCTTCCTTTGAATATAGCATTTGCTACCAAAGAATCTAAATTACTTGACAAAAGCAAGCTTTCCATACCATAGTTTTTATGGCATCTTATCACTATTTAGTCTCAATTGAACTCGGGTCAAGATGTATACAACTATCTAGACTAGATCTCTCCAATAACCATATGATAAGTTGGCTTATTTTAGCATTGTTCTAGCCATCTCCTTGATAGTCATGTTCTTCCTTTCAACCACTCCATTTTGCTATGGAGTTCTTGTAGCTGAGTAGTGTCTTTTAATTCCATGCTTCTCATAGTACTCTATGAATTCATTTGAAGTGAATTCACCACCTTTGTTAGATCTGAGGCACTTGATATTTCTACCAATTTCATTTTAAACCATGGATCCTAATATCTTTAATCTCTCAAAGGCTTGAGACTTGTCCTTTAATATAGTTACCCATGTTATTCTAGTGTAGTCATCTACAAACAACATGAAGTAATACACTCCTTTAGATCCTCTTATCTTAGTTGGTCCACAAAGATAAATATGAACTATCTATGGAGGCTTTGTAGTTGAATATTCTTTAGTTTAAAATGAGAATCTAGTCTGCTTATCGAGATGACATTCTCTACATAATGTTTTTGCAGCTTGAATATCTTTGGCATGTGTCTTACACATTTGTTAAAACTTATTTTGACCAAATTGTCAAAGTTAACATGGCCCATCCTTCTATGCCATAACCAACTCTCATCAATATTTCCCATGAGATAATTTATATTATTTACTTCAATCAACTTATATATATTGATTTCAATCCTCTTTACTTGAGAAATTGTTTTACCAGACCTTCTTATCTCATAACCTTCAACATTAAATATAAATTTATAGCCATTGTCACACATCTGACTAACACTCAACAAATTATGTTTTAGTCCTTTAACATATAGAACATCATGTGTAGGGATCTTGTCATCAATGTGAAATGTTCCTTTACCTCTGATTTTTACTGTTGTATTATCTCCTAGACTGATAGTCCCTTCCTTGCACCAAGTCAAATTGGTGAACTTACTCTTGTCACCGATCATATGTTTTGATCATCCACTATTTATGACCCATATATTTTTCTCTTTAGAATGCAGTGTTATTTGGGTGATTGTAGACTGATTTTTCTTTTTCCATAGCTCTTTTAGCTTCTTGACTATACTTTTATTTGTTATGATATTGATTGTGAGCCTTTATTCTCTTTAGGAGTCTCAACCCTTTTTGCATTGTTAGACTTTGATTTAATAAGTTTTGTTTTACAATGCTTTGATATATGCCCAAAATTATTATAGTTATAACATAAAATATCTAGATCTACTAAAGGGGCAAATGAATTATTGCTTAAGAACATTATCTTTCTCATAGGTATAATTTTACAATCAATTGCTTTATGACCAAATTGATTAAATTTATAACAATAACCATAAAATGATGAAGAATACCTAGTTATCATTATCCTTTGAGAATATAAAGAAGTTCTCTTGACCTCTATTTTCTTCAGGTTCCTTACTTTAATGTTGCTATTTGTAGTAGAAACCTTGGTCTTTGTAAGAGCAGAGTATTAATTTTCTTCTTCTCTTTAGGAATGTTATTTTCTTCTTTTCTAATTCTTGATTCTGCTATAGCCTTGAAGTTTTCATGTAGATTCCTAGTTGTACTCAACATGGGACTCTTGCCTTTCTCATATCCAAGACCTAATCTTTCATTGGAGGGATTTTTTGAGCTAAACATATCATATAGTATAGTATATCCTCCTTTTAGTTTTAGGCCTTTATCAATTTGTTCTTTGGACTTTTTGAGCTTTTATCTTATCTCCATGATTTCTTCCTCCATCTTCAAGCATTCTAAATATTTTGCTTGCAAATTAGTTTTGACCACATCCTCTATCCTTTTTGCCTCCTCAAATTGAGTCTTCAAGCTCACTATCATTTGATTTAATCCTCATTTATTTTATTCAATTTCTAAAACTCCTTTTGACTAAGCTTCTTTTGTTTAGAATTTTTTTCTAAGCTTATCAATTTCTTTTAAAGCATAGATAAGTTTGTATTCCAAATTTAATTCTCCTTCTTCATCATCATATAAGTCCTCTTCTTCTTGGCATAAATAATTTGATTCATAAGTCATGAATATAAATTTATTTTGTTTGACCATAAAAGCACTATCATGCTCTTCACTTGAACTACTATTGTCATCAATCGAGTCACTATCTTCTTTTGAGTACAACCCCTTTTTATTTTTAAAGAAGATTTTATTATTATTGGGATAATAGGATTTATCCTTTTGGTTTTTATTAGATGAATCAGAGCATCCTTCCTTTTATTTGGAAATTTAGAAACAAAGTGACCCATCTTTCCAAAATTAAAACATTTTAAGGGTAACTTACTTTTGTATTTTCCTGAGCCCTTCTTTAACTTTTTGATGAAATTGGCCTCTACATAATCAAACTCCTTAGATTTCAATTTAAGAGCTTCTTTTTTTTCTATCTACTTTGAAACTTTTAAATCTACTTCTTTATTGGATGACTCAACATCCCCCAACCTCATCTCATATGCAAAGAAAGTTCCATGTAACTCATATACTATGAGCTTGTTCAGATCTCTTTCTTCTTTAATTTCAAAATTTTTATAATCATACTTTGTTGTCATATATCTTAAAACCTTTTTGACAATAAATATTTGATCCATTATTTCTCTGAGTCCTTTAATTACATTATTAATCTCATACACCCTAAGAAGGTAATCTGAAATCTTCTCATCCTCATTCATCTTGATGCTTTCAAACTGTCCCTTATGAGTTTGAAGCTTTGCTTGTTTTACTCTATGATCTCCTTCATAGATGATCTTTAATTTTCCCCATATGTCTTTTGTGATTTGATAATGCATCACTTTGACAAACTTTCTATTTGAAAATCCATAAAGAATGACATTATTTGCTTTAGAATTGCTTTCACATGCCTTTTTCACTACCTAATCAATAAGAGGAACTACAGGGGGTGTGTATCTATTTTTTTATTGACATACAGACATCAAAACCCAAAGAAGTAAAATACATCTCCATCCTTATGTGCAAGAAGGCATAGTTAGACCCATCAAACAAAGGTGACTTGTTTGATGAAGTTCCTTCATGACTGGTCATTTTATGTTCAAAATCCAAGAATCACCTGAGCTGTTTAAGCTTCTCTCTAAGAACCATGCTCTGATACCAACTATTGAACACACCTATCTATTAAGAGGGGGTGAATCAATAGATCTCAAAAACTTGGTTACTTACAACTTTCAAGATGAATGTTAAACAAATGCAAACTTAAAAAAACCAAAGAAAGATATCACATGCATAAAATCACAACACATAACACCTAATTTATATGTGGAAACCCAAAGGGAAAAAATATGGTGAGAATGCTATTAGAATTTGTTGTTCTAATCTATCCTCACAAAGTTCATCTCACTGACTGAACCTCATTGGTTACATTTAAAGGGCACCCATCATAATGAGACACCTATCCCCTAACTTTAAGAGCACCAAATCTAAGGAAGCACCCACTTCCTATACTGAGCACCAACCCAATTCAGTCTGAAGGCACCAACCAATCAAATACTTGAATTGTAATTCAAGTTAATAATTTAAATTCATAAAATAATCCAAGTCTCTATTATTTTTTGTAGGTCCAATTTACAACTATTCATATCTCCTTCAACATACTTTCATGTATCCTTCACTCTTCTTGCACCCTTTCTCTATGTCTAAATTTATCTATTTAACACTCATATATTATCGAATTTGACACTACTCCATGCTTAGACAAGTTTCATATTTCTTCACCTATGGCTCAAAACTCCTCTCATTCCAAAAATGAATATGACTATTTGTCTTCCCTGTTCTTTGTCACTTTGGAATTTTTCATCACATAAATTTGTTTACAACATTTAAAATATATATGTGACTAAAAATAATAACCATTTTTACAAGAACCGATTAAAATTCCTTCAACCATCGTGATAGACTTTTTAAACTAAATTACTAAATTGGGTTCTTAAAGATGCATGACTTAACCAAGTTAGATGTTAACATTTGGTAGATTTTATTTCATCTCACTTTCTGTGGCATTCATGAAATCTTTTAATCCATTTGATTATCTTAGATATGCTTGATCTTTAGCCTTCTATTGTGTTGATAACCATCAGTCACTTTTCTTCTTTAACTCCACTTCACTTTATTGGATCTTTTTAATCAAGTTTTCCATGTGTCATTAAATATTTGAAGAGGCATGATATTTATATTATCTTTGGTCATTACAATTCAACATGTTGACCTCATCTCATTTTCTTTAGTGTCTTTGAGATGTTTTCACTCCTTTGATCTCTTCAGACTTTCTTGACTTTTAACTTTCCTTAAAGATTATTTCAAGTTACCCTTCAGAGACTTGTAATGGTCCTTCAGGACTTTTGTTTGTAGCACATACCCTTTAGAGCATATCCTTTGGAATAATTATTTCAATTTTTTTTTTCTCGAATTATTTTCTTGACAAAATGATTCAGGACAACTTCCCTAATGAAATGTCTTTCAAAACTTTTAGCATGTACCCTTCAAAGTTATTCACAAAGATCTTTCAAAATTTTTGCAAGTGTCCATATACCCTTCAAGTTTTTTGTAATAGTCACTTTGGTATTCTTGAATGGTCCTCATACCCTTTAGACTTTTTGAAATAATCCTTTTAGAATTCTTGAATGGTCCACTTGCCCTTCAGATTTCTTGAAATGATCCCTTTAGCTTTTTAAATAGTCCACTTGATCTTTGGATTTCTTGAAATGATCCCTTCAGCATTTTGAAATGGTCCACTTACCCTTCAAATTTTTAAAAAATATCTATTCATCATTTTTGGAATGATCCACTTACCCTTTGAAAACTTTGTTTGGGTCCACTTGCCCTTCGAACTTTTTGTAACGACCCCTTCAGAATTTTTATTTAGAACAATTTTTTTGAAAAAGACTTAACCATTTTTCCAAAAGAATTTTTTTGAAAGAATTATTTTAAGACCATTTTAGGTTATCCATATTACTTGACTTATAAGTTATAAAGAAGTTAAGTCATTCACTAAACCCAATTAACTCACCTAGACCCATTCGAGTTCTTGACTTTGCTCAACTTATAAAAATGAACTAAGTAAAGTCATTCCATAACCCCAATTAACTCTTCCTTGACCCATTTAGGTTATTGACATTGCTTTACTTATAAAGATGAAAGAATTTAAGTCATTCTAGAAACTTGATCAACTCCACTAGACCCATTAAAGTTCTTGAGACTGCTTAGCTTATGAAATTAAACGAAGTAAAGTTATTATGGAAACTTGACTTGTAATACAAGACCAAGTCAGGTTATCTACATTAATTTACTTATTTTATAAATGAAATCACTTCAAAAACTTGATTTACACCACAAGTTATTCAACTCAACCTTTGACATTAATGCATGATGGCACATGTTGCCTTTGACATCAATGACAATTCTTTAGACCTCAATGACTATGTCCAACAATCCATATACAATCTTCTACTATAAATCCCATAATGATTTCTAGCTTGTAAATATGGATGGTGAGGAAATTCCTATCCTAGTCAATGGGATACATCTAAATCATTGTTATTAAGGAAGCTGAGTTCCATATACATAGTTTATTTTTTTCCTCCAAGTGTTGTTCTGGCACATTAGTTTGCTTCTATTTTATCCCAAATAAGTGCTTTGTTTGCACATTTTATTTGTTAAGTAGTTTCCCTATTTTTGTGTTTTATTTTCCTATTTTGGTGGAATTCATTTGTATTTTTAGTTAAGAGGTTTGTTGTAGTCATGTAGTAAATGTATTATCTATTATGAGTTAAGAGTCACATAAATGGTTCAAGTTCAATCATAGCAGGCATACTACCCAATTGAGTCATCAAAGATGTTAGCTAATTTTTGGATTACATAGCAAACTTGCCTTAATACAATGCAGATCAAGTATGGATCAAGGCTTTGATAGATTTTTGGATGAAATGAATAGTCTAAATAATCATTCAACGTGCAAAGATTTTTAAACACTTTAAGTTAACTTAAAGTGTATTTTTGTATTTTTTTAAGGAAAAGTATGTAGAGAAAAGAAAAAGTACCTAAATAGGTCTTCATGGTGTTTAACCCTTTGAAAATCAAATAATTTCAAGGTCAATGGCAAGTCACACAAGTCTAGAAGAGCTTGCTTGTTAAAAAACTAAGTACAAAACTTTTATTTTGTTAACTCCTTATTTGGAAAATATTTCAGGATTTTATTTGGGTAAGTTTAATTATTTTATACATTTTGTCCAAGGTAAAATCAAAGTATAAATTCTTTTAAGAAAATTTTTTGAACAATTTTCTTGAAGGCTCATTCTATCAGACATTTTGTTTGCAATAAATTTCTTGATACAAATTGCATCAAACATTTTGTCTAAAATAAAAAGCCTATAGGCATAATTATTTCAAGGAAAGTGTCTAAAACACTTGAGAAAAATAGCCCAAGGAAAAAATGACTGATGCAAAGGCTTTGACAAAATGGTTTATCTCAGGGAAATTGTTCCAATAGAGTGATCTTCATGAAAGTGTCAAAGTTCAAGCTTAGTAGTCATCTATTGGGTCCAAATATTGATGTTCATGTAGATGTAATTGATGTTCTCATAAACATCAATTGACAGGTGAGCAGACATCAAATTTAAGTCTTGGGAAATGACTATTGGTTTTTAAATATCTCATAGATGATCATGTGGATATAAAAAATGTTCATGTAGATGTCAAATACAGGCATGGGGACATCAAATTTGAGCCCCTATAAGTATAAATTTGCATTCAAAATTCATCAAAGTGTCCTGTATCAAATTTAGGATTGAAAAGTGTTAATATCTTGGGTACCTAAATAGAGATCCAAAAACACATGGGTGAGCTTGGGTCAACAAGTGAACATGCCCTAAGGACAAGCATGAAGGTGATAAATGGTGAGATTTTGGGAGTTAGATCCAATACAGTGGGCAAAGATAAAATTAGTGGGTCCCGATAAGATCAATGGATCACATTTAATAACCTATTTAGATCAATGATGGGTAGAGGTCAAGGAAGTCAATGAATCTCAAAGGTAAATGAGTGAATGACAAATTGCATAAGCACATTAGACTAGCAGAAGATCAAAGGTTTGAATTCATTTGTACCTATAAAATATGACACAATGATATGGGGCAATATGTCAATGGTATAATTTTTTTATGGCCTATCAAATAAAGGCAAGCCCATGTAACTTTCGATGGAGGTCGACTAAGTAGTCTTTGACCCAGATGAATACATTACAAGATCGAGCCCCACCAATAAAGCTCAGTAGAGATAAAAAGGGACTTTTAAGACCTAATAGAGATCAAAGGTTGGCAACCATTATTACAACAAAATCAAAAAATTGGTGATCTCTATATCATAAACATGATAACTACAAGAAAACCAATAAATTTGAGTGGTTTTCAATCTATAATGAGACCTTTCTCAAATATTTTCTTAGGGGTAGTTATGTGATTATGGGGAAGCTTCTTATCCTTTGACATGGTCATTTTCAAGAAAAAATAGATATTTACATCCATATAAAGTAGAATAATCATGGCTCTATCATTTCTAAGGTATAAAATTTTCATCCTCATAGGCAGATCAGGTAAAGATGGTGTAGAGTCCTAAGAAGTGACCTGGTGGCTGGATAAAGATCAATGGATTATTCAATTCTTTTATGAGGAATTTATTTATTGATAAGATCATGAATCAACATCCTAAAATTAGTGTTAATCCATTGAAAGTGGTTGGGCCTCTTTTAATTCACAACTCTCACACTCTCTCTCTCTCTCCCTTTTTTTATAAATATAGGCTTCTAAGCCTTGAAATGGATCCCTCTCTTTGGTATGACTAAAATCTAACAAGATTTGTATTGCAATACCTATTTCATGTAATAATAGACTAAATTACTCCATTTTGTAGTTGAATTAAAGTGTGTATTATGATTTCATTGATTGGTTAAGTGAATGTATGCTTTCCTTGCCTCTATCTAAATTTTCTCACCCTCATGAATTGATTTGGTAATCCTCATAGGTAATTCTAAGTGAAATATATGGTCTGTTGGTCAATTTTGGAAGTGAATAAATACCTTCTCATATTAGATTAATATTTAGTTCATGTTTTTTTGTGAAATACTAATCTGAGTGATTTTTTGTAGTCTTGAATGCATCCTATAACATGTATTTTGCAAGTTTAAGTGATAGAATCATTGGTGCATCACCTATTTTTACATGATTTCATAAGTTATTATCAAAATCTCTCTCCCTTTTCTAAGTAAGTACTAATTTATGTTTAGGATAGGTGTTAGATCTAAATAGAAGCTAGCCTTCTCTAGAGGTCTGATCCATTATAAGGATGCCCCTAACCTAGGATCAGTCCCATGTTGGACTAGATTTGAGTAGAGGACCTAAAAAATCCCATTCTCAGCTAGGGTGCATAATTCTATTAGTTCCTAAGATGGTCACATAGATGTTAAATACATTCATGCAGATGTCAAATATGGGCATGTAGATGTCAAAGTTGGGTTTCATGAAATAATCATTTGAGTTCAAATAATGGGTCCTAGTAAATCCAATAGTCCACATTAATTCATACATCTTGATCCAACAATATGAGCTTGAGTCAACATGTCAAAGGATATTTATGGTAGCAAATTAATAGACTGCATTCATTCACATCAAAGAAATATATAGTGTGTAGGAAGTTAAAGATTCAAGATCTAATAGTAGGGGTTTTTGGGACTAATAAGATCAAAGATAGTTTGGCACAATTTGATTGGCCCTAAATGATATCGATGACCAATGAAATTAAAGGTTGAGACCTATAAGACTTCTTAGAGATCAAAAACATGACCAATGTTGAACTAGGTAAAGCTTTTCAAAGGGCACATGCCATCATTGAAGCTCAATTGAACACCATGAAAAAGACATAGTGATAGAGCTGAGGTGATCAAGAACATAAAGAGATGCCATTAAAGATTAATACAAACCTCTGGTTTGACATTTTATAGCTTGCAGGGTTCATTCTATGACTATGTTTTCCATTCTTAAAGGGATCCTTGCATATGGTGAATTATCTATTCTTGAAGAGATAGAATGGGTCTATTTGGACCTATTTAGATCAAGAAAGAGGCTATGCAGTATATCAGTCTACATTGACATAAAGACTATAGGAAATATAATAACCTTAGATTGATTTTATACCTATAGAATGGACCTATAATATAAACATGGAAATGGAGAATATATGTGATTAATACAAAGTGTCTCATCTATTTATGTTACTCTATCATTGATAATACAAGTACTAACCACCATTCATAACATGGCACTATCAGTTTCAAGATTTGAGGATTTGATCTTCATGAGAAAATCAAGTGGGCTTAGGGTCCCAAAGTGGTAAGCTGGTAGTTGGAGAAGTAGTTAAGGGCATTGATTCCATTCAAATAAACTTTTTCATCATGAAGAACAAACCCTTGTCTTTTAGTGGTATCTCTCTGCCAATGAAAGGAGATTAAAGGTTATTAAAACAAAAAAAGGCTAGTTAGTTGGAAAAAGACACGTATGCAAAAAGAATTCAATAAACCACCACCACCACATGACTAAGATCCTTTCTACACTCTCCGACACATGGTTCCCATTTATCTCTCCCCCTTTATGCTATATATAGAGGCTTTGGAGCCTAAAAAATGATCCCTCTATTCCCTCTCTTATACATGACTAGACTATGCCAAGATTAAGCTTGTAACCTCTTGAGATGAATACAAAATTATTTTTTGATTTTATTTGTTCTAGTATAGTGTGTACATGTCAATTTTATTTTCATATGTGGTATAAATATTTCCCTTATCAAGTCCTAATCTCACCTAGTTATTAATTGATCTTGTTTTGTAGGTCATGTTTAGTGTTTAAATATATTTTGATTGAAGCTCACATGTGGATACTTTGATTGGTTAGTGTCTCAAATGAGATATTTCCATCACTTCTCTTAGCTTTTGATCATTTGGTAAACCTTTACATGAAATAATGATGCATGATAGATACTTGGAGTTCTAAATCTAGTCTTTTACTAGTGTTTAATAGGAGTTCAAATAGAGTGGATCAACCATCATTTAGGTGCATCACCATTGTTAGCTTAGTTTTCTCTTTCAACTTATCTCTCTCTCCCTTTTCCCTAGTCATTAGTAGATTTTAATAGTGGAAATGAGATAAATGATGCATCAGAGGAGCTAGCCTCATTAAAAATCCTATAGCTCTAACCCCATTATAGGATACCCATAGCCTAGGGTCAGTCCCATGTTGAAATAGATTTGGGTAGAGGATATGAACATTCCCTTGCCTAGCTAGGGTGTAATCTAGACCTCTAATAGAAGCAAGGATAAATTGGTATGCAAGGGGTATGCAAAAGTTGAAGTGATATATTTTGAGGATACCTTTAATCTAGTAGCAACATTGGAGGCTATTAGATTATTTATAGCATATAAAAGATTCAAAGGATGTAAAGTGTATTATATGGATGTCAAGTCAAATTTTATGAATAAGAACTTGGAAGAGGAAGTGTACATAGAGCAACCTGAGGTTTTCTCATTATCAGGTAATAAGGACTATGTTTGTAGATTGAAAAAGGCTCTTTATATTCTAAAGAAAGCTCTTAGAGCTTGGTATGCTAGATTAGATAGGTATTATTGGACCAAGGATTCAAAAAAAGAGTTGCAGATAGTAATATGTACATAAAGATAGAAGATGACCATCGGTTTATAGTAGTTGTCTATGTGGATGACATTATTTTTGGTGGAAACAATGAGAATATGACTAAGGCCTTTGTAGATGTGATGAAGGAGTTTGCGATGTCCATGCTTAGATAACTATCATTATTTCTTGGGTTATAAATCAATCAATTAGAAAAGGTATATTCATTTCACAAGCTAAGTACGTAAGAGAGATGTTGAATAAATTTGAGATAGAATATTGTAAGGCAGTTAACACACCTATGATCATGAATCATAAGTTAAGTAAGGAGGATATATCTCCAAAGGTCAATTATACATCATATAGGTCAATGATTAGAAATTTTTTATACACTATTGCCTCTATACTTGAAATCATGCAAGCAGTAGATCTTATGGGAAGATTTCAAGCAGATCCAAAGGAAAATATTTTAAAAGTAGTAAAAAAGATACTTAGATATCTCAAGGGGACTATGGAGTTTGGGTTATGGTATCCAAGGATCAAGGAGTTTAACTTGATATCCTATATAGATGCAGACTAGGCATGAAGTCTATATGATAGGAAGAGTAATAGTGGAAGAGCTTTCTTCTTAAGAGAATGCCTAGTATCATAGATAAGCAAGAAGTAGACATTTGTGGAATTATCTACTTATGAGGATGAATATTTTATAAGTTTCATGTTGCACTCAAGTCTTATGGATGAGATAGACCTTAAAATACTACAAGGTGGAGTATGATAGTCATATCCCTATCTATGTGACAATCCAAGTATCAAAAGCATCTCAAAAAATCCTACCATACATTCAATAACTAAGCACATTCCCTTAAAGTATCATTTCCTAAGAGATCAAATAAGTTAAAAAAGTGTTAAACTTGGATATATTTCTACAAAGGATCAGATTATAGACATTTTGACTAAACCACTTTCAAAGGCAACATTTGAACATCTAAAATAGGAATTGGGTGTAGTTCCTGCCCCTAGTAGTCATTAAGGAAGTCAAGTGCTTAGGGGGAGTTAATTAGGTGGTTAATTATCTCCAAGAGTAGGTAAGTATTGATAAGAAGGTATGCATGGAGAAAAATGAGAATGTTTGTATGGTGCCTCATAAACTCATAATTCTGTGTGATGAGTGCTTTGGCTACAAGAGTTGTGATCCAAGAAATTATAGACATCTATTTGTCATTTATGTCAAATGGGGATAAAGTTTATAATGAGGGAGAAATTTAATATTGAGATAAGGTTTTGAGAGTGGTTTCCATAAATGACAAAAGGGGATATTGTTGAGTATTATCATTGATGTCAAAGGTGCATCTTATGAAGGTTGATGTCAAAGGTGATTAAGAATAATTGATAGTGTGTGATGTGACAAGTTTTATTAAAATATTATTAACATGAGAGAGTGTTGTCATGAGATAAATATAAAGAGAAAATATGAAGGAAACTAGTGTCTTATGGTTGCATAAATGTACAGGTCAGTGATGTCAAAGTGAATAAGAATCCTACTCATGACATGAAGAGGTATGTGCATGTAAAAATGAGTGAACACAAATATGCAAAGGTTTTAGGGCACTATTTGAGCATGTATGTAAGGTGTAGAAGCATTATGAGAATTTTATGGTGAGCCTATAGGGGTATGACCTTTATTCTAAGTTTGCACTTAGACCATTTCTAGACCCTACCTAGCTTAATGAGGTATGAAAATTAGATTAAAGTATCCACATGTAAGTATGGAAAAAGTTAAAATAAGTTATTTTATGCATGATCACAAATTTCAAGGTCAATACTTGAAGTAAAAGTGCATGAATCATTTTTTTAGGCCTTCTCGAGCTCACATGATGAGGTCTCAAACTTGAGAAGCATTTTTAGACATTTAATGCCACATGTAACCTCTATATAGGAGTCTAAGTTATTAAGGAGAGATGGGGAAGAGTCATAGCTAAGATCTCTTGGTATAAATTTTGGATTCAAATGGTAGTCTTTTATGAATAATCATTAACACCAAAACCTATGTTAAACCTCCCTAAAACCCTAATATGGAATTGATGTGAAAAATCTTGTTCAAATCAGATAAAAATGGATTCAAATGCATATAAAAGCTATTAGAGCATGTATTCAACTCTCTCAAGTACCTCTAAGTAGTGGTGGTTAGTCAGATGACAGAGAAAATAAACAAATATAGGATTATTTTTCAAGAATTTGTTATATCTCTCAAAAGTTGTACTGGTAAAAAAAAGAATGGATGGTAGAAGAAGCTAGAGACTCATTTTACATGTCCATGATGATTTTTGGATAGGTTTTAGCCTTCAAGTGTTCTAATTTATTCATCCAAGTTATCCATTCATAGACAAACTTAGTAGTTTGAATAGTGTAAAACCTAGGTAGAGATGAAGAGATAGATTTGAGGGTCTGAGCATGATAGATTGATGCAACAAATTTAATGAAAAATTTGCTCACAAAATGACTTGTCTAGTTTAGATAATATTATGTGATATAAGGTCAAGAAATTGGTATTCAATACCAATATTTTCCATTATACCATATGAATTTTATATCTAAGGATGTTTTTTATATATCATAGGACCATTTACATGCATCATGATTCATGATAATTTTCTACATAGGTGTTGGAGGTCTAATTCACCCTAACTAGTTTTTGAGGTAAATTGGCAATTCTAAGTAAGTGAGTTGTAGAGATGTTCTTGAGCATTTTTCTCCTGAGTGAAAGTGTTTCAAGAATTTGGTGATAAACCTAAGGTCATGGAGAATCTATCTACATGTTTCATTTGTCATAGTTGAGTATCTTAATGATGTTTAAGCTTTATTATTGTAAGACAAACTTTTAAGGTATACATGCCTAATAGGGTAGTTTATCATAAAGGACCTTTCATGGTATGAACAAAGGATGAAGGTATATTAAATAATGGAAAAGGTCATAATATTTATTTGGATAAGTGGTTGAATTAATTATTTATTGTTATATAATGACATTTGGGCCCAATAAGATCAATTTTTAGCTTTAAGAGGGTCGACCTAATGCAATTAGTCTCCATGAGACCTAAAGAAGGAATAAGGCCTCATTGAGTTATGATAGACCAAAAGGGGTTAAAATTTTGATTGAACCATATTAATAAGATGTTAATACCTATTGTGTGTCTAACCTAAGATTTTTAAGGTGTGTGGCTGACCAAGTGGTGTGTAACCATGAGACTAGTATATATACAAGGTATTTTAGGCCTATTTCAAGGTATGCATTATAAGTGAATAAAATATAGCATGGTTGAGAAAAATGAGGTATTTAAATGAAACCTTAATATAATAATAGAGGTGTGGTGATCAAAATTAATGAGGTGGCTGAGTTGGTGTTGTGTCACTGAGGGATTTGATTCTTCCTTATAAGTAGGTGCTTGCTAAAGCCTAGTCAAGTGGGTGGTTGAATTTATTGGGGTTGGTGATCCAAGTTGAGTTGGTGATTAATAGAATTTGGTCTTATATTTTATATGACTATAGTCTATTTTTATATATCATAGTGGTTTTTTATCCCCTTGAGTTTTTCCCACTTATATATGTGTTATCTTGTCTGAATGGTTCTTTATGATTTTATAGATCTCAATGTTTATTTCATAGTTCATAAATGATTGTGCATAATTGAAATAAAGTTTTTAAAAAAATTATTCACCCCCCACATCTCAATGATTTTGCTTATAACATAAATTTACTTGAAGAAGACATGATCAATGATGAAATTATCTTTTGAGTCAATGACCCACCTCTCTTTATTAAAATAATGATTAATACCACCCTTATTTGAAAAGTCTTAGTAGATGAAGGGTCAAGAATTAATGTGAAATATATTTGGCTAATTCAATAGCTTGGGTATAAAAAGGATCATCTCAAGAAAACTCATCTAACATGTCTTGAATTGGACAAGACCAATAAGAAATGGTTTGGTTATACTTAGATCCTTCTTACTATTGGAACCAAAAATATACAAACCAAACTTATGGTTCTCAACTTACCATTATCCTATAATATATTCCTTACATTGGACATATCACATGAGGGATACTACTTCTTCTGGTAGCTAATGCATCAAGTTTATTCAAAATGAAAAATGGTATAAAAATGAGGCTGATCCTAACCCATGGAGTATTCAAATTCTTAATTCCAAATATCAGTATCATATTATAACTATTTAAAGTGTAATAAACCCATTGGGTTTGACATAGAAAAACATGATTTTTAAAAAAAATCAACATATTCTTTTATTAGGCTTCACCATGAGAATCCAATTAGTGATCAAGATATCACACTCTAAATATGTTTTTCATAAATAAACATGTGACATCTAAGGGTCAATGATCACTATCAACATATGAAACACATCAAAACCAATTATAGGGAGTAATTATAAATACCCAACCATGACTGGTAAAAATATATAGTCACTACTACCAAAGTAAAAATAAATAATTACATCTTATTATATTAATGTCTCAATGATAGTAAATACAATAAAATATATAATATACTAGACACAAATCTCCATGGAGCATGAGTTACCAATCTCTAGTATCTCTAGCAATCTCAAGTGTCGTCTCTAAGTAAGTATTGATGTGGGGAGGGAGAGTATCATCTGAGAAATTTTTCACACCAACCATGGACCATCTATTCCCTACAAAATTCCCATCATGGAATGACCCTCCCTTAATAGATGAGTAGATAGTGATGATGTGGGAATCGAGAGAGACTAGTTAGTACCCATGTACTGTATGATTTGTAAAAACATGTATTTTACCATAAAGAATACATTCTAATAGGATATTGTAAAAACATGTAAATCATACTATTGAAATAATATTGTATAGATAACCTTACTTTTTACTAGCTGTCATAAAAAAATATTCTAAACACAATAATAACCCAAATGCATACATTTAGTCCATCAAACGTATGAATGAATCTTCACAATATAATTTATAATAGACATAAAAACTATAATTTTTACCACCCAAATATAACATATATTTTGACTGTAGTTTTCAAATACAATACACTATATGACATCTTATAATATCATAGTTCATTGTTCATGAGAACAACTACTCAATTACGAATAAACAGTCTTATAATTTCAAGAATCAAATGTCCCATAATTCTAAATAATAAGTAAGAAAGTACACTTTATAACAACTAGATATATTTTATGTTAAAATTGCATACTACTATAACTTATAGGCACACATCATGATGCACTAATATATTATATATATGTATGATTACTTGTACATATTAATATACTCATATATGTACTATACATAAGTTTTCAATACTATATACATATATATATATGTATATATATATATATGTATATATATATATATGTATATATATATATATATATATGTATATATATATATATATGTATATATATATATATATATATATATATATATATATATATATATATATATATATATACCAATAGTCATTCATAATTTAAAAAAAATTAATACTCATATATGTACCACACACAAGTTTTCAATACTATATATATATATATATATATATATATATATATATATATATATATACACCAATAGTCATTCATAATTAAAAAAATAATAATAATACTCATATATGTACCACACACAAGTTTTCAATACTATATGTATATATACTAGCAGTCAGTCATAGTATTTTCAAAGAATTAAATAAATTATAACCAATTTATACCTCGTATAAACATAATTCAAGAAATTTATTTCATTTCTAAGAGAATGTATTCATATGGATATAGTTTCCTATCCCTCAAACTCCTATGACCTATGTTAAAAATCCATTAACTATAAATTTAGGAAAAATTCCCAATACAACCATCCATGTTATATATTTATATTAATAAATAAATCCATATGTAGGTATATTTCCTATACGTACACCCTTGTACATATTAACTGTATTGGTACTATGCATCACAGATAAGCACCGAACAATATATAAAATTTGTAAATGTCAATAACTATCTAAAATTCTAGGAAATAACTTCATATGATTTCAACATCCTTTATGGCATTCCCATTCAAAATATACATTGATGATCTTTTATAAGATAAGGGATTCAACAATGTAACACTTCTCCATAGTTTTTATCCCTAACTAAATAGATTTTCATCCTGATATCTTCAAAGTGTATATAATTTCATAGTGACAAATTGTCAAGATAACATAGACTTTCATTTTATGGTTCACATATAAGTATTCAACAATATACAAATTATTCTTATATGATACACTAAATTTTCATTAAACATTCAAATATACAAATTACTAAAGTTGTGACAATATACAAATCACTCTTATAATTTACTCCTTTTATATATTGTCATGAAATTAATTCTTCATCACTATTTTAGATATGCTAATATTTGTTTCTCCAATAATAAATACATAAAATGGTACTTCATTCTTAAGCTTATGTGCTATCTTATATAATAGAATCATACACACAGTCTAGTCATAGTAATCATGATACTCATAATATACAACTTGATTAAATTATATTATATTGGATTTATCTTTGCCAGATCTTGGTACAAGCTTCCATAAGGTGTCATTTAATTACATCCAATTGATACTTTGATACACAAAATACTCCATATCATTAAATGGAATAATGTGTATGTATGGTAAAGATGGAATTTTTGACCATGTTTATTGTTCATTATATACTGGTTGTATAGACATAAATCATTATAGCTATACATAATTATTGATATAGAATACGTATATATTGATTCCTTATAATACATCTTATATTGATTCTTTATATTGAAAATAATTGATTCTTTACATGTAACATAGAGTAGCCTCATTACTATATTATTTCTAACTACTATATTCTTTGTAACATGTAAAATAATTTGTGCGAATTTTATTCTTTCTATATTATGACATTTCTTACTCATAAACTTATAACATACACTCTAAGCATAATATAGTAAGCCCCCAATATATTATACAAATACATTGAGTGATTTAAAACTTTAACATATGAATCGGTATTTACAACTATATAATACTTAAGAGTGCATTAATAACAAGCTTATAGAATCATCATTTAAATGATTATATGCTTATTAATAGTTATAATAAGCAGGTTGTATATCTACTATCACATAACATAAGCATATGCAAGTGGTATATCACTAGTATCTTATAAGCATAAGCATGTTACATCCTCACATTGAGGGCAGTGCCATATTTTATATTAATAACTCACAACCTATCATATACTAGCTAAACTCATCTTGTATTTCCTTTCCCTACCAAAATATGTATATCTTCACACAAAGGTAAATGTATAATAAACATAAGCAGGTTGTATATCAATTGTTAATGAGTGATAAAATTGTATAAGTAGGTTATATATCAAATGTATAAGTTTATCAACATCTAATAACCTAACATCTTATTTAATCATAGTCATTGAGAACAATTATTTCTTATAGTAATTTACATACCTATTTTAAAATTATATTACAATGTAGCACATGTATTACTAGAAAGCATTCTATAATACCAAGATATTATACCATAGTATAATATAACATAGAAATAATATAATCCCAACTTGGTTTAATATATAGCCTTGTACACAATCAATTCCATAGTTTACTATTCACATATAGATTATAGTTTGAGTCCATGTAAGCTAGTGTATAGTGTATATAAATCACTACTAAAATTTATCATATCAGATCACCCCACTCTTGGTTATAATCACAATGGTATATATATAATTTGATATATATATATTTTGTATACATGTTAGTCGCTAAAAAAAATCATAGGAAATAATATATACTCAGTTTATTTACTCACAGTCCAAAAAGCTATCATCTGGATCATCCTCACAACTAATTTTATTAATTGCATATGCTTTTAGGGTTATAGTTTGGGAATAAACCAATGACTAGAGAGAATATTTGTGTCAGCTAGAGAACTTCATACACTACAGGTTCAATAAGTTATAGGACTTGATAAGGTCCACTGTATTTTATGTAATGAATTTAGTAAAGGTAGGATCATGCTGGCTTAGCTACTTATAAAAAATTGTAACTAGATTAGCTTATATAAGTTGTCATTTGGCTATGAAAAGCACACAAAATTTGTTATAAAGACATGGCAACTAAGTTGCTTTATATATTTATTCTAAAATTTAAACTGATATCCTCTAATATGCACCCAGTTTAGACTTATAAGTAAATTATTGTTTATATTACCTGATTGTTAATATATTCAACATGAACATACAAAATTAAATTATAGTGCCTACCAGAAATGTGCTCTAATGTCTTTAATTTTTTCTTTCTTATCTTTTCTCCTTTTATTTTGTGTCTCTCCACTTTCACGCTCTACCTCCTCCTCTTAGAATTGTGCCTCCCCTCTCCTTTATGCAAAGCTCTTTTCTTTAATTAAATAGCTTTATTTTTTTATTTTTATTTTTTATTTTTATCCTAAATTAGTAAATCACTATTTTTATTTTTTAAAAAAGATTTTTCTCTTTTTATTAAAAATCTTTCCTCTTCTTTTAACTTGCCATTTATTTCTTTTTCTTTTATTGCATTTTATTCCCCCTTTCCACCTTTGATATATTTATACATTTATTAGAGCATACTTGCTAATTAATAATAATAATAATAATAATAATAATATGTCTTAATGATATATAATCAGTCATTTTAGTACATAAAAATAATTATAATAACTTAATAAAAATACTACATAACAAAAACACATAAGATTAATTCTACATCATCATTACACTAAGTTAACCATGCATAAATAATTCCATGTACAACCAACCATTAGAAACATACTAATATTTACAATTCTACTATGCATCTAGTATGTATTATTTAATGGGGTGTGTGCAAGGTTCTATTTATTCCTCTACCATCCCCCCAACTTCTCCATCTACATCAACCTCTCTAATGATGCTCTCCTTCTGTCAGGATTTAAGGGATGTATCTCTTATGTGTCCAACTCATGATAAGTAGGTAGTAAGTCCATAACATTATGACATGTATATCATAAAATATTATTAAAATAATAAATTAATATGATATTAATATAAATGATCTACACTACAAATAACTCATAAAAATGAATCATAAAACCAAAAAAACATACCACTACCTTATAATAGAATATGACTTACAGCTTAGTCAGTAATAATTAAATCAAATTATCAACCATAAAAAACCCACAGATAATCAAGTAATTTTACTTAACAAGAAATCAGGATGTAAAACATTTCCTCCCTAAAGCTATTCATCATCATAGATGACACTTATTCAAACATAAGTTCTAAATTAAAAACATTGTTCAACAGAGAAATAACCTAGTATAGGGTATCAAATCAAGCAAATAAATGTAGAAATCACCTATAGAATTCATCATAGTCATCCTAATTAGTAATATTCTTAGAGTATTGGTTCCAAAGGACCTTGTAATATGACATATACCTATTACACAAATGAAGTTTACAAGTGTCAATTACTCTTATTAGCTCTATCATGACCACCTTGGGGTCCAAAACTAGCAAGGCAAGACTATATGCTATAGGCTTGACCACTTATAATACCTTAAAGGGTCCCACATATCTCAGTGAAAGTTTCACCAACTTCATAAATTTAAGATTCAACCAAAATCACATGAAACCATAATAAAAGTGAAAAATAAATGGCCAAGGTGAGTTACACTAAGCCTTCTAGCTCTTCTACACATCTCTCTATCCTAGAGAGTGTTTTTCACAATATAAAGAAAAATGTTTAGGGAAATTGGAAAGAATGATGTGTATAATTTAATACCATCACTACTCCATGTAGCTATTTATAACTATAACATGTCAATATTACCACTAATCCATGTAACTTCTGACAAGTATGATGATGAATAGAAATTAAAAATACTACATTTACATTGTATATAAAATTAAGGAATAAACTTTCCACATTATACATGCATATGGTCATATGACTAAATTTCACAAGTCCCACTTATCAAATCCTAGATTTAATAAGATCCTCTTGTCATATATAAACATAATAACTATCAAGTCAATGTGAGACTAATTAAGGTCCACTCCTAGCTCTTACTACTCACATTCCTAATTCACCACTCATTCCTTAGGTCTCCATGACATAATGATCTCCAAGATGTGCACAAGGTTCAATGAATCACAAATTCATACTAATATATCATATAAATTAATAATATATGCTAAATAATTCCAAATGTACCATCATATATTACAAGAAAAATCATACAATCATTCCATAATTGTATTAAGTTACCACTAGCCAAACATAACTTGTATCATATTTCAAAGCTTAACCTATTATGTTATATTTATAGTTAAGAGGAAATAATGTTAAAACTATCATAAAAACAAATACCAAGGATCACACCATCCTTAAAACCTTATAAAATTAACAAATGAGATAATGCCTTCCTACTTGCTCGGTTAGTTACATAATAAGTTATAAGTTAACTTAACCTTTTAGACTAACAAGATGTTCCACACATCATATTCCATACTCACTCTAGGTGAAAGGTACATCAATGACTCATCAAAAAATCATGTTTTTAAATCAAAATGAGAATAATACCAATATAACCAAGGGTGAACCAATCATAGTGACTATAATCAACTTGTAAAACCTAATTTAGAACCAATATAAATTCAAGATTTACCACTCTCCATGGTCAAAGTTGACAAGTTTAGGTAAAGTAGTATTGGAAAGTATGACTCTAAAAATACATAAGTGGAAAGTAGTGAATTAACATCTCAACAAAAAAACTCTTAAATACCCTCACATGGTATGAAGAAAACATTGTAACCCAAATTTCCATAACCATGACCTACTTACCAAACCTATAAGTGTAGTATCAAAAATTATTTACATGAATAGAAGGAAAAACATTAACCATATAGAGGCATCAATTCATTCCATTCCTAAAAATTTTATATCAAAAATAAGTAGAAGACACTATCCCACAAACTCTATGCAACATTGTTAAAACAACATTTCAGAAATAAATTTTTGGTTAAACGAACACTTAATCAACATCATGAAAATATGAATCTACCCAGTGGGATTAAAATAATGTTAAAGGAGGGTGAAAGAGTAACAAATAACCTCCTCTATGCTATCTAGATGACTCCTCTTCTCCCAATCCACATTAACATATGGAGTGCCAATCTATGAGAAAACTCCTAACACATAGGAATCCTCAACAAAGATAACTACACTCTAATATAAAAAAATACCCACCGCACTAGGTGGTGCCAATACATAAATAATATTATAGGATTCCTTCCCATAAGACATATAAATCCATCTAAAATACACATATTCTCAAGTGATAAGAATCTTATGTTTTTTGAACACTCACAATACTAAACACAAATGGTGAAGGTGACTTGATTGCCAAGTAAAGATGTAATCATTCTTGAGGTGTTCAATCTAAATGATCAACATTATGATAGGAATCTCTTGTTCATGACTCATGAACTATTCTATGAATTCATGTATCCAAACATCATATACAACCATCATCATTGAGGTACTCAATAACCAACCCTTTAACAACTCTAAGAGGGTACAAATGTTGCTAAGGGTAAATAATCATGTATTGCACACTTTTCATCTACATATGTAAACATAATTAAAAAAATATTGGATGTCCATCACCTAAAATAATCACCAAGCCAAATATGAGGATTTACTAGATCTTAAAAATCCAATCATGGTGTAGCATGATTCACCACTGAGGCATTACAAGTCTAAAATACACTTCACTTAACCAGTACAATTCTACCTATAATCTCACATCTTTAGGGTTTTTTTTTCTCAAAATAATGCTCTTTAGGTTTATCTTGGTGTTATTTATCTTAATATACATGAAATTTCTATTTTAAAACTAAAATTTGGTCTTTGGTTTCATTCATAGTTGTGAGAATATGATATAACTTTACTGCTTGCTTAACAACAAATTAGTTAGGATCAAATAAAGGGTTATTATATTTAACATTCAAAATAACCTCTCTAGACACTTTAAATTTCATCCTTCTCCTTCTTATTAAATAAAAGGACATGAAAATTCTAATGGACTCATTAGGTCCTATAATTTGAGCCATAGCTCTAACACCACTTGTAACAATCCCACTAGGTTTGACATAGAAAAACATGATTTTTTTAAAAATCAACATATTATTTTATTAAGATTCACCATGATAATCCAATTAGTGATCTAGATATCACACTCTAAGTATGTTAACCATAAATAAACATGTGACATCTAAGGGTCATTGATCACTATCAACATATGAAACACATCAAAACCAATTATAGAAAATACCTAGCCATGAATGGTATAAAGATATAACCACTACTTCCAAAGTACAAATAAATAATTACATCTCATCAAATTAATGTCTCAATGATAATAAATACAATACAATATATAATATACTAGATACAATGTTTCATGGATTATGAGTTCCCAAAGTCTAGTATGTTTAGAAATCTCAAGTGTTATCTCTAAGTAAGTACTGATGTGGGGAGGGAAATCATCATCTAATCACTTTTCCACACTAACCACGGACCATCAATCCCCCATATAATTCCCATCAAGAAATGGCGATCCCTTCATAGATGAGTAGATAGTGATGGTGTGATAATGTAGAGAGACTAACTAGTACCCATGTGTTATATGATCTCTAAAAACATGTGGTGTACCATAAAAAAATCCATTCTAACAAGATATCACACAAACATGTAAATCATACACATGAAATGACAATGTCTAGCTAACCTTACTTTCTACTAGTTATCATAAAAATAATAATAACCTAAACACATACATTTAATCCATCAAATATATAAATAAATCTTCACAATATCATTTATAATAGACATAAAAATTATAGTTTGTACCACCCAAGTATAACATACATTTAGATTTTATTTTTTAAGTATAATACACTATATGACATCCCATAATATCATATTTCATTCTTAATGAACACAACTACTCAATTACGAACAATCAATCTTATAATTTTAAGAATTAAATGTCCCATAATCTTAAATAATAAGAAAGCAACTACAATTTATACTAACCAAGTATATCTTATGTTAAAACTGCATACTACTATAACTCATAGGCACATATCATGATGCACTAATATATGCTATATATTTTAAGCACTTGTACATATTAATATACTTGGATATGTACTACACATAAGTTTTTAATATTGTATGTACATATACCAATAGTCAATCATAATATTTTCAAAGAATTAGATAACTTATAACCAAGTTATACCTCATATGAACATAATTCAAGCAATTTATTTCATTTCTAAGAGACTGTATTCATATGGATATAGTTTCCTATCCCTCAAACTCCTATGACCTATGTTAACAATCTATTTACTATAAATGTAGGCATATGTACTAATACACCCATACATGTTATATATTTATATGAATACTAAAATCCATATGTTGGTATATTTTCTATACAACACCCTTATACATATTAAATGTATTCATACTACACATCACATACAATCACCCAACAATATATAGACATTGTAAATGTTGACAACTATCTAAAATTATAGATAATAAATTCATATAATTTTAACATCCGTTATACTATTCCTATTCACAAGATACATTGACGATCTTTCATAAGATAAGGGATTCAATAATGTAACACTTTTCCATAGTTTTTATCCCTAACTAAATAAATTTCCATCCTAATAACTTCCAAGTGTATATAATTCCATAGATAAATTCTCAAGATAATATAGACTTTTTTTTTTATGGTTCACATATAAGTATTCAACAATATAAAAATTATTCTTATATGATACATGAAAGTTTCATTAAACATTAAAATATACAAATTACTAAAGCTATGACAATATATAAATCACTCTTATAATTTACTCCTTTTATATATTGTCATGAAACTGATTCTTCATTTCTATTTTAGATATGCCAATATTTGTTTCTCCAATAGTATACACATAAAATGGTAGTTCATTCTCAAACTTCTACACCATACTATGTAACATAACCATGCACATAGTGAAGTAATAATAATTGGGGTACTCATAATGTATAACTTGATTAAATTGTATTATATTGGATTTATCTTTGACATATCTCTGTACAAGCTTCCATAAGGTGCCATTTCATTTCATGCAACTAATACTTAGATACACAGAATAATCCTATCCATCTTGTTAAATGAAATAATGTGTATGCATGGTAAATATGACATTTTTAACCATGCTTATTATTTACTATATACTGATTGCATAGACATGAATCACTATAGCTATATATAATCACTGATATATAATATGTATATATTGATTCCTTACAATATGTCTTGTATTGACTCTTTATATTGAAAATAATTGATTCTTTACATGTAGCATAGCATATCCTCATTACTATATTATTTCTAACCACTATATTCTTTGTAACATGTAAAATAACTGACATGGATTTTATTCATTCTATATTGTGACATTTCTCACTCATAAACTTCTAACATACACTCTTAAGAATAATATATTAAGTCCCTAATATACTATATAAATATTTTGAGTGCTTTAAAACTTTAACATATGTATCAATATTTACAACTATATAATACTTAGAGTGTATTAATAATGAGTTTATAAAATCATCATTTAAAAGATTATATGCTTATTAATAGTTATTAATAAGCAATTCATATATATATTATCACATAGCATTAACATAAGGTCATATCATCAATATCTTATAAGAATAAGCATATTACATCCTTACATAAAGGGCAGTTCCATATTTTATATTAATAACTCACGACCTATCATATATTATCTAAACTCATCTATTATTTCCTTTCCCTGCCAAAATGTGTATATATTCACACAGAGGTAAATGTATAATAAGCATAATTAGGTTGTATATATATTATTAACAAGTGAGAATATCATACAAGCAAGTTGTATATCAAATGTATAATTTTACTAGCATCATAGAACCTAGCATCTTATTTAATCATAGTCATTGAGAACAACTATTTCTTATAGCAATTTACATACATATTTCAAAATTATATTAAAATGTAGTGCAGGTATTACTAGAAAGCATTCTATAATATGAGGATATTATAGCATAGAAATAATATAAGCCCAACTTGGTTATATATATATATATATATATATAAGAGTGGGGTGATCTAATATGAGAAATTTTAGCAAGGATTTATATATACTATACACTGGCTTATATATACTCAAACTATGATTTGTATGTGTAGTTGATTGCATAATCGATTATGTACAATAACCTTGTACATAATCGATTATGCAATCAACTACACATACAAATCATAGTTTGAGTATATATAAGCCAGTGTATAGTATATATAAATCCTTGCTAAAATTTCTCATATTAGATCACCCCACTCTTATATATATATAACCTTGTACATAATCGATTATGCAATCAACTACACATACAAATCATAGTTTGAGTATAAATAAGCCAGTGTATAGTATATACAAATCCTTGCTAAAATTTATCATATTAGATCACCCCACTCTTATATATATATATATATATATATATATATATATATATATATATATATATATATATATATATATATATATATATATATATATATATATATGAGTGGGGTGATCTAATATGAGAAATTTTAGCAAGGATTTATATATACTATACACTGGCTTATTTATACTCAAACTATGATTTGTATGTGTAGTTGATTGCATAATCGATTATGTACAAGGTTATATATAACTATATATATATATATATATATATATATATATATATATATATATATATATATATATATATATATAACCTTGTACATAATCGATTATGCAATCAACTATACACATACAAATCAGAGTTTGAGTATATATAAGCCAGTGTATAGTATATATAAATCCTTGCTAAAAATTCTCATATTAGATCACCCCACTCTTGGTTATAATCACACACACACACACACACACACACACACACACACACACACACACACACACACACACACACACACACACACACACACACACACACACACACACATTCTAGTCACTAAAAAAAATCATAGGAAATAATATATACTCAGTTTATTTACTTATAGTCCAAAACGCTATCACCTAGATCATCCTCATAATTAATTTTATTAATTGCATATGTTTTTAGTGTTATGGTTGGGGAATATACCAAAAACTATAGAGAATATTTGTGTCAGTTAGAGAACTTCATACACTACAGGTTCACTAAGTTATAGGACTTGATATGGTTTACTATATTTTATGTAATGAATTTAGTGTTATCTCTTTTATTTTCTATCCCACACGTGTGGTTTCACTTATAAATTATTTAATTTAGTAACCCTTGTCAAGGAGATAATTAGAAGTCATTGCCAAAACATTTGAAGTTCTCTCAAAAATTGTTTTATCATGATCATCCCCAAAAATGATTACTATAAGTGAGACACTATCTCCTCCTGCTGCATGAAAGGCATCACTCGTAACAACACCATCATCTTCCATATATTTGGGAATAGAAGATAAATAAAATTCATTAATATATTATATATTCAACATATTGTTATCCCTCTTTCTTACTTCAAAATCATCCCTAAAATCAATCCAAAAATGTTCAGGTGCTATGATATGCATGTACTCAAGAAAAACTATACTTTGAGCAACACCTCTGTAATCAAAATTGGCTTTGGCATCAAAGTGTATTTGAGTGTAATGGTGGTACATTTCCTTTTGTACATTCCTAGTTTTAAAAATGGTAGAGCAATGGTAGTGACCAATTTAAATGGGAAAATTGATGGTAGATTTGTGAGCCTTTAACTGTAAATTATGTAGTTCAATGAGTTGTTTGAAAAATTCCATGAGGATGCACTTGTCACTAGGATATATAGATAGATTGATAGGTGTACCTAAGAAACTTCCTATTATGAGATTTGTGAAGTCAATAAATTGAATGAAAATATAACCATATAGTGAAACTGCATCTCATGCTTCATCTGACACTCTTCTAGGTTTTAAGGATGTATCTAATTTACAAATGAGGACATAAAATAAACCATCATTTACTACAATGTAATGTTTTTAGTATTCTGTAAGGACCAAATGAGGATAATATTCATATATAGGCATGGTTAACAGTGTGCCCTTAGTCCTTAGCCTTGCAAAAATCCCACTTGAAGATACTATATATACAAGATATGAAATCATCTTGAAATCAAAAGTCTATAACAGATTATTTAAATGTTGATCCATATTATCACTAATAAATCTTTCCCAATCAATCTTGGAAGAATATTGAGTCACATCAATGGTCCTAATGTATGCATACATCCATGGAAAGAAACACTTGGTATTATTTTCTCCATTGATTCTGTAAAGTAATTAAATGATATCATTTGATTTTTGAACAAAATATGACCTTACTATCTTGCTAGGGAACCTAGAAGCTTGTTTCACTTTCTTTAAGCAGTAAGTATTCATTATCTTAATGTGTTCTGATGACTTAGACTCCCATTGGTTTTTGGCTTTCCCAATAGTTATATCAATAAATTTTGGGGATGTTGGAATCTTCAAACATTAATTGAGGTATTGAACATCCAGTCTTATAACGACATTCCCAACAACATCTCTTATAGTTCTGGTTAGGGAGTCATAAAATTTGGCACATGTCAGAACAAAATTTGGAAGTTGGGATGAGCTTGGGAAAGCTATAGCTTGAAAAATTCCACTATCGGTCATGGGATGTAGGAGTGGAGTCTTAGCTATGGCCTTTTATATTTGTAAAAGCTCAATCACAGATACATGCCCCATGTCTGTATCACTTATTTTCATTAGTTTTGAGGATATACACGACTCAATGGGATAAACCTTATATTCATACTTCATTTTAAGCTCCTGTGACTTGGTTATCTTGAACTTTGCTTTTCCCTTTTTTCTTTGCTTTAGGACCTCTTCAAGTGCCAATTTTTAAACTTCTTCAATTAGTCTCCCCTGCACTTCTACTTCAAATAACTCTTCCTATTTTTTTCTTGACTCTTATGATCTAGACATCAGTTATTTTAAACTCTAAAAAAACTTGATAAGTGTTTAAAAACACTTATTGACTACTCTAACTAGTTTAGAAATTTAGAGAAAAAGAGTTAATTTATTGCTCTTGAGGTACCTCTAAGCAAGTTTTAGATTTTGAGTAATGAGAAGTCTTGAAAAATTAAGCAACTTATTTTCAAGTAATAAGACCTCAAAACCTCTAGTAGGTCACTAGGATTATGAAGACAACTTTTTGATTTCCTAATCAAGTTACTTAGACTCAAAAACTTGAAGTAAGAAGAAAGGGGAGAAAAACCTGAATGGGTAGGCTTCTTTGAGGGTCAAGGTTTCTTAGGTTAGTTACTTAGGATCAAAGACTTGAATTAAGAAAGGCTTGAAAGTCTAAATAGCTAAGACCTTTGGGAGTCAAGTTTTTTAGGGTAGTTACTAGGGATTAGAAACCTGAATTAGTGAAGGTTAAGAAACCCAAGTGAGTGATGAGGAAAGGAAAACCTGACTAGGTATTGGATAATGTTTCATGGGTTTGTCTAGGGTCAAGACTTTAGGGCTCTTATGGGTAGTTACTTAGTCTCAAAAACCCAAAGTCATTAGGGTTGGAAAACCTGAATGAGCAAGAAATTTTCATGGATAGGGTTTATATAAAGGACTCAAATTCTTAGAGATTTTAAGAAAATTTAAAGCATGATAAATTATTGCAAGTATAATTACATCGTTTAAAACACCCATTTATGCCAAGAAAATAAAGAGAAACCAAAGTAAATCAAACCTAGCAAAAATATAATCATGGTGGTATGAGGAAAATATGCAGAGACAAAACACCAAGAGAGAATAAAAAAGGCTTAAAAATCACCTAGAGATGATTTACCTACCTCAAATGTAAATGGGTCATAAAATAAAATACTTGAAAGTGATCTAGAGGTTTGAATGGTGTGGCTCAGGGTTTGTAGGTGTAATTACTCAGTTAGATGACTTAGCTACTAGGTAGGAATAAGGTGGACTTTTATAATATATATAAAAATGCTAACACATTAATGACAAGAGTGGTAAAACCACATCAGCCCTTGCACTTTTTAATCAGGTTTCTTGAATTACTTTCCTTGTTTTATATTTTGAAGAAAACCTCTCTTGTAAACTTGATTAGGTATATGTTAATGAGTAGTTTAGGTTCATAAAATAGAGTTGATTTTGATTATAAATTTTAATAAGTTAAGCAATACCAAAAACTTGATTTGGTCTTTACCATGGTTGTCGAGTTTGTGGGATTACTTAGCTTATTTTGGTAATGTAGTAAAACAACTTGAGAAACTTGGTTTTAACTAGGAAGAGTGGATCAGGTTTTTATGATAACTTTTCACCTCCTTAATAAAGTAAAAAAATTTATAAAACCTAATTTACATTGTAAATGAGCTAAAGCACCTTAGTTTGTTCGATCTACTAAAGGGAATGAGAAAAATGGATTTTAGTGGTGGCTTCAAGCAATTGTTTTAAATCCTCTAGAGCACTAAAAATAACTAGGGAAAATAATCAATCAAAAATTGCATCTAATAGAACCCAAATTCTTTATTCAGGGGATTAGATCAACAAGTACAACTAACTCACATGAGACAAGAATGTAAGATTTTCAATAAGGGTACTTCAAAATTTGAAGTGTGAAATTTTGGGGACACTAGTTGGATCTGAATAGGGACATATTTGTTTTTATCATAAATAAAGGAATAAGGGTGAGATCCCAGTATCTCTAGTTTCATAGACCAGAGCCTTATCTATTAGGCATGGAGTCTTTGTAGATACTCAATTAGAAAACAACTAGACAAACAAACAACATAAAAATAAAACAAAACATTTTTTTTTAATATACATACATGTATTACCCTATTGCTTAATTCTTGTAGAGTTTCAAGTGATGCCCATTGAAAGGCAGTAGTAGTGCAATTTCATCCTGATAAGCTAGGATGAAGCTATCTCTTCGAGGAGTTCTTTGTATAATAAAGGGCTCTTTCCACAAGGAGTAAAATTTTCCATGCTTCCCTTTTTATTCATTCTATTTATCCCACAAGAAGACTAAATCACCAAATTTAAACTATCTATCTCAAGTATTTCTATAAAAGATCTTCTTTAGTCTCATTTGATGATCATCTAGCTAGTTAATGAATTGAACATGTGTTTCTTGCAATTAAATAAGAAACATAATTCTCTTATCCAGTGAATCTTGATATGTACTATCCTCAATGGCTTTAGATAATTATAAATTAGGAATCTTAATGCTTATTGGTATCTCGACATCCATTATATAGAGTAACTAGAAAGGAGACATACCTATGGCTTTCTTTAGAGTGATTTTGTCAGTCCATAGTGTGTCAAATAACTTCTTGTGCCAAGTTCTTTGATTATTGTCCACTAGCTTGCAAATAATAGTCATCAGATTTTTATTACTTGACTAAGCTTGACTAATACCCTAAGGATAATGATTTAAACATGCACCAAGTCTATCCCATATGAGTAACAAAACTCAGTAAATTTTATTGAAGAAAATTTGGTTGCATTGTCTGTGAAAATTTTATGAAGAACTCCAAACCTCACAACAATATTCTCTTTGATGAAGTCACATACAACTTCAAAAGTAGCATGTTTCATATAAATATATTTAACCCACTTGATAAAGTAGTTAGTAGCAATTAAGACATAACAATATCCAATACATGAGGAAGGATTTAACATATTGATGAAATCCATGCCCCATTGACAAAAAGGTTTGTCAATGATTACCAGTTTTATAGGCAAAGATGGCATCTTGATTTGTCCCATAAAATGCTGACATGCCTATGATTTAGCAACCCATTTTAAAGCATCCTAAAATAAAGTAGTCCAAAAGTATCTTTCCCAAAGATCTTATGTGCTTTGACTCTTGCTAAGAAGTGACCTCCTTAGGCTTTATCATGAAATTTCTCTAGTAATCTTGCTTGTTGCTTCTTGTCCACATAGTGAAGGACAATGCCATTAATTACTTTCTTATACAACCTATTATTTCAAAGGACATAATACTTTGATTTTAGCTTGATGGTAAATTTTTCCTTCCACATCAAATCAGCTAGACATTCACCATAGGTCAATAAGTAAGCAATTTTACTATACCATTCATCTATAATATTAACAAAAAGTACCATACGAAACTCTTCATTTATTTTATCTTGAATAGAAGATGCTATGTCATTAGGTCTTCTCTCTATCATCAGCTAACATAAACCTTTTCCTCTTTCTAGTTTCATAGGTTTGATGTCAAGACCAAACTCTTGTATCTTTGTTACCCAAGTTCCCCTCAATAATCCTAATTCTTGTTGAGTTAGAATTGATTTCATAATAGTATCTAAGACATATACTATGGTATGGGATGACAAGATGTAATACCTAAAAACCTTACATGCTTTGACCACTACAAAGATATACTTCTCCATCTATGAGTAATTTAATATAGAGGCCTTCAGAGGTTGACTCATGAAAGCTATCAGGGATTTAACTTCATCATTTTTCTACATAAGAATTGTTGACATGGTATGCTCATAATAGTAACAGTAAAGAATGAATTCTTTGTTGAAATCTATGGAAAATAACACTGGGGCTTCATCTATTGCTACCTTGATTATTTCAAACACCATCTTTCCTTCACCATTCCATTTGAAATCTTGTTTATTTTTTATCATATCAGAGATGTGGTGAGTTGGTTTGGCAAAATCAGGAATAAATATTCTAAGTAAATTTACCTTACCAAAGAATGAGTGCACTCCTTTTTTTGGACATAGGCAGAGGAAAATAAAGAATGGATTTGACTCATTTAGGATCAATTTTTATTCCTTATTTTAAGACTATATGACCAAGGAGTTTTCCCATAGTCATAACAAATATTGATTTCTTTGGATTTAAAAAAATCCCATGTCTTCTACACTAGATAAGGACATCTTCAAGATCAGTCAGAGGATCACCTCTTTATTTTGAAAAAACTATTAATTCATCCAGGTATAATAAAATACTCTTATTTTTCAAGTGAACAAATTTTAGATCCATTACCTGCTAAAAGGTTGTTCTGATGTTGATAAGTCCAAAAGGCATCTTTTGATAAGTAAATATTCCCCATGTTGTTGTGAAGGTAATTTTGTATTGATCTTCCTCAGCTAATTTTATTTGATTATATCCAAAAAATACATCTAGCATGGATAAAATTTTTGATCTTATAACTATTTATAAAATGTGATCCATGATAGGTAATGGATAATTGTCCTTCAAAGAAGCTTGATTTAGATTGTGAAAATCAACACATAAGCGTATTTCCCCATTTTTATTTTTTACTAGAATAATATTTGATAACTATTCTGAGTGATGAATTGGATAAATGATCTTTGCAACAAGAAGCTTTTGAATCTCAAAATAAATAGTACTTGATATAGTTAGATTATGGTGACATAACTTCTACTTGAACGGCTTTACCTTAGGCTAGAGTGGGATATAGTGTTGTACTTCATCTGGCTTGAAAGATTTGAGGTATTTTTAAGACTAGGCAAATACATATATATACTTTATGAGAATATTAATGAAATATTCCTTTTCTTATTATGAGTAGCACTTGCCAATTTGACCATCTTGGGTTCTTCTTTACTGCCTAGATTAATTTGTTCTACTTTAGGAGAAAAAGTTTCACCATACTCTTTATTTTTCTTTATAAATTGATCATGCTTATCAAATATTTATTCTAAGGAAACTAACCCTTTAGTAATTTCATTTATTTTCAACTGTATTATATCTTGATTATGGGTAAGTGCAGATTTGGTGATACCTATTATTGTTTCTATGGATGTGAGATACTTCCTTTAAAGTATAGTCCTTCAAAATTATCCTACTACTCAAGAAAGGTAGCTATTTTCTTATCTTAATTAAAAATTTACCACTTCCCAATGTTATCTAGGACCTTTGGATAGTAGAACATTTCTATTTTATAGTTACCTTTTTTAAAGATTGTTGGTCATTGTTCTGGTCTAATCAAAGATGTAGTCATAACAAGTGAGTCAGCTCTAGAGTTCTGATCTCAAGGAATTGAGTTGATTGTGAAAGTAGAGAATTCAAGTGTAGCACCATAAATCTATCATGGTAGTATTTCAGCTTATCATTTTTTACCTGGTACTACCCTCTAATCTATCTCACTATTAATTCAACATCTCCTTATACTTTAAGGAGCCTTACTCCTTTCTAATCTATCTCATTATTAATCCAACATCTCCTTATACTTTAAGGAGACTTAATCCTTTATCCTTTTCTTACTCAAGTCCTAACAAGAGTGTTTTGTATTTAATTATGTTATTGGTGTTTTCAAACATAAGATTGTATGAATAGAGAAAAACTTCACCATCAGGGGAGATTAATACTGCTCTTACACCCAAACTGAGAAAGTTATAGCTACCATAAAATTCTAATGTCCATATCTTGTCTTCTTCTTCTTCTTCTTATTTTTCCTCTTGGGTTTTTTTTCCCACTTCGAGGAAGTAAACTCCATGATCTGATTCTTCAAAAAGAATATGTGACCTTGGATCTTCTGATTTGGAGACTGTGTATTTAGATTTCTTCTCAGTTCCAGCTTATGATTCACCCCTTTGATTGAGATGTATATAGATGACCAGTCCATCTTCACCTCTCCTCCTAGATATTTACAAAAGTTTCTAATAAGTAGCATTCTGTATGAAACAATAATGTTTGATACTAGGATTGCCATTTTAAGTCTTTTATCTAGGAAAGTTGCTAGGATAGCTTGAGCATCTTTAATTTATCTAATTAGAGGGACTTATATCTCCATTGAGTAGAATTTTCCTATGGAATTAGTTAGGATAAGGCCAAGGGAAGTAGATACTTTAGTTGGCATATCATTACCATAGACTCCTAAATCTAGAATACAATTACTCAACTTATACCCATTGATTAGGAGGGACACATAAAAAGGCTTTATCCTTTTAGATGTGGAAGTGGATGTAGATGAAGTAGTTATATATTTATTCTAAAAATAGGTTGGTTTAGGAATAGGTAAAATACCTTTTGAAGCATTTGGTACATTACTCGATCCCTTTCTTTGAACATACTTTACTAGCCTATTCATCTGATCTAGGTAAGACCTTAAATATTTAGCTTATGACATCTAAATTTTAGTTTTAGTTATATGATCAATTATGTCAAAGGAAGGAATAGGTGTGGGAAAGATGAAATTAACTTTAGTTGTATGAGAAATTGGCTTATAAGTTTGAGAAGTAAAAGGAGCATATTTTTCTTTAGGATCGAGAGAATAAGGTAGAGGACTACCTCTTTTAAGAATACTCATATCAGAACTAGAGTGTTCCTTTCCTCTTTCTAGTTCTTTTGATGACTTCTCACCAGCTTATTGAGTCTAAGATCTTGTAAATACTACATAAGATTGACTATGATCTTCATGAAGCATTTATTCATAGTCACTTTTTGATTCATATTCTAGGTAATAGTTGGAGTCACCATTAGGATCCAAAAAATCATCTTTTTCATTAATGCTTTGTTTAATACCATCAGATATTGAGTCATCTTCACTCATCTAAACATGATTTCTAGGAGCATTGTCAATTGATATTATTTTTTTAGGACAAGGAATACAGTTTTTGTTTTGATTATTGAAATTTCATGTGGGAACATTCTTGGTAGGAATAACATGAGTACCTTGAGCAATTTGTCTTTTGACTTGAACCAAATTATTAGCCAATTTTTTCAATAATGGATATATAGTTTGGGATATATTTGGAGTAGAATATTATCCTTTAAATACTATTTTCTTGATCTTACTAGCCATTATCAATTCATCTTCAACTTCTATAGCAATATTTTTGGCTGCTAATAAATTAGTTGGTCATGCTCTTCATAACTGGTAACTGAATTTAGGAAGTTGGACATTAATAAAGAAACACTTTTGATTATATATGGTAGGAGATGAAACTTGAGTAATCTTATATTAATCTATTAAATTTGTCAATAAAATCATGCATGTGTTCATGTGGTTCTTTCTTAAGCTGAGTCAATTGCATGATTAATATATGTGCATTCTCAATAGCTTTGAATATTTTATCAAATTGTTCATGCATAGGAGAACAATTGGTTATAATACTTGGAGATAGATGGTAAAACCATTTTTTAGCTAAGTCATGTAGGGTTTCCATAAAGATTCTAATAGAGACATCTTCATGTTCGACTTTGATTACTCCACATGCCATGAAGAAAACAACCAAGTATTCATCTAGGTTTTGCTTGCCATCACTAATAAATTTAGGGAAATTATTTCTTAATCCTTTGGACAAGTCATGAAGAGGAGTTAAGGACCAATATCTGGTCCCCATGGGATAAGATGTGGTAATGCCATTCTTCTAAGAGCAATGAATTGTGGATCAACTAGTTAGATTATCTCAGATGAATTATGATTAAGATGATGTATTGGAGAAGTTACTTGTCTAATAGGTGAAAGACTATCTCTTTTGATTCTAGTTTGAATAGGAAAATTAAAGTTTAAACTCTCTTATAGTTCAAATAATTTGTTTGCTCAGCTGACCCTTTACTCTCTTTGCTCTAGTAAATGGGTGATTTGGCAGTTTTGAAATACAAGAGTTATCCTAAGTATTATGCTCAACACTTATATTTAATAGATAAAGACTTAGATCAAGGTTTATTTAGCATGAAACAGTCTTGGAAAATCAAACTATAAGTAAATTGGGTGTGAAACTAAGAGTTCACAAAAAATCAGCTAACTGACTGAAAAAACACAGTTACTTAAAATAAGAAAAATTAAACTCAACTAAGCAAATGCATCATCCTAGACATGTAGAACATTTGATTAGAATTTGGAATTTTGATTGGATTTTATGAAATAAATTACTTGCCTTAATTGGTTTGAGGAGGTAGAATTAATTTTAGGAGTCAAACTTGCAGTGTTTCCCATCAGAGTCACTAGAAACTATTGGCTAGATATTTTGCAAGTATCCAAAACTACCTAGGTAGTCATGGAATTAAATCCCCTTCATTTAAATGATGAAGCTCCCATGATTTTATGTCTATATATTCTAATAAATTTTAGCTTATATTTATTTACTAAATATACAAATTATGCACAAATTGTTTTGATTTGTGGTATTACTCTAATCACTTCATTCATGAGCCATAACAAAGGGATTTTGTAGTAAACATCTATTTTTGGAAATTTGGTCATAATTTTAGTTAGTTTTGGAAATAAAGAAAAGGAATAGATGGTTTAGGAAGAAAATAAATATAAGATATACAGTTCATAATAAATAATTTGCAGAGTTCATTGTATGCATGCAAAATAGATAAACATATAATTGTGACAATCTCTTCAACAAAATGACGAGTTTAATTTATGTAAAATAGGTAGTGAAAATATTAACATTACACCTTCATTATACACATAGATAGATTCCTATAGACACAAAGTTCTATAGAAACAAATTACCTTTCTTATTCTCTTTCAACAATAGTTCATATAAAATAATCAGATTATCTTAAACACAAAGTTTTGGATTTATTAAACTTCTTATATAATTTATTCAATTTGCTTGTTTCTAAAATTTTTAATGATTTGGAATGTAGGATATCACCCATTTTATATAGAAATAGAGATCTAAAACAAATAAGACTCAAATTCTCCAATTCCCATGTGTTGCATAGAAAACTGAAAGTTGTTGAGAAGTGTCTTCCTTGAATTTCTCTTTTGTGGCACATAATAATTGATGAAAACTGGTGGTGTTTAATATTCCTATTTAAATAAAACAATAATTCCTTTCATGTTTTGTAAAATTATCCTAGTAAACTACTTTTAAAAATAACTTTAAGTAATGACATCCAACCAAATTACTTGAGTTCTATAATTTTACAAAGTAATTTTCATTCACAATTATATCATTAAATTATTTTACTTTTACAAAGTAATAATTTGAAATAAAATTTATTATACTGTATACATGAAGAGAAAAGATAAAACAACAAAGGAAAGAAATTCTAGATTTGGGAAAAATTAATCCACTTCATGGACTTGACTTATGTATTTTTCCTTGTACTTGATGTGTTGGGATATCATCAATTGGATTGATGTGTTATTGGATTTAGAAATTAGATGTCTCTCTATTTCCAATATTAACATATCTCTTTCAATTCTTCTGCAATGAGATTTAATTTTCTCAAGTCTTGGCCCAATTATTTTTAGATCTTCTTGACACTTGATCAACTCTTTGATGGACTTAGATGTAAAAGGGGTTATGGCCTTATCCATTCGTTGCTTGAATTGATCGCTTAAATTCTCATCTATTATTGGAACATTAATAGACCAAATACTAGTGAGGCCAAAAAGGGAATCTTCAAGATTTATCTTTGCACAATGTGTGTCTTTTTCTAATTTTTTCATCTCCTCTCCCATGTTTGGCATAATACTTAAGTGAATAGATATGATATATTATTATATTTTTGCCTTCTTCATAGAAGGGGAATTATGTTCCTCATTAAAAAAATTCTCATCCAAATTAACCACTACCTATAGAATTTCCTATTAAATCTTGGAGATGCCATTTTCATTTTCCAACTCTGGCCTTGATGCCTTCACTTCTGCTATCTTATTCAAAATATCAACATGAGCATCTGGGATGTTTGTGTTGGAAATATTGTTATTGATGTCAAAGGTCTAAATTTATTGGTGACAAAGGCTCCATAACATTTATTGTTTAAAGGTGTTTTTAATGTCCATATTTTGGCTAAGGTGTGTTAATATTTATTAAATAGTAACAAATATATTTTTGGTTGCATAAAGTCATAAGAGGGCCCATGAAGAAGTCAAAGAGTCACAAGATGAAGACAAAAGAGGGAAAGGATGCATTTTCCCATGAAGGGTCACCTTGAGGAATTCAAAGGGTCACCAAGTGAAGACAAAATAGGGAAGGACACATTTTTCCATGAAGAGTCACTTTGAAGAATTCAAAGAGTCACTAAATAAAGACAAAAAGGGAAAAGATGCATTTGCTTATGAAGAGTCACCATGTGACTTTTTAAATGAAAAGATTCAAAGGGTTATGCAAGTTTGGTGCCATTTTCCATGTGGATTGAAGAGTCAAAAAGGGTGAATTCCAAAGGTCATTTGGAAAGCTATAAAAGGAGGCTTGGGAAGCCATTTTAAATGTGCAAGAGAGTGCATGGTTTGTAATTATTTTATATAAGAAAAGAAGAGAAAAGATAAAGAGATATAATAGAGTTCTATCATTTGTTGAGAAATCAACATTGAGAGATCGTTGTATACACAAGAGGGGTTGGTGCTCTTACAAATTGGTGCTTGTAAATATTTTAATTTGAGTTGGTACTCATTCATATACTTGAGATTATTCTCCATGGGTTTTCCCACTTTGGTTTTCCATGTAAAAAATTTGGTGTCTCTCTATCTCTCTTGTGTGGTGCATGTTTTTGTTTCAATTTTATTACATATTTTGAATATATGGTTAAGTGGAGTTTGATTAAGAATTTTTTTATAAGATATATGATATACTAATTCACCCCACCTCATTATATCCCAAGCTTAAAGAGTTTAACATCTTGAAGGTAGATCGGGGAAAGCATGATGGCTGGATCACATGAAGTTTTTTATAAAGATAAGATGCCTTTGTTTAACGAGAGAAATTATGCCTTTTGGAGAATAAGGATAAGGACTTACTTGATGGACCTTGGATTTGACATTTGGCAAATAGTGATGGAGGAATATGAAGATCCATAGACACTTGTAACTACTCCTGCAAAAAAGAAGGCAAGTGAAAATAATGCTAAATATTTAAATGCTATTTTATGTGGTTTATGTGAATTAGAATTTGTTATGTAAATCTACTCATGAGACTTGGGTAAAGCTTGAGAATATTTACAAAGGTGATGTAAAAGTGCATCATGCTAAGCTCTAGACTTTTAGAAGATAGTTTGCAAGTTTGAAGATAGAAGAGGAAGAAAATATAATAAGTTATCTTTTACGGGTTGATCAAATAGTTAAACAAATTCAAGGTCTTGGAGAAAAGTTAAAAGAGTTAGTGGTGGTAAAAAAGGTTTTGAGATATCTACCATTGAGATATGATGCAAAGGTTTTGTTAATTGAGGAGATGAAGGATCTATCCAAGCTAAAGATGGATGATCTACATGGTCTTCTTATAGAATTTGAGATGTGGAATAAACAAGAGAAACCCTCAAAGAAGGAAGCTACTTTCAAGACATCAAAGAAAGATGAGGCTAAGATTCAATAATCAAGTGACAACTATAGCAATGAGGAAGATGATAATGAAGCTCTATTAATTTGCAAGCCTAAAAAGGGCATAGGTAAATATCAATAAAAGTTACCATTTAAATATTTTAAATGTGGTAAGATTGGACATTTTACAACTAAGTACCTAGAAAATAATAATGGTGACAATAAAGAAGGAAAGCCTACATACAAGAAAAAATTCAAAGGCAAATTCAAGAAGGGATTTGAGAAGAAGAGTTTATATTCTAAAGATCCTATCTCAATTGAAGACAGTCAAGTTAGTGACTCATATGAAGAATAGATTTTATTCATGACCGTACATAAAGATGTTTCTAAAATCAAAAGTACAGATGATCAAAAAGAAGAACATGATGAAGCTGAGGTGAATCTAGAAAAACTTATTTGTACCTTAGAAGAATTAAAAGATATTGAGAAGAAGAATTAGAGATTGAAGCTCTAAATTAAGAAAAATGAAAAGGAGTCAAAAGAAATAATTGAAGATCTACAAGTACATATTGAAGAAGTAAAAAATATTGAAGAATATCTAACAACACAATGAAAAAAATTAAGTGAAGAATGTGAAGGATATGTTTTAGAAATTTATTCTTTAAAAGAAGATATTGAGAAAATAAATAAAGCAACCAATGACTCAAAATTTGAGAATTACACTAACATGTTGAATAAGATATTAAAAGGTAAACAAATAATATCAGATAAGATAGGTATTAGAATTGAAAAGAAAAAGAGCTATGCAAAAACCCTTACAAAAGAGGAAGTAAAAATGGAAGAAGTTAAAAATGTAGAGGACAACTCAAACAAAGAAGGCTAGAAGGAATAGAGCTATAAGAGACAACTAGGTCAAAGATACATAAATCAAAATAGGTTATATTTTAATGGTTATTATTTTTATTGTAATGGTTATGGTAATAATGAAATAGACTATTGGAAAAGAGATAATAATTTCAGAAATAAGGAGAAGGAAACTCATGCAAAGTCAAGTAGGAGCCACAACTCTTTTGCTCCTCTATCAAACTTTGATGAAGAGGCCATAGTATGTTACAAGAGAAATAATTTTGGACACATAGCTTGGCATTGTATAAGCATATTTGAATCAGTCAAGGACCAAATTTTTAAGGTTCCATTCATTAAGAAGAAGGTTCATGGTAGAAGAAATAACCTAAAAAGTCTATGTTAGTCTAGATAACTTTGTATGCAATAAATGAATAAAATCCATGGTTTATTGAGAGTGGATGTTTGAGGCACATGATAAGAGATATGAACAAGTTCAAAAATTTAAATAAGATCAATGGTAGCATAGTGAAATTTAGAGACAATACCACTATCATAATAGCTAAAAAATATACATTAAGTTTGGATAATGGTATAACTAAGATAGAAAATGTTCTGTATGTAAAAGGTCTTAAGTATAATCTATTAAGTTTTATTCAAATGTGTAATTAGGGACATACATTAAATTTTTATGTAGAAGGTTGTGAAATTAGGATAAAATATTCAGATGTGTTGATTGTAAATGCTTAGAGAATAGGCAATAATTTATATATATTATCAACTATCAAAGGTCAAAGATGTTGTTTGAGTCAGGCTAAGGAAGGTTGGTTGTGGCACAAGAGAATGGGACACATAAATTTTGAAAATATTATCAACATCAATAAGAAACAAGCAGTTAGAAATCTTTTAAAGATTACAAATCCCTCCAACATGCTTTGTGAATCATGTCAACATGGGAAGCATGTTAGAAGATGGTTAAAGACAAAAGAATACTCAACTACTTAGATGTTAGATCTTGTTCACACTAATCTATGTAAACATACCAGAACTCAAAGTACTCAAGGTGAGAAATACTTCATGTTTCTTATTGATGATTTTACAATTACAATTTGGGTGATGTTTTTGAAGAAAAAATTAGAAGCTTTCAGCCACTTAAAAATATTCAAGGCTTTAGTTGAGAATAAAACTACTTTGAAAATTAAGTGCTTGAGATTAGATCAAGGAGGATAATTCATGTTAGATAAGTTTATTGAGTATCATGAAGAATATAGGATAAAGAGACATTATTCAGTAAGCAAAACTTTATAGCAAAATGGAGTAGTTGAGCGAAAAAATAGAATAGTTTAGGAGATGGCGAGGATAATGCCAAATGAATCCAAGATAATAGATAAATATTGGAGAGAGGTAGTAGGCACAATAATTCATATCTAGAATAAATTATTATTGAGAGTCAATAGTGACAAGACTCCCTACAAGTTATAGAAAGACAAACTAGCTATTGTTGATTATTTTAGAGTTTTCGATAGTAGACGCTTCATAAAGAGAACTGATGAAAAATTGGGTAAGTTTAAATATAGAATAGATGAAAGTATATTTCTTGGATATTCTTGTAAAATTAAATCTTATAAATGTTATAAAAAAATAACCAAGAAGATAGTTGAAAGTGCAAGTGTCAAAATAGATGAAGATGTAGTATAAAGAGCCATTGATCTAGTAGACACTCCTAAATTCATTAAAGAACAATATTTAAAAGAATCAGATGAAGATGAGAAGAAGAAGAAAGAGGTCACCAAGATACCATCCAAATATGTATAGAGAAATAATAATGAGAGTGACATCATCAAAAACATAAATAAAGGAGTTCACAACAAAAAGATGATGGTAAGTGAATCTGAGCAAATTAATTTTTCTTTTTTATCTAAAATTCAACCTAAAATGTTTTTAAAAGCTAGACATGATAAGGATTAGGTTAAATAAATGGATGAAGAATTAAATCAGATATAAAATAATGATACTTTAAAATTAGTCCCTAGACCAAAAGATCAAAATGTGATAGGAACAAAATGGGTATATAGAAATAAGTTGAATGAAGATGATGAAGTTACCAGGAATAAAGCAAGGTTAGTATGTAAAGAATATGCGCAGATTGAGGGTATAGATTTTGAATAAAATTTTACACTAGTGGAAAGGCTAGAGGCTATTATAATCTTTCTTAAATATACAATGTTTAAGAATTTTAAAGTGTTTCAGATGGATGCCAAGTCTACTTTCTTGAATAAGAATCTAGAAAAAGAGGTCTAAATTGAATAAACTGAGGGATTTCTTCTCTAAAATGATAGTAATTATGTATTAAAATTGAAGAAAGCACTATATGAATTGGAATATACTCCCAAAGCTTGGTATGTAAGGATTGATAAGTACTTACAGGATCAAGGTTTCAAGAGAGATTTTACTGACAATAATCTCTACATCAAAACAAAAGGTGAGAATCAGTTGATTGTTGTGGTATATGTTGATGACATAATATTTGGAGGAAACATTTAAAATATGACAAAATAATTTTTTTATAATATGAAAAAAAAAATTGAGATGTCTATGCTTGAAGAATTATCGGGTTTTTAGGGGTTGCAAATATTTTAGTCAAATAAAAGAATTTTCATATCTCAAAATAAATATGCCAAAGAAATGTTAAAAAAATTGGTTTTGAGGATTTTTTACCAGTTGACACACCAATGGGTACAAGGAATAAGGTAAGTAAGGAAGAAGATTCACCTATTATAGATCAATCATTGTATAAATCTATGATTGGTAGTCTTTTATATTTGACAACATTGAGGCCAAACATCATGCATGTATTAGGCATGGTTGTGAGATATCAGGGAGCCCCAAAGGAGAATAATTTTCAATTGGTGAAGAGAATATTCAAATATGTCAAGGGGAAATTGGATTATAGATTATGGTATCCCACAAATAGAGATTTCACTTTGGTTGCTTATACAAATTCAGATTGAGTAGGTTATTTGGATGACAAAAAGAGTATAAATAGAGAGGCTTTCTTATTTAGTGATATCTTAGTATCATGGATAAGCAAGAAGAAAAACTCAATATCACTTTCTACAGTTGAAGTAAAATATATCATAGCAGTGTTGTGTTGTACTCAAGTGCTTTGGATGAAGAAAAATTTAGAAGACATCAAGGTAAAAATATGATGAACCTATCTCTAATTTTTGTGATAACACAAGTGCTATTAATATTTTTAAAAATCCAATGATGCATTCAAGAACAAAATATATTACTATTAGATATCACTTCTTGAGAGATTAGGTTGCATATCAATAGGTTAAGTTAGAATATATCAATACTATAGAATAGATTGTAGATATTTTCACAAAGGCACTACCAAAGGACACATTTGAATATCTATGAGAGAAGTTAAGAATAATTTCTTTTACTTCTTTCCATTGAGTATCAACATTAATTAAGGGAGAGCTAAGTGTTAGCTCCAAGATAGATCCTTTTCCATTGATGTCAAAGGGGGAGAAGTACATGAATAGGTATATGATGCTACATTAAGGGGGAGTTAATGTATGTTTTCTTGTTGGTAGTATGTGTAGGTTGGCATGTGTAGTATAGGTTTTAGGATGTGGTAGATTTAGTTTGAGGTTGCCATCAATGACAAAGGGAGAGATTATTGGAAATATTATCATTGATGTCAAAGGTCTAACATTAATGGTGACAAAGGCCCCACAACATTTATTATTTTAAAGTGTTTTTAATGTTCATATTTTGGCTAAGGTGTGTTAATGTTCATTAAATATTAAAAAATATATTTTTGGTTGCATAAAGTCACAATAGGGCCCATGAATAAGTCAAAGAGTCATGAGATAAAGATAAAAGAGGGAAAGGATGTATTTTCCCATGAATGGTCACCTTGAGGAATTCAAAGAGTCACCAAGTGAAGACAAAAGAGGGAATGACATATTTTTCCATGAAGAGTCACTTTGAGGAATTCGAAGAGTCATCAAATAAAGACAAAAAGGGAAAAGATGCATTTGCTCATGAAGGGTCACCATGTGACTTTTCAAATGAAAGGATTCAAATGGTCATGCAAGTTTGGTGCCATTTTCCATGTGGATTAAAGAGTCACAAATGGTGAATGCCAAAGGTCATTTGGAAAGCTATAAAAAGAGGCTTGGGAAGAAATTTTAAATATGCAAGAGAGTGCATGGTTTGTAATAATTTTATATAATAAAAGAGGAGAGAAGAGAAAGAGATATAGTAGAGTTTTATCATTTGTTGAGAAAACAACATTGAGAGATAGTTCTGTTTTATACACAAGAGGGGTTGGTACTCCTGTGGGTTGGTGCTCCTATGGGTTGGTGCTCACAAATCATTGATGTGTTAGTGCTCAACAAAGGGGTTGGTGCTCTTTCAATTTGGTGCCTATGAACTTTGTAATTTGAGTTGGTTCTCATTTATATATTTGAGATTATTATCCATGGTTTTTCCCACTTTGGGGTTCTATGTAAAAATCTGCTCTCTCTCTCTCTCTCTCTCTCTCTCTCTCTGTGTCTCTCATGTGGTACATGTTTTTATTCATTTTTATTGCATATCTTGAATGTATGGTTAAGTAGAGTTTGATTATATGATATACTAATTCACCCCCCCCCCCCATTATATTCTATGATTAATAGTTTAGGAATAATCTCTATTATTTTTTATTCATTTCATCTATCCATTTATCTATAACTTTTGCCTTATCTCTAGTCTCTTATACTTCAGTAATCACTTGTTGAGAAATCACAACTTCTGGAACTAATGCCTCTTAAGGAAAAATTTTTGCCACTTTGTCAATTATTTCACATAATTTATCATTTTTCTCCTTCAATTTACACTTGGTAGCTTTATCCTTCAATTTACACTTGGTAGCTTTATCCTCATCAAGATTCTATAAGAGGGTATTTATCAAAGTTTGTGTATCTTGCTTAAGACATTCTATGGTAACTTCCCTGAGAGATACCCTTGTGATTGGCAAATTTTCAATAATAACTTCTTCTTTACTTGCTCTTTGTGGAGGGACTACTATCTATACAAAAATTTTCTTGAAAGATTCAATTATAAATTTGGAAGTAACTTTGGTAGGCTTGGGATTCTTACCTATCTTATCTAAACTCTAGCAATTATAAATCTATCTCATTGATATTTATCACTTCTTTTGCTTCTTGGGTATTCTGCATGGCTAACCAAGATGAGAAATCTATGTCTATGGAAGTGCTTGAGTGAATAACTATTTTTTACTGGTTATTTCTAATCATTAGATCTTGTGAAGTAGTTTATTGTACCAAAGTTTCTTTCAAAACTTATTTTATTGACTCAGCTTCAACTGCTTGTTTCTCAATTTCTTTTTCTTTCTTAGCTACCTTCTTTGACTCTTTTTCCTTCTTGAGCTCTTATATTTTTTCTACCTCCATATTCTCCTGAAGATATTCAATAATAACTTTTATTACTATATCCAATTCTTTTTAATCTTCCATTACCTTTTCAAATAATAATTCTCCCAGGGCTTCTTTGTCAGGCTCAACTACTTGCTTTTCTTGTTGTATCTCCTGAGATGAGGTTGTTTCTTGAGTAGTTATTTCTTTGGGTTCTCTTTCCATGTTAGGTTTCTCTTATAAATGAGATGGTGGTGGTGAATTAGGGGGAAATATGGAAGAGGAGGAGGACTTTCCTCTTTTTGGGTGGATTTATTGGAAGATTTAGTGACATAGAACTTCGGAGGTGGCACCAATGTTGATGGATATATGACAGGAGCAGTGAGAGTGAAAGTGGGAATGGAGGGAATATTAGAATTAATGGGGGTAGAAGATACCAATGGGGAATTGAAAATAATTGGTTGGAATGGTTCCTTATCTTTTACCATTGAAAAAGTATCAACAACATTTTTATTTAGCTTCAACTTCTTTATTTGGCTACTTTCTCTTTGTGTTATCTCTTTTATTTTATGTCCCACATGCGTGGTTTAACTTATAAATTGATTCATGTAGTAACCCTTGTAAAGGATACAATTGAAATTCATTTCCAAAATATTTTAATTTCTCTCAAAAATTATTTTATCATGAGCATCCCTAAAAATGATTATTGGAAGCAGGACACTATCTCCTCCTACTACATGAAAGGCATCACTCGTAAGAACACCATCATCTTCAATATATTTAGGAATCAAAGCTGAATCAAATGGATGAATATATTATATATTAAATCTACTATTATCCCTCCCTTTTACTTCAAACCCATCCCCGTAATTATTCCAAAAATCTTCAAATGCTAGGATATGCATGTACTCAAGAGAAATCATACTTTGAACAACAACTCTATACTCAAAATTGGCTCTAGAATAAAAGTGTATTTGATTGTAATGTTGGTACATTTCATTTTGTACATTAGTATCTATATAAGTGGTAGGGAAATGGTAGTGACCAATTACAATGGGAAAATTGATGGCAACTTTATGAGCCTTTGACTGTAAATCATATAGTTCAATGAGTTGTTTGTAAAATTACATGAGGATCCACTTATCACTAGGATATCTATGAAAAAGGAATTTGAATAAGAATGGGATATTACTATTGTGTTAGTGAATTAAATCAAATTAAAAACACACTAAACTGACACCTTCATGCCTAGTTACTAGGGTGAGCTTAATAATAAAAACAAATGAGAAACACAACTAAAAGGTAAAGAAAAAATAAGAATCCTTCACCTTCCTTGGATGATTCAAATGATTTTTGTAGTGGCTTGCTTGGCTTGTGCTCATGAATTATTCATCAAAGGAGGCTTGGCTATTTCCTCTTATCCTTGGTACCTTGTGGCTTTGGCTTGGCTCAATATTTTGGCATCATAACTTTGGCATGTGAGAACTCTTGGAATCAATTTGGCATGGTAACTTTGCACAAATTAAGCTTTTGAAGATATTTGAGCATAATAAATTTGCACCAAAAAATATTTTGAAGATACTTGAGCATAATAACTTTGCACCAAAATAGCTTAAAAATGATGTTCATGGCCTCTTTATTTATAGATTTTAGAAAATGGATAGAATCAACATGGACCATCCATCTCAGGATTGAGATGTGTGGTTAAGGATTAATCCAATTATGTAATTAAAAATGATAAATAGGCTCATCAATATTTGGAATAAATGATAAATTAAGAGGCATGGAGGGCATTGATGATGCATGGGAGGCATGAATCTTGATATTTATGACATTTATGGCCTAGGGATGTCTTCCCAAGAAATGAGGTCACATGATAATGCATATATTCAATATTCATTTCTAAAAATAAGTATTCAACAAGTTTCCATGGAATTATTAATTAGGCTCTAATTTGGTTTTATTAGCTCTTAAGCATGATTAAGAAATTTGTGCACAAATTACTCAAATTGATCAGAATGCCTTGTTATTGGTCTAAAATTCAACTAGATTGGAATTAGAAGTCAATGTCAAATGTATTGGAACTGTATTCCCATTTAGGATGTTTCCAACACAAAATAACAAAGACATGCATCTCATATAATAAATTTGATAGAAAAGAGAAATCCAGAGCACCTAGGTGCAAAATTGACATTTTGACTCAAAATAATCTGATCAAAGTTAACTAGCCCATAAATTACATTTCCCCATTTAATGATAATCTAGCCAAAATTGGCACTTGAATATGTTAGTTTTACATCATTTAGCATGTTTTAGTGTTTTTAAGCCAAATTGTGTACTTTGATGAAATTGGTCAAAATCTTGATTAGAGGTTACTGGTGGCCAGATTTAGGTGTCTATAGTTTGTCCCTATTTGGGAAGGTGTTGTAAACCATAGGTAAAGTAATGTTTTATCAAATAATGAGAGAAGGTCTGTTTGCTAAAAATAAGATGATGATTAAAGAATAAATCTCTAAATAGTTTTGGGAAGCCTATGATGATGCCCCTTCAAGGGAGTGGTCATCACATTTGTTGATGGGTCATCCCTTGAAAAGAAACAAGAAAAGGTAGAATTAACCTGTGATTGAGATTAATCCAAATAAAAAAATACTTGCATGCATTGATGTAAAAAGGATGTTAATTTGCTTAAAGGTGGTTATAATTAGGAATAAAAGTCAAAATAATAATTTGCCCATAGGCAGTTATAATCATCATATAGACATGGATTGGCTAAAACTAATGGTGTCCCAGTTAGGGATGATTAGCCAGCATAACTCAAGGATATAACCTGGAATATAGATTAAATATGAGTGGGTGCAAAGTGATGAAAGAGATGGATAGAGTAATAAGATTGATCACTAGAAATGATTTAGTTGTACCTACCAATGGGGAAATACTCATCCTTATTAGTAATGATACAACTAGAATGACCAATGGGTTAATTTGATCAAATATGGGATGGGAGGATTTACCAAGGTGCTAAGGAGAAACTTTTGTAGATCCATTGATTGTAGACCTTCTTGAAGCTAAATTTTGCTGTAGCATATGATGGTAGGTTTCATGATATAACACCATGAAGATTTGGCCAAAATATGCATAAGGACTGACTCCCAATCTAATAAACACTTGAAAATAATACACCAATGATAAAAACCATGATGATAATATTGACTTATGAATATGGAGAGACTCAAGAATAATGTGCTTAAGGAATCACCCATGAATGCACATAGATTGAGTTGAGGCAATAGTGATGAAAGTAAACAAATAGGCAAGTAAAAAAATAAAAAAATAAAACACACAAAAGGCACAAAAATAGACAAACAAATTTAAATAAATAAACAAACAAAAATCCTAAAAACAAAATTAAAAAAAACATCCTAACAATGACTTTGCCCCAATAAGGCAGATTGAGGATAATTGACTAGGCTTAGATAGGACAAATTTTTTTAGATTTTTGAAATGGTATGATTTTTTTTTGAAATTTTGAGGTATCTAACTCATTATAGAATGACAAGATACCTACTTACAAAATAATGAGAGTGTTTGGCTTAGGTTGCTCACAAAATAGAGAGAGCGTATAAAAAGGGGTATTGAGGTGACCTCAACATGAATTGAGCATAACCTAAATGGTCTTAAAATGACCTCAAGTCATAGAAATTCCATCCACACAAAAGGTGGGGAAAAACTAACTAGGTCCCAACAAGTTATCAAATCTAGTAAATGACTAGTCAAATGAAAACAATAATGGTAAGGTGATGCAACAATGCATGCTAAACAAGTGTTTCCCCTAGTTTTCCCATAGGTGGTTATAACTAGGATACATTGACATAGGTTAATGATAGTAATTTACCTATAGGTGGTTATAATTAGTATCAAGACTGGTGAAACACTAATTTGTCCATAGGTAGTTATAATCAGGCTCAAATAAACAAGCTTGATACATGATAGAAAATGAAAGATAACTTGCCAGATCAACTGTCACACTAATTTCATAGACTATCATTGTAAACAAATATTTGATAAGAGTTGAAACCTGATCAAAATCCCTTTTTAAAAAGTGTAGAGAGAACCAAAGTAGCCAAGATCAAAATAGGATTGGTAGTATGACTAAAAATAGGCTTTGGTCTAGATAAGAATGGCATGATAGGATCATAATGGTTTTGCTTAGGATAATGATTATTTTTGATAGGTTGGATAAAATGGTAATATGGTTTCTCCCAAGTGATGGGGTGAATGGATAGAATTTACAATACTGACAAATAGGCATATATAACAATGGCAATGGTAATGAAATGGCATGGTACATGTTTTTAGCTTGGGTGTGGTTTTTGATTTTGTTGTTCCTATTGATGGGGAGATGCACACCCTAATAAAAAAATGATACAAATAATATAATTGATCATGTTAATTTATAGCCCACACCTAATCTAAATAACTATTTTATCAATAACTACCTACAAATTTGGATGTCGAGAATGCTTTTTGATCTTCATTGGTTATTGATTCTGATTCCTTCAAATGTCGATACAAGGTATCGTTATAGCCTCTACAAAGGAAAGTGTGGTCATGGATGGTAAATAAGGACAAATAATGGATGGTAAGTTTGATTATGAAATGGAATGGTAGATGATAATGAAATATATAATGGTGGGGAAACAAATGAAGATCAAGAATTTCAATCACATGTAATGTTGTTGATGCTAGATTCAACATAATTTTGGTTGTGGTAGGGCCAAAGACTTTTCCTCTCAATAAGACCATCATATTTTTCTATTGTTTGATCTTGATAGTAGCTACCATCTAATTAGGCTACATATAAGAATATATTTTGATTTGATCTTTGATTTTGTCTTCATCAAGTAGTGAAGAAATTTTGTGCTCAATTATTGGTGCCTTAATGAGGTTTTCACCAATGAAGTTGTCTTGACTATCCCATAGTGCCTTCGAGAAGTTTTCACTAATGAACATTCACTTTTGAATTTGATTTTATTGTAGCACTTCTAAAAATGTTTTGCTAGAAGATGTTGAGTTGGAACTTTGATTGTATCCTAGTGCCTCTGAAAAGGTTTCACTAGGAGAGTATTCTTCTACTATATGAATGTGGTCTTATCGTCCTTGCTCTTCTTCAACTTCTATGTCACCATGGATGAAGTTCAATAAAGTGTGATTTTGTCGATCCCAATTGACACTTGTGGGAGATGGAATGTCAATGATATGGCTATTTTGGTTGATGGTAATGGCTTGTGGAATGGTAAAGGAATGGGGAGAGGCTACACAATCCTCATAGAAGATACTAGGATAACTTAAGTCAAAGTTGAATTACTCATTCTCAAAAACCATAAAAGGATTACAAATGTATTCAAATTAATCTATGAGTCATGTGAAACTAATGTTGTAATAGCCATAAACATATTCTTCTTCTGAATCTGATTCTAATTCAAGGGACTCTAAATATGATGTTAAGACTAATGTTGATTTAGGTTCTAATGCTAAATATGATGTTGGTTCAATAATATAACTTTTAAATCTAACTCTAATTCTTCATTTTATGGGTACTTTGTTATAATGATGTCTTATTAAATATTTGTTTTTGGACAAGTAACAACTTGTGATGGCACAATGGGCTCCATAAAAAATAGTTTGTCAAAGAGAAAATACTCAACAATGGGAAAAAGGTAAAGAGACAACTACTTAGAGATTGGCTTGTCAATAGGAGGATTTTTAAAAATAGGCACATGGTCAAGGTAATGGTTTGACCAAAGGTAGTTATAATCATTAAGAAGTGACTCAGCACAGACTAGCTCACTAGTGTGAGACTCCTTGACAACTGGGATAGGATCAATAGGTGATTCATCATAGGCTGACTTATCACAAGTAGTTGGTTCAATAAAAACATCTTAGATTGGTTAGTTTTCTTGGCTTTGGTTTCCAATGAGTTAGAAAATACTAGTTTTGAACATAGCTTGGTTTATGAATGATTGGGTCGATTGAAGTTTGGTTGGGATTGGTACTGGATGAGGAATAACTTGTGGTTAGATAATGGTATGGATTTAGGGAGCATGATTTCTCATATGTGCCAAAAGATAAAGTATTGAAATGATAATGATAGGGAATTATGGGGCTTTATTTCCCATACAATCCAAAGGACTAGGTTTTAGAATTATGAAGGGGCATTATGGAGCTTGATTGCTTGCACAAGCTAAAGGATGAGGTCTTGGTATAAAAATAGTTTGGCATAGTGAAGCTTGATTGATCATATAAGATAAAGGATGAGGTGTTGGTATGGGAATAGTGTGACATTGTGGTCCTATAATAGAAATGGTATGATGTGGTGGAGCTTGATTACTTGCATAAGCCAAAGCATCCAAGTCTTCCTCATAAACCATATCATCCCAGTTATGAGTTAGCTCATAAGTTGGTTCTTGATGGTGTTCCATGTATTTATTATTGTAAAGAGGGTATGGATGTATATCTCAAACAAAATTATCTATAGTTGGGTCTTCAAAATCTTCCTCACAAGCATCTTCATACCAGTCCAAGTCTTGAGTTGGATCATGAGCTGGTTTGTGACTTTGTTCCCATGAATGATTATAATGACGTGGATAGAAATTTATCTCACAAACCATATTATCATCATTAGGGTCTTGAATAAAGCCATAAAATTCATTTTGTGTGGCCATTATATCATAAGTTTGATTATACGTGACTCCACCATAGGTGTAGCTAGACATATTCACATAAATGATGAAATCTCTAAAAATAAAAAGGCTTAGAGTTCTACAAACTCAACAAAACTATGTCTAAAGGACAAATGAATCAAACTTGGTATAACTTGGTTGAAAGTGGAGTTGTATCTTTAAAGTGGTTTGAAAATGGAATTGTATGTCCAAAATGGTTTGTGATAAGACTTGGCATAAAATAGTCTAACATCAAATGTCTAATGTCACATGTCATATGCACAAAAGGTCAAGCATCTTAATAAAAACCAATATGTTAAAGGTTTAGGTCAAAGTGTTCAAAACAAGGTCTAAACTAGGAAAGGGAAAATTTGAGTTACTAGGTCTTTTGTCTAAACATGGAGTCAAAAGCTAGGCTCAAATAAATAGGCATATGCTAGGAATTTTGGCCAAATGGTGTCAAAATCTAGACTTGAAAAAAAGGTATCATGTGATTTGATTTAATTTAACAAGTTTGGAAATAAATTTGACATAAACCCACGGAATCAAACATAAACATGATCAGTTGGCATAAGGCATAAGACAAAAGGCTCTTTGAAGAAAGACTATGTTTTCCCAAATAAAGGCATAAACAATGATAAGAATAGGTACTGAACAAACAAACCATCAATAGTTTTCAAATTTGGGTAATCAATTAACTAAAGTTATAAAATCCAAAATATAAATATATATGTATCATCGCCATGAATTAAGGCTTAAACAAAAATCAATCAATGTTTGAATCCAAACTTGACAAGGCTAATTAAAAACTCAATGTTGAAAACTAGGATTTTACCAAACAAGCTAGACAAGACTAGATAACATGACAACACAAGACAAATGTCCAAATGGTATACATGACATGGTTTGAAACAATGGTTTTTGGTGCAAAGGGTAAACAATTCTTGAAATAAATTAAGTAGCCTTTTGGTGTAAGCATGCTCGAATGATATGATCTATGTTATGTTTCAAAGACTCAAAAGGCTCAAAATGTTTTGACATGATTTGGGTATCATAACACTACCCTCTATAACTCAAATGAAATACACATAAATAAGTTTAAAAAAAAATTCAAGGCACAAGTGTGGTGTAAAATGGCCAGAATAACATCTCTTTAGACAAAGGAGTGATGTATAGACAAATTGGTTTTGACATGGCTTTATGAACAAACAAATAAGTTTTGGTCTCAAAATATACCAAGAAAAAATGACCAAAATACTCTAAGTATAATTGTCCAAATCCTAACAAGGGTATGGAAATGTGGGGTTAACTAAACTATCAAGTTTTGAACATCTCTAGGGGAATTAATTGCACAATGACTTTCATGTCAAACAATGTAAAAAAAACATAGAAATTAGGTGACTATGGCATTGGCTAGTTGTAAAAAGTTCTAGTTCTTTTTAAAACCACTACATCCTATTGTTCACTTAGTGTAGTATGATGTCCAAATGCAGAGACGTCCCATGTGCAACTCAGGGGTAAGTGAAGTCAATGTTGGGAGATGAAACCCTAGGTCAAAGCTTCCCTAAAGAACTCATAGGATGTAATTAAGTCCCCCTCGTAAGCCAAGTTTTTATGAAATAAAATACTAATATAAAGACTTTAGGGTCATTTTCAAGGTCACCCAAACTTTGATGAGTTTTTGGGGAGTGATTTAGATGACATTCTTTCTAAGCCTTGGACTACAGTTTTTGCAATAAGGATGGAATTTTTTATTCTAAAGGTTCCATAAAAGGGATAAATGGAAGAGCATACACGTGACATCCTTCTCTTTTCTAATAAAACAACTAAAAAACTCTTGAATAAAAAAATTAGACAAGTGACTTCAATTTTAAGCACCAATTTGAAAAATTAGGTGGTGTTCCTTTGACCCCTTGGTCTTAATTTGTAACTTTGAAAGATAACTACAAGATTTAAACAATAACATCCTAAATGATTCCCATTTAAGCACCAAAATAAAAAGTTTGATTCATTTTAAAACACCCTAAAAGAAATTTAAAAGGATATATTTAAGCATGCTATGATGATTTTTCATGTAACACCTAAAAAAAAAAGTTAGAAAGATGTTTAGCTTAGAATCACTTTTGAAGATGAAACAACTAAATTAGAAAAATGAGCTCTCGAGTTTGTGTAAAAAAATATAGTGACCATTGACGGTTATACTAACTGACAAAGATGATGTTTATGCAGACCAATAATGGTTTTACTAACCAATGATGGTTATGTAGACTGATGCTAGTTTTACTAATGCTAATTGACAATGGTTAATTAGCATTAGTAAAAGAAAAATTCATAAACGGTTTACTCAACTGATGACGGTTACTGTGTAAACTTGTGACAAAGAAAAATGGAAAAATAAAGTTATAAAATCAAATTGTAAAAGTTTTAATGATCTAAATGAAGATTTGAAAGTTACAAAATGTTCTTCTTCATATGTGGGATGAGTTGGGTCCCATCGAGCATGCCAATATGTGAACTAGGAATTTGACTAAAAAGGGGAGATTAGTATTGTGTTAGTGAATGAAATCAAATTAAAAACATACTAAACTAACACCTTCATGCCTAGTTACTATGGTGAGCTTAATAACAAAAATAAATAAAAAACACAACTAAAAAGTAAAGAAAAAACAAGAATCCTTTACCTTCCTTGGATGGTTCAAATGCTTGTTATAGTGGCTTTCTTGATTTGTGCTCATGAAGTCTTCATCAAAGGAGGCTTGGCTATCTCCTCTTCTCCTTGGCACCTTGTGGCTTTGACTTGGCTTTGCTCAATATTTTGGCATCATAACTTTGGCATATGAGAGCTCTTGGAATCAATTTGACATGGTAACTTTGCAAAAATTAAGCTTTTGAAGATATTTGAGAATAATAAATTTGCACCAAAATAGATTTTGAAGATATTTGAGAATAATAACTTTGCACTAAAGTATCTTAAAAATGATGTTCATGGCCTCTCTATTTATAAATTTTAGAAAATGGCTAGAATCAACTTAAACCATCCATCTCAAGATTGAGATGTGTGGCTAAGGATTAATCCAATTATGCAATTAAAATTGATAAATAGGCTCATCAATATTTGGGATAAAGGATAAATTAAAAGTCATAGAGGGCATTGATGAGGCATGAGAGGCATGAATCTGAATATTTGTGGCATTTATGGCTTAGAGATGTCTTCCCAAGAAATGAGGTCACTTGATGATGTAGATATTCAATATTCATTTTCAAAAATAAGTATTTAACAAGTTTCCATGGAGTTCTTAATTAGACTCTAATTTGGTTTTATTATCTCTTAAGCATGATTAAGCACTTTGTGCACAAATTACTCAAATTGATTAGAATGCCTTGTTATTGGTCCAAAATTCAACTAGATTAGAATTAGAAGTTAATGTCAGATGTGTTTGAACTGTATTCCCATTTAGGATGTTGTCAACACAAAATAATAAAGACATGCATCTCCTACAATAAATTTGATATAAAAGAGCAATCCAGAGTACCCAGGTATGACTTGAAATGATTTGATCAAGATTAGCTAGCCCATAAATTGAATTGCCCCATTTAATGATACTCTAGCCAAAATTGACACTTGAATATGTCAGTTTCACATCATTTAACATGTTTTAGTGTTTTTAAGCCAAATTATGCACTTTGGTAGAAATTGGTCAAAAATCTAATTAGAGGTTATTGGTGGTCAGATTTAGGTGTCTAAAATATCTAGTTAGATTGATAGGTGAAGTCAATAAAATAAATAAAAATATAACCATATAGTGAAACTGCATCCCATGCTTCATCTGACACTTTTATATAGTTAAGAGATGTATCTAATTTACAAATGAGTTCATAAAATAAGCCATCATTTACTGCAATGTAATGTTTGTAGTATTTTGCAAGGACCAATTGAGGATGATATTAATATATAGGCATGGTTGACAATGTGCCCTTAGTCCTTAGCCTTGAGAAAATCCCACTTGAAGCTATTGTATATACAAGATATGAATTCATATTTAAATCAAAAGTTTGCAACACATTATTTAAATGTTGATCCATATTATCACTAATCATTCTCACCCAATCAATCTTGGAAGAACTTTGAGTCACATCAATGGTCCTAATGTATGCATACACTAATGGAAAGAAACACTTGGAGTTATTTTTCCCATTGATTTTTCAAAGGAATTTAATGATATGATCCACTTCTTGAATTAAATCTGACCTTACTATCTTTCTAGGGAACCTAGAAGCCTATTTCACTTTCTTTAAGTAATAAGTATTCATTATCTTAATGCATTCTGATGACTTAGATGACCATTGGTTTTTGGCTTTCTCCATAGTTATATGAATCACTTTTTGGGATGTTGGAATCTTCAAATAGTAATTGAGGTACTGAACATCCAATCTTATAACTATAATCCCAATAACATCCCTTACAGTCTTGGTTAGGGAGTCATAATATTTGTCACATGTTAAAACAAAGTTTAGAAGTTGGGTTGAGCTTGGGAAAGTTGTAGCTTGAAGGATTCCACTATTGGTCATGGAATTTGAGAGTGGAGTCTTAGATATGACTTTTGATCTTTCTAAAGTCTCGATCATTGATACATACCCCATTTTTGTATCACTTATTTCCATTAGTTTTGAGGATATACAAGACTCAATGGGGTACCCTTATATTCATACTTAATTTTAGGCTCCTGGGACTTGGTTCTCTTGACCTTTGCTTTTCCCTTTTTGCTTGGTTTTGGAACCTCTTCAAGTGTTAATTCTAGAACTTCTTCAATTAGTCTCCCCTACACTTCTACTTCAACTACCTCTTCTTCTAATTTCTTTGACTCTTCTGATCTAGACATCAACTCTTTTGAACATTGACAAATGTTGATAATTGTTTAAAAACACTTACTGACTACTCTAACTAGTTTATAAATTTCAAGAAAAGAGTTAATTATTTCTCTTGAGGAACCTCTAAGCAAGTTTCATATTTTGAGTAATGAGAAATCTTGAAAAACTAAGCAACTTCTTATCAAGTAATAGGACCTCAAAACCCCAGGTAGGTCACTAGGATTATGCAGACAACATTGGGTTGTAGACACCTAAATCTGGCCAAAGATGAACTCCAATTAGGATTTTGGCCTAAAAACACTAAAACATGCTAAATGATGTGAAACTGACATATTCAAGTGTCAATTTTGGCCAGGGTATCCCTAAATGGGGAAATATAATTTATGGGCCAGCTAACTTTGATCAGTTCATTTTGAGTCAAAATGCCAAATTTGCACTTGGGTGATCTGGATTGCTCTCCCCTATCAAATATTTTGCATAAGACACATGACTTTGTTATTTTTTTGTTAACATACTAAATGGGAATATGGATCCAACACATCTAACATCACCTTCCAATTTCAATCTAGTCAAATTTTAGACTAAATATAAGGCATTTTGATCAATTTGAGTAATTTATACACAAAGTGCCTAACCATGCTTAAGAGCTAATTAATCCAAATCAATGCCTAAATAATAATTCCATTGAAACTTGTTGAATACTTGTTTTTAGAAATTAATATTGAATATTTTCATCATCAAGTGACCTCATTTTTTGGGAAGACATCCCTAGGCCATAAATGCCATAAATATCAAGATTCATGCCCTCCATGCCTCTTAATTACCCCTTCTTCCAATGTCATGATGAGGACAATAAAAAAATTAACTCTAAAAAGTGAATTAATCCTCAACCACACATCTCAATCTTGAGATGGATGGTTTAGGTTGATTTTAGACATTCTCAAAAATCTATATATAGAGAGGCCATGAACATCATTTCTAAGCTATTTTGTTGCAAAGTTATAATGCACAAATATCTTCAAGAAGCCATTTCAATTAGTGTTACCATGCCAAATTGATTCCAAGATATGACAAGCCACAATATGAAGGTGTCAAGGAGAAGAGGATATAACAAAGCTTCCTTCATGAGCACAAGCTGAGCAAGCCACCACTATAAAAACATTTAGAGCATCCAAGGAAGGTGAATGAATTATTGTGTTTGGTTCCTTGATTTCTACTTGTGTTTGTCATTTGTTTTTGTTAAATAAGCTCTCCCTAGTGTCTAGGCCTACATATGTTATGTTATTAGTGTGTTTATTTCATTTTGTTTTCATTTTGGAACTAACACCATACTATCCATCCTCTCTTGAGTCAAATTCCTAGATCACATAATGGCACACTTGGTGGGACTAGACACATCTCATATTTGAAGGAGATCCTTTTGCAAATCTAAAATATTTATTTGGGCCCTTAAAACTTTTGAAAATTGAATTTATGACTTTATTTTACCATTTTTTATTTGTCACAGTTTTACATAGTAACCAACATTGGCATGTAAGACCTACATCAGTTACATAGGTTAACCGATGTTGGTTAGCAAAACTGACATTGGTTATATCTTGGTTAGCCTAGGTAACCATCATCAGTTGTAGATAACTAACGTTGGTCACTATGTTTTTCTAAAAACATAGACCTAAGAACTACTTTTTCAAAGTTCATTATTTTAAGCTAAAAAGAACTTCAAATCTAAAGGACATGATAACATTTTTGCTATAGGACCAAGCTTGATATTTGCTCAAAACATGTTTAAATCATCTTTTCATGCTTAAAAATCAATTAGGAACCTTGTTTTGGTGTTTAACAAAGAATTTAGATGTTTTTGATGAATGTTTTCAAAGTTTGGAATTAAGACCAAGGGGTCAAATGAACACCACCAAATCTTTCATTTTGGGTTTAAAATTGAACACACTTGTCAATTCTTTTTTTAAATAGTTTTTTAATCAATTTTTTTTTTGGAAAAAATAAGAATGTTGTATGTATGCTCTTCCATTTTTATCCTATAGGGAACCCATGGAATCAAAAGTGCCATTCCTATTACAAGTAGCCTATTCCAAGACTTAGAAAGAAATTCATCTAAAGCACTCCCCAAAAACTCATCAAATTTTGGGTGACCTTGGAAATGACCTTAAAGTATTTCTTATTTCATGCTTTCTTTATTTTTATGCATCTTGGCTTGCGAGGGGGACTTCATCACCTCTCGTAAGTTCTTTAGGGAAGATTTGACCCAAGGTTTTATGTCCCAATAATGACTTCATTTGGCTAATTTTGAGTTGTACACAGGATGTAGTGGCACTTTGGACATCACACTACACTAAGTGAATAGTAGCATATAGTGGTTGCAAAAAGGACTAGACCTTTTTACATCAAGCCAAGTGATACAAACCCAAAATCTATGCTTTTATTTTGTATTGTTTAGTGTAAAAGTCATTGTGTAATTGATTCCCCTTGATCATTTAGAAATTTTTTAGATCTTAGACAAATCCCCACTTATCATAGAAGTATTGTTGGTGCAAGGTGCACCTCAAGGTCCATGTCACAGTATTGTCATTTGAGAGAAGGGGGGGTGTAAAACCCCTACTATATAATGCACATTTACTTTTTGATGAACACTTAAAATCCTCTCAAATGATGTATATTGATGGATTCCAACAATAACAAGGAACCTTGTCAATTTAGGATCTAAGGGAGATTAATTAATTAGTCTTGTCATAGTTTAAAGTCTTGTTTGGAGTCAAAACTTTGTGTAAATAAACATTACAAACCAAACACATAGTCTAAATTTTTATTTGAACAAAGAGGTGTTATGCTTCCCATGTGAGATCATCAATTTTTCTTATTCAAACTTAATCAAAAGCTTAAGAGTCATATCATCCACTTTGGCATAGTTATGCTACCCAAATGAGTCTAGACCTTTACCAAAGTTTTTTAAGTCCTTCAATTATAATCTAAATTTAGAATTGCACCTTTATAAGTTCATAGGGTTGATGTGTTAAGTGGGTTCACCATTTGCACTAAACTTGAGGGAACTTAGGTATAATTTCCAATTTGGGTTGAAGGTTGTTTAAGACTCATAATCATTATCATCACTTGATAGACTTAAGCCATTTTGTGCTAAAACACTTGCACTTTGAGTCTATACTCCACAACATTTTGAGTCAAGAAAAGTAGTGTTATTCTATCAAAATTATGGAAAAATATCTTTGACTTAGAGATTCTTTGGAATAAACTCTTTTATCACACCTTTTGAGTAGTATAGCATTATTACATTGCCCAAATCATTTAAAATATTGTTTCATAAACCCTCTTTCATAGAGTTCAAATTTGTTCCTAAATTTTCAGACTAATTCAAGTGTACTTTTGTGATCCTTTGTCAAAAACGTAGTTATACCATTTACTTTTGTCTAGTTTATTTGTCAAAAGAACCAAGTTTTATACCATTATTTATGAGAAAATAAACTATTGCTAAAGTGCCTTTTGTTTCATACCTTATACCTAGTTGATCAAGTTCATGTCCAAGAATCTAATGCCTAGTGTTTGTTAGAAGTGTTTCAAATCCATTAGATTAAAACTTTCATCTATTTTCAAAGTCTAGCTTTTGATGCCATTTGGCCAAGTGTCCTATCACATGCCTTATTTGAGCCTAGATATTGATGTCACATTTGGCCAAAAGACTTAGCAACTTTTAAATTCTTATATTAGACTGATTTGAGACACTTTAACCTTAGAGTTTGGCATTTTTATTTTTGGTCCATTTATTTACTTATCTTTGTATGAATAATGAAACATTAGATATTTTATGCTAGCGTGTCTCCTCATAAATATTTGAATAAACCTTTTGATCCTTTTGACAAATCTAGACCAAGTTAAAATGTCATCTATTTTAGATTCTATCTTTTTTAGAGTTTGTAGAACTCTTTGGCCTTTTATTATGAAGCATTGACTATGGATCCCAACATGTATTCCTACACTCATAGCGGACTCATGTATAATCTAGGGATTAGTAATGTAGTTGTATAGGAATACATGGTGCAAGACCCCTATGTAGATAATATTGATTATGATATGGATTCTTATCCCTTATATAATACTCAATCAAGGGCACAAGGCCAAGATCCATTGGCTAACTATTTGGTTAATACACCATCTTATTTAGAACAAAACTAAGAATAAACCATGCAATACCTAGCTACAATATCCACAATAGATGAGCCAGTTCTTCAATAGTCATATTCTACTAATATGATATCTACGTATGATCCATTTTTGTTTGAGTGACATTTGTTAGAGAATAAAGATGAGATTTTGGTTAGAGCCATAGAGGTAGAGGCCAAGTTTCTGATAGACTTCCACCATGAAAATTTACCAAGTCTAGTAAGAGTTCCCCACAATATCATTTATGATCAATAGGCTTCTTTTAGAAATCATGTGGCTCTAGTCCAAACAATGTATTAGGCCCTAATATATCCAATTGAGGCAAAAACATCATGAAATATCACTTTAACCAAATGTAAACAACATATCAAACCTACCTAAATATAACACATGATTTCAATAAGATGAACATGGTGAGTAAGCCTCTCATTAACCTAGTACCTTCAACAAGAGTGTTGATAGATTTAACTAGACAAGAGAATCTGAGTTCTGACCCATTCATATAAACTACTTTGCTAGATAACTTGATGCATATGCCTATTATTGAAGAAGTGTCTTAAACCTCTATATATAATAGTGAGCCAAATGAAATAGACAATGTACAAATAGTGTCTAATTTTGATCAAAGTGGTACTAACAATTAAAAATTAATAAACAACATGTGCCTATAGTTAATCCCATGAGCAGATCACCATAATAAGGAATAGGAGTTTCTACACCCTAGCCTCAACCAACTGCTTCCTCAAGTGTATAACCTATGAGATTAGGTAATCAAACAATGACCAATGCCACACCTAAATGATACAATGTGATGAATATTACTCCTTCTCAACAAGTAGTGAGTAGTATTCCACAACAATAAACACAATCTAGTGTATTAATGCAATAGAGGACAAATACATTGCTGCCTCAATCAGGGGAAACTAATGTTCCACCTCACTAGGTAACGATGAACATACCTCTTCAATCATAGACTAATATGTCAATTTAAAACCAAGAAATGACTAGTCAACAATGTACAAATATTGGTGACATATGCTGAATCTATAACCTACTTTCACTTCCCCATAGGGATTCATGCAACAAAGAGGTCCTTATGTTTCTCAAGTACCTACTAGACAATCATTAGTTCAAAATGTGTCACAAATTTAGAGACAGTGTCTTGCTCCACAAGTTCCCACTCCACAACAAGGTTCTATTAGTCTATAACATGTCTCTTTTCAACCAAAACAAGCACATTATAGTTATATCCTGCCATCCCAACCATAAAATCCTCCAAGTCAAACCTTTATCACCAATACAAACTAGAATATCACAACCAATTGTAAAATTTCAAGTACATCCCAATTCACGATTGCATATTCTTGGTCCATTCCCCAACCCAACCAATATATCCCAATAGGTGTCTCCATCATACCTTGGCCAAGTGTCCCACTTGTGACCTCCCAACCATTTACCCAAACTAATATTCTCCCTCAAACCAATGCCCCTTCCAATTTCTTATCCCAAGAATTATAATAGATGAAGGATGAAATTGCTATTATTCAGGTGGGGAAGAAGACTAAAAGTTTCAAATTGGATGACATGTGTTATTATCCATTCAACATGGAATATTTGTAGATACAATTTCCTCCAGTATACAAACCACTCAAATTTGATAAATACAAAGGGAAAGGTGACCTTAAGGCTCATTTGACTAAATTCTTTGTTGCATGTCAATCAATGGCATATAATGATATATACATTTTATTTTTGTTTCTAAGGATCTTGGTTGGACAAGCCTTAGATTGGTTTTTAAAGTTACCCAAGAATTCATTAATGAACTTTGATGATCTTTCTGATAAATTTATGCAACACTTTTCCTATAATCTTGAGCATGAGATTTTATAAGTGGACTTAACACAAGCAAATCAAAAAGATGGTGAGAGTTTTTCAAGTTATTTACAATGATGGAGAGCCCTTGCAAGATATTTCACCCATAATTTACCAAATAAATAATTAGCCATTGTGTTTACTAAAAAATTTCATAGTGAGATAGCTTACCATTTGGAACTACAATATGCACATACATTCAAAGAGATCATTGATAAAGGTTTGTTGACCAAATGGGAACTCATCAATAAGGGAGTCATCAAGCTTAATATAACTAATCAAAATCAAGGTACTAATCAAGGAAACAACTAACATCAACATCTTATTCAAGTATAAACAATGCAACCAGCATAGGCAAATAACTAAGAAAGATCAAAGTAATTCAATTGTAATAGGAATGTTGTGGGAAATGGAGTTAACAAATCTCATCATGTCCAAATGGTGTAAACATCATCCACACCACCTTTTCATCTTAATCCTACCTAGTAACCTCTCTAACCAATGATGTAAGCATAATAACCAAAACTTGCACAACAAATATAGTAGCCTTTACCATTACAAACTCCTCCATCTAAGAGAATTGTGCCTACATGTCATGTATTTAGTAACCTAGGAGAACATAATGTATTTATAGTTTTTAATTTTGATACCACTAATCTAATTATTTGGCCTATACCAAAGCATTATCCTCAAGGTATTCCTTATCCTGATTCATACCATGATAATGAATTTTGTGATTATCATCAGGTCAATGGACATAACCTATGAAGATGTGTCAAAATCAAGCATTTAATTGAGAATATGTTGGATAATGGGGAGATAAAATTGGATAATGGTGCTTCCACTTCCAATAAAACTCTTAGGATTTATCAAAACCCCTTTTCCCGACATAATAATCAACAATATTAAAATAATTAGTAACAATAACAATAACGACCAATACAACAACAAAATCAATAGTATCAAAATCAAATACCAAACTAATAAAATCAACAAAATTAGTAGCAAAACCAATAATGACAAAACAATGGACAAAACTAAGGTTAGAACTATAACAACCAACAAACCTACCATGCAGTTGCATATGACTACAATAGGGTTGTAGGTCATATTGTAGGGGTAGCGTTAATACCATCTACATTAATACTAGACCAAGTACTAATCAGAATATACCATTACTAAAAAACAATATTCAACCAAATTACATGGATAATCCTTCTTTGACCTGAGAGTGCATACAGGAAAACTAGCAAACTAGGATTTCCCCTTTTAGATCTTATAATGATAACTCATTCTTTCCATGTGACCACATGCAAGTGTATTGGCAATTGAGACTTGTCTTATCTAGTCCCACACCATTTCCCATATTTATTAGCAATAATGGTCCAATATCTAATCCTAATTATGTAATCATAACTTGGAGGTTGAATATTACTATCCTAGGCCCATAACCATCTGTCACTTTGCCTATCATTTGAACAACTGTTCAACCTTAGAATAAACCATTCACTATTGACTAAAATAAGAAGTTTAATATTGTGGAATAATTATAGAAGACACTAGCACAAGTTTATATTTTAGATTTGCTATGAACATAAGTAATCCACAAAAACATCTTGAATGAGTTTTTGACCCAATCCACTATTGCTAGTGACATATGTCTTGATAAATTAGAAGCTTTGGTTGGACACCTATTTCTAGCCTAACAAGTCACATTCAACCAAAGTGATATGTTTTCCCTTTTCCCACTCTATAATAATCCATTATACATATAATTTTATATAAGATGGCATAAAGTGATACATGTCCTTATTGACAATGGATTTGGCCTCAACATAATGTCTCTAAAGCTCATTAAGCTTCTTTGGTACATAATGATAGATCTCTAGCTAGAAATAATAACTATTAAAGCTTATGATAATCAAGAAAAAGAGTCACAAGGCACCTTTAGTTTGTTAGTTATCATTGGGGCTTTGACCCATGATACAATTTGCCATGTTCTTGATCTTGAGTTATCATACAATATGCTTTTAGGTAGGCCTTGGTTACATGAGATTCATGCAGTCTCGTTAATGCTACACCAATGTATCAAGTTTTCCCACTTAGGGATGGAAGTGAATATTCTAAAAGATTTACATCCATATGAACACTATAAGCATCTTGAGGCCAAATTTTAAATCTATAATTATCAGTATGACATGAATCCAAGTTTCAAGAAGGATAAAGGAAATGCTATACTTATTGATCCTTCACTAGATAATTACATATATCTTAATACCTTGGATTCTCTTTCCCACATGCCATCACCTCAAGCTTCTAATCATTTCACCATTTTAGATAATAGACTAGGAGAGTATGTGATCCATGATACATTTCACATTGCCAATCTTCTTAAGAATCTAAAAACCTTTGGGTGACCTAAACTCACCCCACATATGCATTAGCAATAAAAGAATAAAGATAAGGGACTTGTCACATTTGTACTAGCATCTGACCTAGAACCTAAGCCTCTTTAAGGGGATGAATCATGGTTATATAATGACAACCAAGCTGATCATTATACAAGTGCAAAGTATTATATTTATAATAAGATCATGGAATATCACAACTATGAAGAGAGAGGCCTCAGATCAAATCAGTAAGGAACCATTGAGCCAATTTCTATGACTAAATATGAAACACCTTATGGACTTGGATTTAAAATACCTGGGGGTGACCCCACATATCTTTTTCAAACTCCATCACCAATGACTAGTGATGATGATGTTGATAACAAAGTAGAGTCTAATCATAGCCTCACCTTTGATAACCTAGCTAAAATCAACTTGTTTGATAACACTACCATTTGTAACATTACCCTAGCCATTCATCACAACCCATTACCATTATATTATCCCCAACTGATAGATTGGAACTAAAAATAATTCAATCTATCAATTGATGAGCTTTAGAATGATGAGGCATTCTATGACTTCTTAGGCCTTAGAGATAATGTTTTGTTAGGAGATCAAAAATTAGGATTATCAATCACATTAGATCCTACAATGTATTTTGGAGAGTGAGTGAACACCCTTAGCCAAAAACAAATAAGTAAAACATTGAGGTCCCAAAGTGAAAACTTCTTTGAGGTACTTTCTGACTAGGTAAAAAGTAAAGATAAATGCTAGTCTAGTGGTTAAAACTTGTCTCAGGTGCTATTATATGGTGGTGGTCATTTTTATTTGAATTTAGACCAAGATTCCACTAATGATGAACTTACCTATGAATCTAAGTTCAAATTTGAGCAAAAATAAGTATTTAATCAAATTCTTCAAGAATTTCAAATTATTTTTTCCATATGGCTAGATCTCCCAATAGGGGACTCAGATTCATCATGCCTAGGAGAAGCTGAAGAGTGAGTCCTAATGAAGGACCTAGACATAATCCAATATTTCAAGTCATTGCATACTATCCTAGAAGATGGTTAAACTCTTCTAGTCAAAGATACAATAAAGGTAAACATTGGGACTTCATCAGACCTGAAATGGATAAAATTAGGCACTTTGTTGAAAGAATTTGTAGATATGTTTGCATGGGATTATTCTGATATGCTAGGTTTAGACCCGACCTTGGTTTTACACCACCTTGTAGTTAATCCTAACACCAAACTGGTAAAACAAAAGCTACGTAAGATGCATCCTCACATTACTATATTGGTTAAGAAAGAGTTTGAAAAAATCTTAGAAGTGGGATGTATTTGATCTATTGACTACTCATAATGGATCTCTAATATGGTACCTATTAGTAAAAAGCTTGAAGGGATCAAAATTTATACAAATTTTTGAGACATCAACAAAGCTTGTCCTAAAGATGATTTTACCTTGCCTAATATCAACATGATCATTGACTCCATGGTAGCTTATGAAATGATTTCATTCATGGATGGATTTTCAAGGTACAACCAAATTAAAGTCACACCAAAAGACCAACATAAAATAGTGTTCACCACTCCATGGGGAACATTTTGTTATTAGGTGATGCCATTTGACCTTAATAATGCTAGAGCTACATAGCAAAGGGCCATGATTATCATATTCCATGATATGATGCATGATATTATTGAAGACTATGTTGATGACATATTAGGAAAATCCAAAATTGGGGATGACCATCCAATAGTACTGTGTAAGATATTTGAAAGATTATGGGAGTATAAATTCAGACTCAATCCAAAGAAATGTGTGTTTAGTGTAACTTCAAGAAAATTACTGGGCATGTCTCATAGAGGTATTGAAGTTGATATAGCTAAAGTCTATGTTATAATTGAGATACCACCATAAACCAATTTAAAGTAACTACATATTTTGTAGGGTAAAATTCAATCAATTCAATGCTTCATCTCTCAGTTAGTAGATAAGTGCCATCCATTTACACACCTTTTGAAGAAGGGAGTTGTGTTTCACTGGGATGATCACTACCAAATAACTTTTCAACAACTCAAAGACTATCTTGTTAATTCACCTATTTTATTACCTCCTATGCTAGGAAAGGAATTTTTGCTATACCTATTAGCTACTAATCATGCTTTGGGGTAACTTTTGGCTCAACATGATGACAATGGAAAGAAGCATGTTGCATACTACCTAAGCCATACCTTAGTTACATATGAACATAACTATGCACATATTGAAAAAGCTTATCTAACCATGGTCTTCACAGCTTAGAAATTACACCATTACATGTTAAATAATAAGACCATGGTCATTTTAAAGGTAGATCTGCTCAAGTATCTACTATCTAAACAACTTTACAAGAAAGAATGGCTAAATGGATCATGCTTCTCAGTGAGTTTGACATAGAGTATGTCAATTAGAAGGCAATCAAGGGACAAGTTCTTACAGATCAACTTGATGAAAACCTTTCATAGACACACATCCACTCATATTTCAATTTCCTAATGAATCCATCATGACCATCATTGACACACCCCTTGAGGAGCAGCCTTGGAAGATATATTTTTATGGTTCATTTAATGCACATAGATCAAGGGTAATCTTATTATTTATTACACCACAAGAGGATCTAATCCCTAAATCATTCAAAATCATCTTTCCTTGTATAAACAACATGGTTGAGTATGAATCACTTATTATATGTTTTTGACAAGCAATGAATTGGAATATATCTCATCTCCAAGTTTATGGTGATTCTCAGTTAATCATCAATCATTTCATAAATCATTTTCAAACTAAAGATGACAAGCTAGTTCCAAATAAAGCCATGGTTGACACTCTTAAACAATAAATTGCCAACATTTAGTTTGAGCACATACCAAAGGCTAGTAACATAATTGTATATGCCATCGCTACTATTAGCTCTATGATTCAACAAATAGATAAAGCTAGAGTATCAATTCCTCATCAAAATTTTGTCAACACTAGCTCATGAACCTTCAACTATTGCCATGATTAGTGATATTGTTTATTCTAATACTATCTGGTATTTATACCTTTACAACTACCTTCATGACCAATTTATACCACCTAACCTCTCTTAAAAAAAAAACTAAAACCTTTATTCATCATTCTACTCATTATACTTTACTTGGATCCACCCTTTGCCATCATAGTTTTGATGGAACTCTACTTCATTGTTTAACTTCAATAGAGTCTATGCTAACATTAAGAGAAGTTCTCAAAGGAGTATATGGAACTCATTCTAGAGAGGTAGTCCTATCTAAAAATCTCTTGCTTACTAGTTACTATTGGCCCATAATATATGCAGATGCCACTGCATATATAAAAAGTGTGACAAATGTCAACGACATGCTAATCTGATTCATGCCCCAACAAAAAATTTGAAACTAATGTTAACACGATGGCCATTTTCTACATGGGGACTTGAACTCATTGGGAAGATAAACCCCACTTCATATGATGACCATAAACATATCCTTATCACCATTAAATATTTCACTAAGTGGGTTGAAGCTATACCCTTCAATTACATGACTGAAAAGAAAATTTCCAAATTCATCTTCAACCATCTCATCTATCACTACAGTATCCCTTTTAACATTATATTTAATAATGGAGGATAATTGAAGAACAAGGATGTAGACTACCTATGTACTAACTATAACATCATGCAACATTTTTATATAGCATATTACCCTCAAGGTAATGGCTAAGCTAAGGCATCCAATAAAACCCTTGTCAATATTCTCAAAAATATTATTAATGATGCTAGTCATGATTGACACCTCTAGTTATTCCTTAACCTTTGGGCATACCATACCAATAATTATATCCCATAAGAGCCACTCTATACTAACTTGTTTATGGTACTAAATCCATCCTTTACATTGAGGTTGAATTACCTTCACTATGCATCTCTTTCAATCATGTCTTGGATGATCATGACTATCGAGTAACTCACTTGCAAGAGCTAGACCTACTATATGAGAAATGCACAACTATTATCAATAATCTTTAAGCATATCAAAACTAACTCAAAAGCCACTATAATTAACATGTTAAGTATATAGTATTTGAACTTGGTGATCTTGTCCTTAAAGAAAACCAAAATAATACCATGCCTGAGAAGAAAAATAAATGGAAATTCAAACCAAACTGGATAGGGCCTTTCATCATTACTATATATTATGGATCAGGAGCATATAGGCTTGTCACACTAGATGGAGATAAAATTTTAGAGCTGATGAATATTATTCATCTCAAGTGGTACTATGATTTAGTACTAAGGTGTATTATCTATAAGGACCATTTCATTTATGCCATTTTATCACTATTCTTCTTTGTAAAAATACCATCCTTATCCATCCTCTTTATTGTATCCACTTTCTACTTTTGACCTATCAGTCCAGTGTGTTTTAAATCCTAGCCTATTTGACCTTGGTTTTTTGCCATTCATTACACATTTTCAACATAAAGGTATCTGATTAGTTTTATTATTTGGTTTAAGTACGTTAGATAGAGGTTATATTTTGGGACAATGTGATAGAAGTTTTGGTAGTTGCATCCTTCATTGTTATTCTTTCTTACCACTGGTCTTGCTACTAATTATAACCACCTTTCAAAAAATTAGTACCTTGATATATGCCATTATGTCCTAGTTATTACCACCTATGGGAAAACTAGGGGAAACATTAAGCCTTGCTATACCAACTTGTTATTTCTTATTTTTACTATGCCTTTCTACCAACTATGCTTATTTTGTTTGAATTGACTACTACACTAGTCAAATTCCTCTAATAAAAGGGTAAAACTATAGTGACTTAAGATCCTACTATGAGACTATGTAGGTAGCACTAAATACTTGTTGAGGTCAGATCAATCACCTTTTCCCCCATGATCTTGCCATTTTGTGAGAAACCTAACCCATGCTCTCACCATTTTTTGAGCAACCTAAGCCATGCTCTCACCATTTTACGAGAAACTTAAGCCATGCTCTCACTATTTTATGAGTAACCTAAGCCATGCTCTCACCATTTTGTGAGAAAACTTAGTTTAAATGCTCTCATCATTCTCAATTGAGTTGAGACACTCCAAAACACTTCTAAGTACATTTGAAAAATCATTAGAAAAGAACAAAAACATTGACCACTTCTTTGCCTTAAGGATTCTAGAGTTGTTATAAGCAAATCAATTTTTATTTAGTTTCTCCATCCTTTTTGGCCTTTTTTTCTCATGCACTTGCCATTTGTTAAGACCATTCCTCTTTTTCTCTCACATCCATTCTATTTGTTTTCATCAATTATCACATTCTTCTTATTCCCTGGGAGAACTACATTTGGCCTACAGTTTTTATTGGATATTACATCCATGAAACTATGTAGGCAATGTCCACTTACCTAGTTCATATGGAGACAACTTGACCACCCCCTTCCTTTTCTACTATTCCCCCATTTTGTTCATTTGTTAAGTTGTCACCTATTTTTTTAAGAGCAATGTTCGTAGGGTTTTTATTACATTATTTGTTTATTTTTGCTTATTCTATATGTTTGTCTATCTATTTGTTTAATTTTAGCACTGTTACCTTGATTTAGTTTATGTGTGTTCATTGGGTGATTTCTTACCCACACTTATACTTGAATCTATCCATATTCATATGTTTACATTGTCATCATGGTTTCTATCATTGGTGTATTGTTTTCTATTGAGAATTGGATTATGGGAGTCAGTCCTCATGCATATTTTCACCAAGTCCTCATGATATTATACCATGATGCCTACTAACATGTGATACAACAAACCTAATATTCAAGAAGTCTATTCAGTAGTGGTGGCATCTCTTCAGCACTGACATCCTGATTCCATCCTAATCATATCCCAAATAGAGTAATTAAACATAAAAACATTTCAACCTTTATTAATTCAAATGAGCATCTCCCTACTAGTAGGTTGTTCCAATTCATCATTACCTTCTATGTTAATTTATCATCATCCTCAATCAAGTTTATCATTTTTTCCATATTAGTGTCTAATGATTATAATCACCTATGGGAAAATCATTTCACACTATCCCAACTGCATTTCTCAATGATTATAACTGTCTATGGGCAAATCATTGTGTTGTCACCAATTTACTTTTTTTGCCCATACAAGGGCATGCTATTAGCTTATTTGTCTATCCTAACTGGGGAAAAACCATCATCTTAATGATTATAACTCCCTTTAGGCAAATCATTGTGTTATCATACCACATTGCCACTATCAAGGTACAATACTTATAACAACCTTTGTACACCATCCCACTTTCATTTTCAATTATTTTGAATACTTTTTAGTATCATTATATTTTCACCCCATCATCTTTCCTTTATTTTGTCCCCTCATTTCACTTCTTTCTTTTCAAGGGACCATTTACTGACCTACTTGTGCCAATCATTCCCTCAAGGGGGCATCATACATTTAGTTTATCATCATTGCAGTTGCAGGCATACAAGAACTTTTCATTCTTTGAGAATATGTTACTATGCTTATATATTTTAATGCATCCCCAAATAGGGGCAAACTGTAGACACATAAGTCTAGCCACTGATGACCTCCAATTAGACTTTCAGCCAATTTCACCCAAAATGCACAATTTGGCCTAAAAATACTAAAACATGATAAATGATGTGAAAATGACATATTTACGTGCTGATTTTGGCTAGGGTATCCTTAAATGGGGCAATGTAATTCTGGGATAACTAACTTTGATCAGTTCATTTCGAGTCAAAATGCCAAATTTGCACTTGGGTGCTCTGGATTGCTCTTCCCTATCAAATCTTTTACACAAGACAAGTGCCTTTATTATTTATTATTAGTAACATCCTAAATGGGAATATAGATCTAATGTATTTCACATCACTTTTCCGATTCTAATCTAGTCAAATTTTGGATCAATAATATGGCATTCTGATCAATTTGAGTAATTTATGCACAAAGTGCCTAAACATGCTTAAGAGTTAATTAATCCAAATCAAGGCCTAATTAATAATTCCATGGAAACTTGTTGAATACTTATTTTTAGAAATAAATATTAAATATTTGCATCATCAAGTGACCTCATTTCTTGGAAAGACATCCCTAGGCCATAAATGCCACAAATATCAGTATTCATGCCCTCCATGCTTCATTAATGCCTTCTATGATTCCCTCCATGCCTCTTAATTTTCCTTTCTTCTGATGTCACGATGAGGATAATTATAAACTTAATTCCAAAAATTGAATTAATCTTCAACCACACATCTCAATCTTGAGATGGATGGTTTAGGTTGATTCTAGACATTCTCAAACATTTATAAATAGAGAAGCCATGAATATTATTTCTAAGATATTTTGGTGCAAAGTTATAATGCAAAAGTATCTTCAAGAATCCATTGAAATTAGTGTTACCATGTCAAATTGATTCCAATCCAAGCCAAGCCAAAATACAAAGGTGTCAAGGAGATAACCAAGCCTCCTTTGATGAAGAATTCATGAGTAAAAGCAAAGCAAACCACCATTACAAAGGCATTTTTTGAATCCAAGGAAGGTGAAGGAATTCTTTTTTTTGATTCCTTGATTTTTAGTTGTGTTTATCATTTTCTTTTGTTAACTAAGATCTCCCTAGTGTCTAGGCCTAGAGATGTTATGCTATTAGTGTGTTTATTTCATTTTATTTTCATTTTAAAACTAACACCTTACTAAACATTCTCTCTTGAGTAAAATTCCTAGATCACATGGGTTTTCCTAATCAAGTTACTTGGACTAAAAAACCTGAAGTAAGAAGAAAGGGGAGGAAAACCTGAATGGGTAGGATTCTTTGAAGGTTAGGGTTTCCTAGGTTAGTTACTTAGGATCAAAGAACCAAATTAAGAAAGGCTTGAAAGTCTAAATAGCTAAGACATTTAGGAGTTGGTGTTTTTTAGGGTAGTTATTAGGGATTAGAAACCTGAAGTAGTGAAGGTCAAAAAACTTGAGTGAGTGATGAGGAAAGAAAAACCTGACTAGGTCTTGGATAATGTTTCATGGGTTTATTCAGGGTCAAGACTTTGGGTCTATTATGGGTAATTACTTAGTCTCAAAAACCCAAAGTCATTAAGGTTGGAAAACATGAATGAACAAGAAATTTTCATTGCTAGGGTTTGTATGAAGGACTCAAATTTTCAATGGTTTTTAGAAAAATTTAAAGCATGATAAATGATTGCAAGTATAAGTACATGGTTTAAAACACCCATTTATGCTAAGAAAATAAAGAGAAACCAAAGCAAATTGATCCTAATAGAAAGATAGTCATGGTAATATGAGGAAAAGATGTAGAGACAAAACACTAAGAAAGAAGCAAAAAAAAGGTTTAAAAATCACCCAAAGATGATTTACTTACCTCAAATATAAATGGGTCATAAAATAAATTACTCTAAAGTGATTCATAGGTTTGAATGGCACGAATCAAGGTTTTTAGGTGTGATTACTTAGTTAGATGACTTAGTTACTAGGTAGGAATGAGATGAAATTTTCTAATATATATAAAAATGCCAACACATTAATGACAAGCATGACAAAAACATGTTAGCCCTTGCCCTTTCTAATCAAGTTTCTTAAATTACTTTACTTGTTTTAGGTTTTGAAGTAATGTGCTCTCATAAACCTTATTAGGTCTAGATTAATGAGTAGCTTGAGTTCATAAACTAGATTTGATTTTGATTATACATTTTAATAAGTTAAGGAATACTAAAAACCCAATTTGTTCTTTACCATGGTCGTTAGGTATGTGATATTACTTATCTTATTTTGGTAATGTAGTAAAGCAACTTGAGAAACTCATTTTGAACTAGGAAGAGTCGATTAGGGTTTTAGGATAACTTTTCTCCTCCTTAATAAAGTAAAACAATTGAGAGAACCTTATTTGCATTATAAATGAGCTAAGGCACCTTAGTTTGTTTGATCTACTAAAGGGAATGATTAAAATGGATTTTAGTGGTGGATTAAAGTAACTATTTTGAATCCTCTATAGCACTAGAAATAACTAGTGAAAACAATCAATCAAAAATTGTAGCTAATAGATCCCAAGTTATTTATTAAAGGGACTAGCTCAACAAGTACAACTAACTCACATGAGACAAGAATGCAATATTTTCAATAGGGGTACCTCAAAATTTGAAGTGTGAAAATTTGGGGACACTAACTAGCTCCAACTAGGGACATCTTTAATTTTATCATAAAGGAACAAGGGTGAGATCCTAGTATATCTAGTTTCATAGACTAGAGCCTTATCCATTGGGCAAAGAGTCTTTGCAGAGAGATAGTCAAAAAATAACTAGATAAACAAATAACACAAAAACAAAACCAAAAAAACTTTATTTATATACATACGAGTATTACCCTATTGCTCAATACTTGTAGAGCTTCAAGTGCTAGCCATTGAAAGGTAGTGGTAGTGTAATGCCATCCTGATAAGCTAGGATGAGGCTATGTCTTCCAACAATGCTTTGTATAATAAAGGGCCCTTTCCACAAGGAGTAAAACTTTACATGCTTCCCTTTTTGTTCATTCTATTTATCTCACAAGAGGACTAAATAACTAACTTAAAACTATCTGTCTCAAGCATTTCTATCAAATATATTCTTTACTTTCATTTGATGATCAACTTACTGGGTAACGGCTTGAACACATGTTTCTTACAATTCAGTGAAAAACATAATTCTATTATCCAGTGAATCTTTATATGTATTATCCCCAATAGATTTGGACAATTGTAAAATAGGAAGCTTAATAGTTATTGGTATCTCAACATCTATTTCTTAGAGTAACTATAAAGGAGACATAGCTAGGGCTTTATTTGGAGTGATTCTGTCAGTCCACAGTGTGTCAAATAAGTTTTTGTGCCAATTTCTTTGATTATTGTCCACTAGTTTATGGATAATAGTTATCAATTTTTTGTTACTTGACTTATCTTGGCCATTACCTTGAGGATAATTATTTGAAGCATGCACCAAGCCTATCCTATATGAGTAAAAAAATCTCAAACAATTCTACTAAATAAAAGCTGGCTATGTTGTCTATGACAATTTTATGAAGAACTTCAAACCTCACAATAATATTTTCTTTGATGAACTCACATACAACTTTAGAAGTATCATGTTTCATAGGAATAACTTTAACCCACTTGCTGAAGTTGTTAGTAGTAATCAAGACATAATAATGTCCAACACTTGAGGAAGGATTTAACATATCGATGAAATCCATGTCCCATTGATAGAAAGGTTCATCAATGATTAATGGTTTTAGAGGCAAAGCTAGAAGCTTGATTTTTCCCATAAAATGCTAACATGACTGGCATTTAATAACCCATTATAAAGCATCCTAAAATAAAGTAGGCTAGAAGTATCTTTCCTGTAAGATATTATGTGCTTTGACTCTTAATGAGAAGTGACCTCCACAAGTTTATCATGAAATTTCTCTAGTAATCTTTCTTGTTGCTCCTTGTCCACACAGTGAAGGAAAATGCTATCAATTCCTTTCTTATATAACCCATTATCCCAAAGGACATAATCCTTTAATTTTATCTTGATGGTACATTTTTCCTTCCACATCAAATCAACCAAATCACCATAGGTCAAGAAGTAAGTAATATTTCTATACCATTCATCTATAATATTAAAAAGAAGTACCATAGGTAAATTTTCATTTATTTTAGCTTGAAGAGAAGATGTTATGTCATCAAGTCTTATCTCTATCATCAACTAGCATAAACATTTTATTCTTACTAGCTTTATAGGTTTGATGTCAAGATCAAACTCTTGTACCTTTGCTACCCAAGTTCCCCTCAATAATCCCAATTCCTACTGAGTTAGAATTGATTTGACAATAGTATCTAGGATGTGTATTATGGTATGGGATGACAAGATGCAATACCTAAAAGCCTTACACACTTTGACCACTACAAAGGCATGCTTCTCCATCTATAAGTACTTTAATTTGAAAGCCTTCAGAGGTTGAATAATGAAAGCTATCAAGGATAAAACTTCATCATTATTCTACATAAGAATTGATGACATGGTATGCTCAGAAGAGTAATAGTAAAGAATGAACTCTTTGTTAAAATCTGGGGAAACTAACATTGGGGCTTCAGCTATTGCTACCTTGATTCTTTCAAACATCAAATTTTCTTCAACATTCCATTTGAATTCTTGTTTCTTTTTTATCATATCAGAGATGTGGTGAGTTAGTTTGACAAAATCAAGAATAAATATTCTAGATTGGAAATTTATCTTACCAAAGAATGAGTGCACTCCTTTTTTGGATGTAGGCATAGGCAAATTTTGAATGGATTTGACTCATTCAAGATCAATTTTTGTTCCTTCCTTTGAGATTATATGACCAAGGAGTTTTCCCTCAGTCACAACAAATATTGATTTATTTAGATTTAAATAAATCCCATATCTTCTACACTGGATAAGGACTTCTTCAAGATCAACCACATGATCACCTCTTTGTTTTGAAAAAAATATTAAGTCATCTAGGTATACTACAATAATCTTGTTCTTCAAGTGAGAAAATGTCAGATCCTTTGCCCGCTTAAAGGTTTCTCCAACATTGATAATAGCAAAAGGCATATTTCAATAAGCAAATGTTCCCTATGGTGTTGTGAAGGTTATTTTATATTGATGTTCCTCAGCTATTTTTATTTGATTATATCTAGAAAATCCCTCTAGCATGGATACATTTTTTGATCTTGTAACTATTTACAAAATGTGATCCATAATAGGCAATGGATAATTTCCTTTAGAGAAGCTTGATTTAGATTGCAAAAATAAACACATAAGCATATTTCCCCATTTTTATTTCTTACTAAAAAAATATTTTTTAAATTTTTTGAGTGATGAATTAGATAAATGATCTTTGCATCAAGAATCTTTTGAATCTTAGAATAAATAGTACCTAATATAGTTGGATTATAGTGACATAACTTCTACTTGAAATGATTTACCTTAGGCTGGAGTGGGATATAGTGTCGTACTTCATTTGGTTTGAAGGATTTGAGGTCTTTGTAATACCAAGAAAACACATCTATATACTTTTTGAGAAGATTAATGAAAGCTTCTTTTTCTTCTTATGAGCAACACTTACCAATGTTTACCATCTTGGGCTCTTCTTTACTGCCTAAATTAATCTGTTCTACTTCCAGAGAAGAAGTATCACCATACTCTTTATTTTTATTCATAATTTGATCATGTTTATCAAATATTTATTCAAAGGAAACTAACCCTTTAGGAATTTTATTTCCTTTCAGTTGAATTATATCTTGACTATGGGTAAGTGTAGATTTGGTGATACCTATTGTTGTTTTTGTGGATGTGACCTACTTCCTTTGAAGTACAGTTCTTCAGAATTATCTTACTACTAAAAAAAATCTAGCTATCTACTTATCATCATTAAAAACTTGCCACCACCCAATGTTATCCAGAACCTTTGAATGGTAGACCATTTCTACTTTGTAGTTACTTTCTTTAAAGATTGTTGGTTGTTGTTCTAGTCTAAGTAAAGATGTAATAATAGCAAGTGAGTTAGCTTTAGTGTTCTGATCTTGAGGAAATATGTTGATTGAGAAAGTAGAGAAGTTATGTGTGGCACTCATAACTCTATCATGATAGTGTTTTAGCTTATCTTTTTTCACCTAATACTTCCCTCTAATCTATCTCATTATTAATTCAACATCTCATTGTACTTTAAGGATTCTTACTCCTTTCTCCTTTGCCTTCTCAAGTCCTATCAAGAGTGCTTCATATTTAGTTGTGTTATTGGTGTTTTCAAACATAAGCTTGTATGAATAGGTAAAAACTTCACCATCATGGGAGATTAATACTACTCCTACACTCAAACTGAGAAAGCTACAACTGCCATCAAATTCTAGTGTCCATATATTTTCTTCTTCTTCTTCCTTTTCCTCTTAGGTTTCTTTTCCTACTTCAAGGAAGTAAAATCCATGATTTGATTCTTTAAAAATAATCTATGACCTTAGATGACAGTGTTCCCTTAGTCCTTAGCCTTGAGAAAATCCCACTTGAAGCTACTATATATAAAATATATGAAGTCATCTTGAAATCAAAATTCTGCAATACATTCTTTAAATACTGATCCATATTATCACTAATCATTCTCTCCTAATCAATACTAGAAGAACTTTGAGTCACGTCAATGGTCCTAATGTATGCATACTTCCATGGAAAGAAACACTTGATATTCTTTTCACAATTTATTTTATAAAGTAATTGAATGATATCATCCACTTCCTAAATAAAATCTGACCTTACTATCTTGTTAGGGAACCTACAAACCTATTTCACTTTCTTTAAGTAGTAAGTACTCATTATCTTAATGCATTATGATGACTTAGACTCCCATTGGTTTTTGGCTTTCTCCATAGTTATATGAATCACTTTTGGGGATGTTGGAATCTTAAAAAATTAATTGAGGTACTGAACATCCAATCTTATAAGTAAATTTCCAACAACATCCCTTACAGTGCTAATTAGGGAGTCATATTATTTGGCACATGTCACGACAAACTTAGGAAGTTGGGTTGAGCTTGGGAAAGCCACATCTTGAAATATTCTAGTATTGGTCATGGAATGTATAAGTCTTTCTCCATAGTTATATCAATCACTTTTGGGGATGTTATAATCTTTAAAAAGTAATTGTAGTACTAAACATCTAGTCTTATAACTACATTTCCAACAACATCCCTTATAGTCCTGGTTAGGGAGTCATAATATATAGCACATGTCAGAATAAACTTAGGAAGTTGGGCTAAGCTTGGTAAAGCCACAACTTGAAATATTCCAATATTGGTCATGGAATGTAGAAGTTAAGTCTTAGCTATGGATTTTTATATTTCTAAAATATCAGTCACAAATACATGCACCATGTTTGTATCAATTATTTATGTTAGTTTTGAGGATACACATGACTCAATGGGGTAACCCTTATATTAATACTTTATTTTAGGATCCTAGGACTTGGTTCTCTTGAGCTTTACTTTTCCCTTTTTTCTTAGTTCTAGAACCTCTTCAAGTGCCAATTTTGGAACTTCAATTAGTCTCCCTTGTACTTCTACTTCAACTACCTCTTCCTCTAATTTCCTTGACTGTTCTAATCTAGACATCAATTTTTTTGAACTCTAAAAAACCTTGATAAGTGTTTAAAAACACTTACTGACTGTTCTAATTGGTTTATAAATTTCAATAAAAGAGTTAATTTATTACTCTTGAGGTACCTCTAAGCAAGTTTTAGATTTTGAGTAATGAGAAGTCTTCAAAAACTAATCAACTTATTTTCAAGTAATAGGACCTCAGAACCTCAAGTAGGTCACTAGGATTATGTAGACAAATTTAGGTTTTCCTAATCAAGTTACTTGGACTCAAAAACTCAAAGTAAGAAGAAAGGGTAGGAAAACCCAAAGGGGTAGGCTTATTTGAGGGTCAAGGTTTCCTAGGTTAGTTAGTTAAGATCAAAGACCTAGATTAAGAAAAGCTTGAAAGTCTAAATAGCTAAGACCTTTGAGAGTTGAGTTTTTCAAGGGTAGTTACTGGGGATTAGGAGCCCAAATTAGTGAAGGTTGAGAAACCTGAGTGAGTGATGAGGAAAGGGAAACCTAATTAGGTCTTGGATAATGTTTCATAGGTTTATCCAGGGTCAAGACTTTGGGTCTCTTCTGGGTAGTTATTTAGTCTTGAAAACATGAAGTCATTAGGATTGGAAAACCCAAATGGGCAAGAAATTTTCATGGCCAGGGTTTGTATGAAGGACTCAAATTCTCAAAGGTTTTGAGAAAATTTGAAGCATGATAAATGATTACAAGTATAAGTACATGGAAAAAAAAAATTATAAACTACAATTAATAGAACCCACATTCTTTATTCAGGGGACTAGCTTAATAAGTACAACTAACTCACATGAGACAAGAATGAAAGATTTTCAATAGGGGTACCTCAAAATTTAAAGTGTGAAATTTTTGGGACACCAAATTCCATATAGCTCATTTTGATGTTAGGGATCCTGACTAAGTCTTACTTAACATTCAATCATCATTCATATCATTTTGGTCTATTTTGGTGTATTATCTCTCTCATTTCCTCAAACTGGTCTTTGCAAGGGTTTAACAAGGATTTTAGGCCTATTTGACCTATTAATAGTTGTTTATATCATTTTCACATTAAAATTACAAAAATAATTCACTAATTTGATGTTCAAGGACCTTACTAACTTCCCCAAACTCTTCTGGCTCCCATGCAGATCCTCCAAAAAGATATGAGCATTTGAAACTCTCCTATTGAGATCTTTTCCCCATTCTAACATGATCAATGTTATCTACGGTCAAAAAAATATATTCATTTCATTTTATATACCTTCCAAAAATATTTTTCACCTCTTGAATTAACCTCACAAACATGCTCTAATTGTTTGAAATGCTCAAATCATGTGGAATGTGAAGGTGATTCCTCATTTGGGCATTAGGCCTAATGTTGCTCTTATAGCCTATCTACACATCAAAGCCTAAAATGACATTTTATGGTTTTATTTACCTCTTTATAGATAAAACACCTCTATAGTGTCCCCTAAACATGCGTTCATAGTCTATAAAGATCGTTCCACACTAGAAATGAAGATGGTTCTCTATTTGGCTTGTAGGCCTTAATGTGTTTGACAGGCCTACTTGAAAAATTTGGTGTTTAGACCCTATTACTTAGTTTAATACTTCATTTATGTTTTACTCATGTTTATTTATATGTATTTCAACCTTTCACACATTCCAACTAGGTCTCCTTAGCCCCTAGTTCATCTTTTATACATCACTCACCAAAACTTGCTAGTCTTATATAAGGGGAAACACCCCCTAGTTAAGACAAAAAATGGGGTAATTACCCTATTTTATTAGGATATATTAATATTATATGGAATTTCACTAGTTGTGAGGACTTATCTCACAAAAAATTAGCTCCTGGTCATATGCAAGACCCTTCAAAAGTGTGAAACTCTGAGACAGATTTGTTAGAAACTAGGACTGTGTAGGGTTCCTTCAAAATGACTATGTGATGCATTGATAAATCCTTTATTTTCCTTGTATCCATATCATGGAAGGTATATTAGGATATCAATATTTTAATGAAGGTTCTTTGAACCTATAAATCCACTCAACCTCTAATATTTTCTCCTCACTCCTTGACTAGGACAAGACCGAGTTTCCTTTGAATGACTATGTTTCCTATTTGGAAGAGGCACTTATAGGTGAACTTGTGTATTTTAGGTCTAAAAAAAATATAAAATATTTTATTGATATTTATAAGGTCATTTTATAATCATATAAGTCATTTTACATTAGGTTTATACCCTTCTAGCATCAAGAATATTATGCTCCTAACTCATTGCCTGTATACCCTATTTATCTGGCCCTTGTAGGTGGACTTGGCATGAGTTAAACCCTAAAAAAAATGTGAAAGGAACCCCATTTAAGCTATATATTCTAATTCATGGTAGTTTTGACCTTAATTCATGGGTAAATTGACCTTAATTCATGTCCTAGATCTATTTTCTTCACTCACTGCCTATCTTAGTCACCCAAGCTGATTGTGTTTCTTATTCAATAGTAGCTTATAGGTTATTAGGCTTGTTGGAGTTTGGAAAAACATTTAAATGATCCTAATTTAAGACTTTAAAGTTATTTTATATGGTTTGGACCTATCCCTTCATCTTATATATCCTCAAGCATCATTATACTAGGCTTGTTAGAGTTTGTAAAAACATTTAAATGACCATACTTTTCTCAATATCTGTTGGCTGCTGTAGGTGAGTATTTCCTTGTGAAGGGGTACATATAGGTGCTAAGAAAATCAATAATTTCATACCAAATTCCTATGATGGTTAATTTTATCTTATACATGTTTTTAATCCACAATTAAATCGATTTCAACATGAAGGCATGGATTGGAAATGTGACATTGGGTGAAGAGTCAATTTGGGAATTAAAGCCTGTAGATTTCACTAATGAGTTTTAGTGAACAAATACCATATTAGAACCCATTCAAAACTAGCTTCTATTTCTCATTTTTCCTGCAATGTTTTTAGAGTACTTCTATATTCTTTAGGTTACAAAACCAAACCATTTGGATGTCTTAATAGCTCATGTAGCCATGTCATATGATATTTTCAAAACCTTCATGGACCTTTGTTTCTTCATTTTGGGGATCAGGGGATTGAATTCATAGTCATTATCTTAGAAATGACTTTTAAATTTATTTATCCATCCTAAAAATTAAAAAATGCATGTTAGGGTACCTTATAACTTATGAGGTCTTTAAGATGAGATACATCACTTGTCTAACATTTCAAAATGGTTCTTTAACCCTTGCTAAGCCACTTATAGGTGTAGAAGCAGTGGACAGAATATAGGTAATGTGCATTGATTTATACATCTTAGGAATTGTATATCTATCTCAAAACCTTAGATGCATTATTCACGCTTCAAAATTATTGAAACCATTACCAAGCCATTTACCTTAGTATGACATCATCAGGAGTTCTTGTAGGTGACTTTGATTAAGTTTAGCATGCAGACTATGTGCATAGGTAGTGAATTTGAAATATGTATGGTGCATGGGCCTTGAAAACCCATTTTACTTATTAATACATTTTCTATATTTCAAATCATTTGAAACCAATTTCAAAATCTTCTTCTCAATGTGGAAACTTCCTTCAAAGCACTTGTAGGTGCACTTCCATGGAAAATAGTGAGGTGTTATATATGATTTTTATAGTTCCCTTTTTACATTCATTAGAAGGTATAACATACTACCTCATGATTTTGAAAGATACACCACGAATTTAAACCTTTATTACATCTTTGTGGACATGTTTTATAGGTCCCATGCACGTACTTCACCATGACTGCAAGTAGAATTGGATATAGAGTTTAGTATGCATGCCAGTAGACTATAAAACTACATATTATTCACATTGAATTAAGGGTGTTACCATGATCATTTATTTGAGTGAAAAACCATGATACATCATGTCAAATCCCTTTCAGAGAAAGAGGACTTTTGCAAATGGTGGAATTTGAATGCAATTTCAATATCAACACCCTCTTGCAAAGTGAATTGTTTGAGCTATCAAGTAAAATTAAAACATGAAAAAAAGAATAAAGGACATTTTAGGAGGAATATATAATCATATAGAGTCAACACAACTAATTTTATCATATAGATTTACCCAAAATAAAACAAAACCTATAGGGTACATAGATTAGCAGGTAGATTTGGAAGGCCAACTTCTTAAGAATGGTTCATAAGCTTATACCACCATTCCTCTACAACCAAACATTAAATGGAATATAAATAATATTATAATACATGTCTAAGATAATTTTTATTGAAACCTCTTATGCTAACCGTACTAAGCAAAAACCTGAAGGTTACTTCAACCAAGAAGGGTGAAAAAAGAAAATAGTTTTGGGCCAAAAATGGCACTTTCAGATTAAAATAATTGGAAATAAACTTGGGGAAGCTGAAGATACACACCATGATCCTATCCCATGTGGCACACTTCCCCATGAGATGTATAAGTGCCAAACTCACCTTTTTCCTCAAGAAAATTACCTTTTCTTTTGATGAACCTACCATATTTTAGTTATGTAAATTTATTAATTCCTATAAGGACACATGATATGTGACATCATGTTTTATAACCTTCACACTTCCCAAGAAACCCATACAACACATTAAATGCTTAATTTTGGCCTTTCAAATAACTTAAAAGGACATGTTGGCTAATAAAATAAGTGACCAATGATAATATGACATTGAATAAAATTAAATTACAAATGAAACACCTTGTGACATCAATATTATACCCCTAGAAACCTAAAACTCAATTTTTTACCTAGGGGTGCCCCAATTTGACCTAAAAGTCAAATTTGGTCAATAGTTGACATAAAAGGGGACGTAGAGTTTGTGAAGAATAAATTGGAAAATTTGAGTGGGTAGTTGACCAATATTATAGCTTAAATGTCATAAAATAATCCTCCACCAATCCATTTGGGTTCTCTCAATCTATATAATTATATCTCTAATACTACTTCAAAGAACATGCTACAAAAAATAGAAGTTTACAAGTTTGATGATAAGGATATAATCACTTGGATCAATCCAAAAGAAAATTTATTTGATTTACATTAGACCCCATGTGCAAAAAATGTGGTCATATTTGTATCTATAACTAGATCAGTTCATTTGGTATAGTGGTTGTGTGCTTAAAATAAAAATAAGGGGTCTCTTATTACTTGGTTAGTGTTTACTAAGGAGATATAGATGCACTATTGCAATAATGTCTTAGAAAACTACTTTAGTTAGCTAGAAAATTTACAAAAAACATGTATTATTAAGGATTATTTTCAACAATTATAGAACCCATTATTATACATGGATGACATCAATGAGGACAATATGACTACCCTATATTTGGGAGGGGCTCAAGGATAAAATCTAACTTGAGATTTGCATCCTTATTTTATGAATCAATACCATTAGTGCACCAAGTAGAGGAAAACTATTTGGTCAAATTAAAGGATTTTGATCATGACCATTTATACAATTTCATAGCACCATCATTTCATTTACCTGTAAGATTGAACCCTTAACAAATTAAAGATAAGTATATAAAAGGGTTATTTTATATAAAAGATAAGTTGAGCAAAGGAAATAAATATTTGAAAAATGAGTTATTCTACATTGAAGGTGCCGATGAAGATGAATAAGATGATGAGGCCTTAGGGGAGTGTATGGAAGAAGTGCCATAGGAGAATCTAAAGATTCTCACCTTACTATCTCTTATCATACCTTTTTGGGTATTAATACTCATCAAAATCATAAGGTGTTGGGTTTCCTCAAGAAATAGAAGGTGATAATTTTGATTGACTCAAAAAGTATACATAACTTCATCAATAGTAAGTTGGCTTCTTGTTTTAACTATGTTATTTATCCAACTTGAGAATTTCAAGTCTTGATTGTACATGGTGGAAAAAACAAATGTTCTATAAAATTCCATAGTATCAAAATTGTTATGGAGGTTTACATGCTTGATTCTCCTATGTTTGTTGTTCCCATGGGTGGTGTTAAATTTTTTTTCAAAGAGTAAAATGGATCAAAAATTTGGTCACAATAGATACAAATTTACAGGAACTATTCATACACTTTCATTTTGAAGGTAAGACATTTTATATACATATACTATGGGGAATATCCCCCAATTGGTTAGTTTACACTAGATGATTAATATTCTTAAAAAGGGGATGAAGGATTTGTAGCACAATTATTTTACATAATAGTTTAACAAAAAAATGTGTATACACATCCTGATAAATACATGATTATTAATGACCACCCATAAATTTTTGGCATAATTCCAAAATGACACCATTAAGAAGAGAACATGATCATGCCATAAGACTGATTCTAAATAGTACACCACCAAATATTATACCATATAGGTATCCATATTCCTAGAAGAGTGAAATTGAAAAGATGGTACATGAGATGCTGGAGGCAGGTATTATCAAACATAACCAAAGTGAATATTCATACATAGTGGTCATGGTGCATATAAAGGATGAAAATTAGAGGATGTACCCCAAATATATCAATTCAATAAGTACACCATCAAAGATAATTTCCATAATTCAATAATTGATTATTTGTTAGATGAATTACATGGTGATTTTTATTTACCAAAATAGATATTAATTATGAGTATCATCAATTTTAGATAAGGGTTGAGGATATCCCTAACATAGGTTTCATAACTCATGAAGTCCATTGTGAGTTTATGGTCATGCCTTTTGGTCTCACAAATTCACCATATACATTTTAGAGTTCGATGAATACTATTTTCAGGGCCTTTTCAAGGAAGTTTTTTTTTATGACATCCTAATATATTGGAAAACTTGGGAGGAAAATTTGAAGCATGTGAAATAAGTAATGTTATTTTTAGAACTAAATCAAAATTATGACAAACCTTCCAAATGTGATTTTGGAGTCTAAGAGGTGGAGTAATTAATTCATATTTTTTCACATGAAGGTGTCAAAGTTGACCTTAAGAAGATCAAATCTATGTTGGAGTGGTAAGTTTCAAAGAAACTCAAGGACCTTCATGGATTTTTGGGGCTAACTAGTTACTATCATAGATTTGTAAAAACTTATAGTAGTATGAAAAATATACTCCCAACCTTGGTGAAGAAATATTCCTTCAATTACATTAAACCAACTACCAAAGCATTTATGAAGCTGAAAGAGGCTATGTGCACCACTATAGTTTGGCTACCCCTTATTTTTCCAAAACTTTTGTTGTTGAATATGATGTATTAGGATACACCATAGGGGCACTACTCATGCAAGAAAAATGACCCATTGCATTTTAGAGTCATAAAATCAAGGTAAAAATAAGCTCAAACCAATCTATGACAAAGAGATGAGGATTATTCTTCCTATGTCAATAAATGGAGACTTTATCTGATGGGTAAATACTTTCAGTAATGATGGATCTTGATAGCCTAAAATATTTTATAGAATAATGATTATCATCATAAGAATTAAAAAAAGAGTGACTAAAATTTTGGGATATGATTTTGAACTAGTCTGTAATAAAAGAAGAGAGAATGTGATAGTAGATGCACTATCTAGGAGGGATGAATCCATTGAAGTCATGTTGATAACCCTTGGTACTTCTTACTCTTTACACATTGAACACACTCTTTATAGGTCTAATTTACAATGAGTTTCTTATGAATTTTCACTTAGAATATCACCAAAATACTCTAGACTATCAAAAAAAGTCTATATTGATTGTAATTAAGTGGTAAACCAATTTTTATTATTGGTTTATTAAGAGATTAGGTCCAAAAATCCAAAACCCAATTTTTAGGCTTCTAAGCCTAATGGCCCACTCAATATGTTAAAAAAATAAATACACCTTTACACACCCTAAAATATAATTTATCATGGTTTTTAATTAATAAAAAAAAGTGAATCAACTCTCCAAACAAAATTTTCACATCATTAACAATAAATCTCATCCTAATCCATACTTGACTGTCTTAGAAAATAGACACCTACAGGTAGTTTAAAACTCAATCTTAAATAAAAGAGGTAAAAGATGGTTTGGGGATTTAAACCAATTTTAAAAATTGAATTAATAATTATAGAATCAAAATACCAAATTTTAGGGGTCATTAGTTACAAATGAAGTTATAAGCTTTTTTGTGAGAACAATCCAAAATTAGCATTTCTCAAAAATTACATAGGCAAAGGGCTTCAAATTGATGGTTCATGAATCTCTTTGACTCTTTTTCAAGTATAAAACTTTGTAAATGATATTTAATCATTCATTTATTCTCTCCAATAGCTAATTATAACTCATTAAATAGCTCACATGTGTTTCTAGGGTACTGTATATGACTGTGTAGGAGAAAAATAGGGTTTTAAGGGTTTTGAAGATACATCTAAATAACCATACAAAAGACTATTAAATCACTGAATAAGGTTTATCATGATATAATTGACTCAATAATGTTGATAAATACTAAATTTTAATATATTTCATAGACTAATACATCAAAAATTGTAGACATGTACATGATAGTCTTGAAGATCACCAAAAATGCAACCCTGCTCATAAAGGAAAATGAATATTTTATGATTAAATTAAATATTATTTGCCTTTATATTGATAATAAAAATGATTATAAGGTTTATAAAGTGTTTACTCATCTTATATTAGATTAAAATTGAAAATATTCTCCTCCATTCGCCTAGGTTTAACTTATTAAGCTGATCTCATATGTATATTTTCATGGTTACATTGACTATGTTAGACAAAAGAGATAATTATGATCTATAGAATTTATAAAATATTTTTAATACATTTAACACACCTAAATACCTAATAAAAACTTATAAAAATCAATTTGACCTTGCACTAATCACATTTACTCAAGAAATTACACTATAGACTTTTGAAAATTCAAATTTGAGTTTTTGGAGGGAAACCTCCAAAAGACCTTAAATGGCCATGAAACAAACTCCTAATGCCTCAATGAGGATTATGATGACTTGAAAACCCTTGTAATACATATATAAATAATTTATTTACATGCATTCTACATGCACCTACATCAAACCATTGAGGTGTAAAAGAAGATTTCATGGACTCTTGTCCATGAGTCTCTATTATTATTTTTTTACTATAGATGAATTTGTATTTTCTATTCCTCTTTTTAAATTTTATTGTTATTTACTAAATTAAGTCCTCTAGGATCCCATGGTCTAATATATTAAACTATACCTACTAATTCATTATCTTCTCCTAAGATGATATTATTTGCTCTTTTCATCTCCAAACTTATCTTATTCAGATTCTCTTTATTGTCCTTTATTAGACCTGCACATATAACAAACAAATTATGGAAAACAAACTATTCATTAAAAAATTGAGATTCACTATCTTAGACTTCAAATACTATTTCCTCCTCTATGACATCAACTTGTATTTGTATTATTCCTTTTTGTTCTGCCTTCACATCTTATTCTAAGTTTGCGTATTTCTTACTGAGATTACTGCTTTTCATAATTTGTTTTCTACCTTTACTTATTTTATTTTCACCAACTTCTTCATTGTTTTCCTTGAATAAAACTTCACTCTTTTATTTTATCTACTATTCATTAAACAATTTTCTAACCTTATTGCCTTCCATAGCAATTTATTTCATTAGACTAACCTTCTTAATAAAATCCTCAAAGTATTTCATACTTCTTATTGAAAGCAAACTATTAGATAATTAAATAAAAATCTTATGCATACATTCATTAGACAAAATATAAGTTTTCAAGGATAAATCATATTTTTCATGAATTATAGTGATTACCTTGAACTATACACAACTTACCTCATCCTCTTTACTTTGTTGTAAATACTCTTTTTCACCCGTAATTAGTGTTGTGGAATTGTATCCCATAATTGCCTCCTCTTCCTTCAATGGTAAGAGTGTATGATTTAATCCATATTATTCAAAACTATAAGTGTTTATATCTCCATTATACATGACTTTCATGTCATACTACCATAGTCTTCCTAGGATAATTTGGCACACATCCACATGTATGACAACATACATAATAACATATTTATAGATTAATTTTTAGAATTGTACCTTACATTGCTCATTTAAAAGTACTTGATGATATTTTGTAACCAAGAGACTTTATAAGGGGTAGGGTGACTTACCTTATTCAAGCTCAACTTATTAACTATTTAGTAAAGATAAGATTGTTATGCTTCTACTATCAATGATGACCTTAAAACACTTACCTTGTGACTTACATGTAGTCCTAAATAATATTTTTATTTGAGGTGGTTCTTGGATTTCCTTGTTTGGTTTGATTAGAATCCTATTCATGAGAAAAGATTCTCCTTTTTGTGGTGCATCCTCATAAACAATTGTTGTAGTATCATATTCTTCATTTCCTTGAGAAACATGAACACTTATTTAACTAGTAGATTATTATTCAAGGCATTCATAATATCTATGCCCAAACTTTCCACATTTAAATCATCTACCAAAAAAACCTATATTTATACCCCTATTAAATGGCCTCTTACCTCTAAATGCATAGTTACCTCTTGAAGTTGATTCTTATCTCAGTGAGCTACGATCTATTTACTCATATATTTTTAATGGATTTATGATTTCATATTCTCCTCTACCTATAAGAAATTTATTTCTTCCTCTTGCATGCTAATAATTTTTCCTTGCCATCTCCTCTTCTACTTTCAAGGCAAATTTTTATGCCTCTTCAACTAATCTAGGTGAAATTAGATCAATATCATCTTAAATATCATATTTCAATCCATTCACATACCTGGATACTTTTTCCATGTCCTCATCAATATGTTCAACTCTTATAGTAAATCTATATAACTCTTTAGTATATTCTTTTAATGATGCTTCTTTTTGTCTTAAATTCTACAATTTTATAAAAAGACAAGCCCGATATTATTGAGGTATAAAATTACCTTTGAGCTTGGAAACCATCCTATCCCAGCTCTTTATCTTGGGCTTCCCCTTTCATCTTCTTTCCTCCTATATGCCATCCCACCATAGGGATGGATGACCTTTTAGCCTTGTCATGGAAAAATTAACCTGCTTATCTTCATCAACACTCTCATATTTAAAAAATTTATCAAGTGCATTAATCCAATCAATCAAATCATTTAGATTTAGACTATCATCATATGTAGGTACCTCAATTTTAGGCTTAGAACTTACCCCATTGAATGCTTTTGTAATCTTTCTTCTAGAGTCTCTTCTTCTAATTATTCTACCACTTTTTTTATAACTCTCTCATTTCTCTATCACTGATGTCTCTAACATCTAATCCTCTCCTTTGGGTTGTTTCCCTGGCCTCCATCATTGTGTTGAGGTTTCTAATTTCCTACAACAATGATTTATTGGTAATTTACCTTCTTGCACCTCCTCTTGATCTATCTATTACTACCATTTTGTCTACTTGATCCTTTTTCTTACTTGATCACATTTATTATTCCCTGATTTTGCATAATATCTATGTTTTGATACCATTTCATGACCTTTGTTACTTCTTACTTTTACACATTAAACACACTCTTTTTAGGTCTAATTTTCAATGAATTTCTTATGAATTTTCATGTAAAATATCACCAAAAGACTCTATAATATCAATATAAGTCTATATTTATTTAAAGTGAGTGATAAACCAATTATCATTATTGGTTTCTTAAGATATTAGGTTTAAAACTCTAAAACCCTATTTTTTGGCTTCTAGGCCTAATGGACCACTCAATAGGTCAAAAAACTAAATACACCCTTACACACCATAAAATATAATTTATCAAGGTTTTTAAATAATTAAAAAAATAATAAAATCCTCAAATAAATCTTTCACATCATTAACAAGAATTCTCACCCTAATCCATTCTTGATTGTCTTGGAAAATAGACATCTACAGGTAGTCTAAAACTTGGTCTTCAATAATAGGAGTTAAAATATGTTTTATTTTAAACCAATTTAAACACTTACCTTAATAATAATAAAATATAAATACCAAATTTTGTGGGATTTCACTAGTTAAAAATGAAGTTATAATTTTTTTAAAACAATCCAGAATTAGGGTTTCTAAATAATTACAAAGGCAAAGGGCTTCAAATTGATGGTTCATGAAGTTATTTGACTCTTTTTAAAGTTATTAAATCATTCCTTAAATGTTTATAATAGCTAATTCTAACTCATTCAAGGGTTCACATGTGTTTCTAGGGCACTGTGTATGAATATGTAGGAGAAAAATAGGGTTTTGAAGATCAAAACATCTAAATAACCATAAAAAAGATGATGACATCAATAAATAAGGTTTATCATGATCTAATTGAATAAATAATGTTGATCAAGTCCAAATTTAAATATATTTCATATAATAATACATTAAAACTTGTAGACCTATACATGATAGTCTTGAAGATCACCCAAAATACAACCCTGTTTATGAAGGAAAATGAGTATTTTATGCTTGAATTCATTCTTGTTTGCCTCAAAAATTTTATGAATAATGATTATCAAGTTGTTGAAGTGTTTTATAAACTTATAATGGACTAAAATTGACAAGATTATCCTCCATTCACTCGAGGTTAACTTAGTAAGTTGATCTCATATGTAGATTTTGGTGGTTACATTGACTATTTTAGTTAAAAGAGATAATTATGACCTCTATAAGGTCTATAATAATTTTAATACATTTAAAAAACCTAAATACATAATATAAACTCATAAAACTCAATATAACCTTGCAATAATTACATTTATTCATGAAATTATATGATAGACTTTAGAAAATTCAAATTTGAGATTTTAGAGGGAAACCTCCAAAAGACCTTAAATGGCCTAGAAGCAAGCTCATAATGCCTTACTAAGGCTTATGATTAATTGAAAACCATTTTAATACATTTATCAATACTTTATTTACATGCCTTCTAGATTCACCTACATCACTTTTTATGTGTTATGATTATTTAATAGGCATAATGGTTAGAAGTGGCACGATTTGAATTGGATAATTATATGGATACACATGTTTTGAATCAAAGTCATCAGTAGGGTTCTAGTGTTTTTGAAAAGTTTGAATATAAATGGAATAAATTATGGTATAAATATATATTATACCTATATAATAAATCTATCCTCAAATAAAATATCCTTCAATAACTTCATACATCTCCAATAGGGGGCACTAGATATTTTTGAAGACCTATCATGGAATCAGTCATGATTTATTTTGGGAATGACTCAAGGGGGATATATATAAATTTGTGGAAAAATTCATTGTGTGTCAAAAAAATAAAGGTGAAATAATTTATACACCAAGTTTTGTATAGCCTTTATCCATCCATAGCTAGAGGTGGGAAAAGGTTTCTATGGATTTAATTATAGGGTTGCTGAGGTCTTAAAGTAAAAATGGCATCATGGTGATTGTGGATAGACTCATAAAATATGCTCATTTTTTTTCCTTATCATATCCATTTGTATCTAGTATAATAATGTTTAATTTTCTCAATAGAGTTAAAAATTTTCATAGTACTCCCAAGATCATTGTAAGTGATCATGATCCCATATTTACCAGTAACTTTTGGATTGATTTATTCAAATTCTTGAGTACTCAATTGGATCACATTTTGTCATATCATCCTCAATCTGATGGGCAAATAGAGGCGACCAAAAAATTCCTAGAAGGTTATCTTTATTATTTTGTATAAGATAAATGGGAATAATGAGTTTATTGGTTGCCATTAATAGAATGGTGGTACAACACTTCCTTCCATACCTCTTCTCAAATATCTCCATTTGTGTCACTTTATGGTTAACATCCCACATATATCACTTCAATCCTAAAGGTGCATCCCAAGGTTAAATTTTATGAGTAACACATTCAACATCAATAAGAGGTACTAGCTAATTTGAGAGAAAATTTGGCAATGGCACAAAATTGAATGAAAAAATAAGCAAATCAACATCGTAGTGAGAGGAATTTTGACATAGGTGATCAAGTCTTTGTGTGCTTACATTTATATAAATATATGTCTCTAAAGTAACATAAAAATGATAATAATCTCTCTCCTAAGTATTATGACCCTTTCAAATCTTTTATAAAATTGGTAGTGTGGCATACAAGCTACAACTACCCTAGTCCACTCATATACATCTTGTATTTCAGGTATATTTCCTAATAAAGGTAATTAGATAGAGATTTTTTACCCTGACCGAGTTACCTAAATTAGATGAATAAGGAAGAGTCATTCTAGAACCTAGGAAGATCCTTTACACATGCTCTAAAAAGATAAAAACAAGATAGATTAAGGAGTATTTGATAAAATGGAAGAATTTAAATCATTAATATGCAACATTGGAGGATGAATATTTATTTCATTAACATAATGAGTTAATTCAATTTTGAGGAAAACATTATTTTGACAAGGAGGGACATGCTATGCTTTTATTCTATCGCATGTCTATGGATATGTGTAGTTGACTTATGGCTTATATATATTTCATATTATCTTATTTCATTTATCTATGTTCTTAGTAAGGTCAACCTATAAAATAACCATGGCTAATTTAGAGTATATAGGAGGTAGTGGTTAGTATTTTATAATCATATTAGAAATTATACTCATCTTGCATTATTATGGAGGTTGCACCCTCAAAGTGGCTCAATAATACTTATCAATAATATTTATCAAGAAATATATTCTTTCATCAATTATTGTTGTGAATTTTATTATTCTAATCTTAATTATATGGTACATTACTCCATTTTTATGAACATTTAAGTAATTTTGTTACATCCTTTATGAATATGTTTTGGGTATTGTTCTCTATTTTTATATTTTTTTGTTATATGATTTTTATGCAATGTTAAAAAAAAATTATACTTTGATAATTGATGGTTTCACTTTGTTAATCATTAGTTTTGTTTTGTGAATTTAATTTTTAATTTTTAATTTTTAATTTTATCTAACCTGTAGGTTTTGCTTGTCAAATATTATGTCAAAAAAAACTAACACATTTTCTGCAGTACCATTGATCAAAGTTTTCAAATTAAAACAGTTTATTGCATTTTTTTTAAATTAAATTTTCCATACTTGCTATATTATTACTTTTTTTAATCTTGTGTGTGTTTCTAAAAATTGTGTAGGATCTTATATTACACCGTAAGATGATATGGAAAATTAGAAACAACCTAGTGACTTGTGTATTCCTAGGATCAAACTATGTATGATCTTTCCTCAAGTTACAAGATGATATTGGAAAATAGAAATAGTTTAAAACTTATTTGTTTTTATTTATTAGGGGTTTTAATGACCTTGGATTTCATCACTAGGCACTAGGCCAAAGCCTATGTTTTGGTAGGATATATAGATTCCTTGATGTGGACATTATCAATGGATAAGATGTCACCTATTTTATTTAAATAATGAAGTGAGGTGGTCTCATCCACCAAGTATTTGGGCCTCAATGTACCACAAGATATATAGATGATTCCCCTAAATAAGCCTATGAAACCTAGTGTAAGAACCTTCATTTATAAGCATGCAATGGTGTCAAAAAAATATCATTCCCCAATATCAACCACCACATAAATTTAAGGGTGCTATCAGTGGGAAAATATTTTGTTACACACCTACTTGATTAGATTAGTTGTTTTGATTATGTGTATATTTGTCATGCTTATGACAAACTAGTCATCAAGTCAGTCCAAGCCAAAAACTAAACTTGTTTTCATAAACAAACCAAACTAAATGTATTTTATAAATAATAATATAATTTTAAATATGGACCTAACCACTAGGAAATAACTTAGAACAAACTTGAATCCTAAAATAGAAAGTCCTTTGGTAGAGACCCCTTACACTTTGATAATCCTAATGACCACTATTGACCATTTTGACCACAAGTCAAAATGGGTCAACCCCCTATAGTCCAAAACTTGTATATGGGTATATTATCATGTCAATGGTGTGTCATAGTCCTTTTTATGTGATTTAATATGTCATTGCCTTGGTCATATCCCATTTTATCCCTTATGTCATTTCTAATCACATACATTCATTTTAGAGCTATTTGTGAAAGTTGTACAGTTTTAAAAGTAAGATAAGTGTTATAAACTCTCTTAAAACATCCATAATGTTATATTTTATCATTCATTTTCATTCCCTAACTGAAACTTGTAGGTATTATGCTGAACTAAGAAGAAAAGTGGTATTTTAGGCAGTTTTGGAAGTTTTACAGTCTTTAGAAGAGTGTGACACATGTGAAAGAATTATGGGATGATTATTAAACTAAAATAAAATAAAATTAATGATTTTTAATCTTTTAAAGTCACTAAATTGTTTAAAAACCATTTTTCTCTTCCATCACTCCATTAGACATGTAGAACTAGTCAACAAGTTTCTTCTTGGTATGACCAATAGAAGAGGTTTCATATTAAATGCCATTGTGAGGTGATATTAAACTTAGTAAAATTAAATTTCATGGAATGATTTATATTATTGGTCACTTTTGCTTTATGAACCATGCTTAAGAAGTTGACTAATCATTTTTGCATGTTGTTTCCCACACCTAGTAGGTTTTCTCTTTATATGATCTATTTTGTACAATAAAACTAATGAAATTAATTATAAATGGATTATAAATCCTTATATCATGATAAAAACCTTTGGTTTAATGTTTTAAAGTTTTTTGATGGGCCAAGTGTCTTAAGTTGTAGGTTGGTCTCATATGAAGTGACACAAAGGATTTCATCACTTGTAAAAGGTTTCTTTCTTTAAAATTGTTTCATGTGAATGTGATATGTTGTGATCCATGTTTTTCATGTCATATAAATAAAATTATTTACAAGATAGGTCTCTCAAGATCATTTATTAGTCAAGGACACAATCATATGAAATATATAGTCAACTCCCAACAGGTTTTCACTTACAATCATGGTGGCTTAAAGAGAAGAACGTTCATGAAAGGTATATTAATTTTAATAAGTTGTTGAACATATTATTGGAGCATAAATAATCAAGAAAATTCACTTCAAATAACACACTATAGAATATGATAGTCAATCTTCATGTATGCACAATCATCCATTGTGAATGAGCACCAACAGGTGCTATAAAGAAGATCATCATGTTGTAATAGATTAATTGGATGGTTTAAATAAATTCATGGTTAAAATAATTAATTTGAATAGGTGATAAGGTCAAAAATATATCATAAGTTTATATTTCATAAACACTACCCATATATAGTCATTACTTGTACACATAAATGTCCACCTACAAGTGGTCCCACAAAGATCTAGAAGTGTTGTATGGTGGATGTTAAAACGTTTTTGATGCCTTAATTAGTTTTGAATAACATGGGGATGAATTTAAAACCTATTATAAGTTAATATATATTCATAGTTCACATTCTAACTGCACTACCTTATGTACTGTTATGTGTGCATCTATAGGTTACCATAGAGATTTGAAAATATTTCATAAAGGAGGTATGACATGATTTGAAACCTTTTTGAGGTCTTAGAGAGTGGGATATACCATGATATTCATGTTTGGATCATTATAATAACAATTAGACTTGGAGAATTATATTAATATATGGTGAATGAGTTTTAGGGACAAGTTTCCTAAAAAGATCCAAAATAGAGCCCTCAACACCTTGGCTAATGCTATAAAATGAACAAACATGGAGCCTAGACAAGTTTTGATGCATATATTTTATATCCCTATCTTAGGGTAACATATTAAAAAAGAGAGTGATAAATTTTTCCAATATATTTCCATGAAAAGGAGGTGTCAAAGTCATGCTTTTGATTGTAACCTTTCAGTGATGTCTACAAGATTTGAACTATCAAGTGTTTTCAAAACCCAAGGCTAAAGTATAGAGGCATGTCACCATGTTGAGAGGACTTATTGATTTTAATAACACACCAAAGGCCTAAATAATAGAAAGGAGGGATGAAATACTAGGTTTTGACCTATAAATGCACTTATAGGTGTACTTTTGGCTCAAAAGTCCACCTACACTTGACTATAGGTATACACAATCTTATGATGAAGACCTAGACATGAAATCCCAATGAATAAGGGAACCTATAGGTTGGAATAATGTACAAAGACATATAAATAAACCTTGTTACATAGGTTTACATGATAGGTAATTCAATTGCAATATCCTTTTTGCCTCAATAAAGTCAACTATAGCTGATAGTAGCATGATAGTGACATATGAGTATGACCAATATTGAAGTTAGCCTCACCCAAAGTATGGTATGAAAAATTAGAAATATTAGATGAGAATATAAAATATCAATAAGGTATTGTGTCATTTTATGCAATATTTAATAGGCATAATTCACTTATAGGCACCTCTTTCAAAAGGGAAACATAGTCAGTTTATTAGTCAGGTCTAGTTGAGCAAGGACATGGGTTAAAAATGAAAGTATGGATGATAAAAAGTTTATAAGCATGGTGAACACCTATAAATTGAGATTGACCATCCCATGACACTCTTTAAGCATATAATTAGGAAAATATGAGGATTCTAAGATAACCTATAGTCACATGCCTAAATCCTACACATAGTTAAGGATCAAAAGGGCCTATCTTAGGTTTTGAAGGAGTTAAGGGAGATACTAGGGTGATATAGCCATATAAATTTGTAAATAGGGTACCCAAATTTTTTTTAATCCCCTCATATCCTCCTTTAATTTAGGGAAATAGGGGATATTCCCTTTGTTCTATATCAGATTGAGGGCACTCTAGAATGATTAAACCCTACAAGTGAGCCATAAAAATGATGAGAAGACAAGATAGGGGTTGATGAAACATTTAATGGATGTGTGGAGAGATATTATAGACATGGAAAATAATAAGGAATAGTGCACAGGTGATAGAAACCCAACATGATGGGCCAAACTCACAAGGATGCAGTCAAGTCCTTTAGGTCTAGTTTAGGCCAAAAGCCTAATTAGAGGATCAAACTCATTTCCTACACCATATGAGAATGAAAAATCATGGGAATAAATTATTGGGGAGAAATAATGTGTGTTATATATTTTAGAATGTAGGGGAGATCATAGGGAAGCCTCATTTTGGCTTAAATCCAATTTAGGCATACATAAAATGAAGAAAGGAGATTAAGTAGGCAAGTTTGAGAGCTCATACCTACTTGGATGATTTTAATGGGAGTATAAGTAGTTTTGGGATGTTTAATTAGGTCTTTAAAAAGGTCTTGGAGAATTTTTTTGGAGAATTGGATGTCAGAACTTCATGAACAATCCGTAAGGGATAAAACATCTCCAAACCCTCCAAAACCCTATTTCTTAACTTGATAGAGAAGATTAAATATGAAAGTCACATAAAAGGGAGATTTTGACTATAAAATTAATAATATCTTGTATAGGACTCCTAATATCTCCTTCCCATAAATTTGACTCTCACCCTACTTATACAGACAAGGCACATAATTGGTTTCTTTGAATTTTTGTGTGTTGTGTAGGTATGGAAGGTTTTCAAGAGATTAAAATAACTTGGGGGGTATATCGAGACCTAATATATCATATAATATACATTTATTGTTCCAATAAAACACACAAGTTATTTTTCAAGTACCTTCATCTCAGCTAGTCCAAACTGACATAGTGAACAAGTTAGTGAGAGAGTGAAAACTTCAAATGGGAGTCATTTTAAGGTATTATTCAGGAATATAAGGAAATTATGGGTCATAAAAGGTGTAATACACTCATTTTTATGGGTAATATTTAAAATTTAAGACCAAACTTGGTGCCAAGTGTGTAAGGTGAGTGAAAGAGGAGTTATTTAGACTACAGGCAATGATAACTCACCTCCAAAAAAAATTGATGATTAGGGAAACATTTAATTCATGTTATATAATGTATAAAACCATTAAATATTATTTAAATCATCATAAATATCCATATTATGATGTGGGATGTTCCAAAAATGCCAAATGATGAAGACAATTTCTAGGCATGCAAATGAGGATTTCTACACCACATTTTAAGAGTTTCATGTTTTAAAGGACATTTATCCTATGATACCTTACATGTTATGTTTAATTTTACTTTATCAAACATGTGTAACTTATTTTCTCATCATGACACATGTCCTAGTGACTCTTATACTTCATTCTCTTCTCTTCTCTCTCAAATTATATAAGTAGTAACCATTTTATCTCTTGTAGACTAATACCATACCATGTATGATAATTCCCTACTATTTTTGACATTATAATTTACATAAAAAAATAAATTCAATCTATTTTTATTTAAAATCTCATATTTTTAGAGTGTGTGAAGAGATGTATAGTGAATAGTTATTAAATATCTATCTATCTTTGCTTTCTCTCAATCCTTCCATGTTTGATGCAAGTGACTCCACTCTAGTATGTAATATGAAGTGTTGTTATGTGAATGGATCTATTATTAAGTGTAAAATGAGCCTTAATATTTGAAACTAATCTTTGTTTTCACTTACCTTAGATAGTCTTCATGCATATCACCTTCATATTGAAATATTAATGCTAGAGCATTTTAAGAATTTTAAACTAGTGTTGTAGGACTTGTTTCTTATTGAAATAAGTATGATGGTATTGTGGAAATAATTTTGGTGTATCAACCCATTATATTAATTTAATTTCATGTAAAACTCTATCCCTTTTCCCATAAATAATCAAATAGTTTAGGTGATAAGCACTTCAAGTCATATTCAGGGAGCTAGCCCTTAAACCTAGAGGTTTAATTATGTTATAGCACACACACATAACTATAAGTATTCCCATGTTTCCCAAATTTTAAGGAGGATTAGACACCTTAATCTAGGGTGAAATATTTGGTGATGATAATGATACTAATAGCCTCACCAACCAAAGTAGGTATAACCTTGAGACTAATGATTTGTTTAGATTAAAAAAACCCATGACTAATCAACCAATACCTTTTTGAGAACAAATATGGCATCTTATTACAACTTATATAAATAGGGGCTAGGTTACCTTCATAATTTAACCTAAAAGAATTGACTCACATTATTAGTAGGAAGGAGCAAATCCTTTCCAATCATGACCAAGTTCCATCTAGTAATTACCTTGGTAGGAATAAAGTAATCTTATAACCCACCAATGAGAATCCCCATCCATATCTGTCCTATGTCCATGTTGCCAAAGGGAAATTAGTTCTAAATGAACAATCCCATAAGGACCAAAAACAATTTGTGTTTGATTTAATCTAATGATTAAGTAAATAGTTAGTTGATCTAAAATCCTATCATTCTTTCTATCATAAATCCTTCACATCAAAAATAAAATAATCAAACATCATAAAATTAGGAAATCAATACCAACCAGACCTTTGGGTCACCAAAATATAATTTGACCCAATCACCATCCTCACCACTCAATGACACATAATTTTCCCTAGAATATAAATCCATGAAGGATATTATATAATGATTACAATACAAGAGTCAAACCATAACATAAAGTATAAGTTGAAGAAATGTGTCCTTACCCTTTCGATAGAAACATCTTGATAATACCTTTTCCTTCCCACTTCAAACATCCAAAGTTAGATAAGTAAAAAGGTAATGCTGATCCTAGGGAACACATTAAATAATTATTTATATCCTAATAAGAGGTAGATTATAGTGGAATTTACTTGCTTAGACTTCCCCTCAAAGCTTGGGTTTCCAAGCCTTAGAGTGTTTTTTACGTATAATTAAAAGATCCATTACTACTTTTTTGGATCTCTCCAAGATATTTGTGAAACATTTTTCTTATAAATGAGATAAAAAAAATTATGATGCTAGACTTGTGCAATGCTAAACATAGAAATGGGGAAAGATTTTCCTCTTTCTTGAAAAGATGGTGAGGTCTAGCAAGCATATTTCCTTGGATGATACCTAAAAATAAATAATTAGTATATTCACAAATAACTTCAATCAAGAGATGTATTTCCACCTATAAGTCCATTAAAAAAAATCCTTTGATGAAATTATTGAATAAGGAGTCCAAATTGAAAATGAACTTATAGCCAAAAGACCTATAAAAATTTTCCACACAAATAACCATGGACAAAGCCAATATGAAAATCCCAACCTATTTAGTAAATATAAGAACATAGTTGGTGATGGGGTAATTGATTCTAAGCATGTCAAATTTTTTCAAAATATCACAAAAATTACCATCCCTATTAGTCAACAAAAGAAAGAAATGAAACAAAGAAAATATACTCCTTTAAGAGAATCCCTTGAAGCAATATTTCACAAGTTAGTTTTCAAAAACATGATAATGTTTCCTATAACTAAACCATTTGATGAGAACATGCCAAAACCATATTGATATAAGGAAAATGAATCCTATGACTTTTAAACTATAAAAGGTCACTCCAAAAATAAATTCATGAAATTAAATAACTATGTCTAAGACTTAAGTGATTGTAAAGATATAGAGATAAAAGGAAATGCATCCATATCAAAAAATCAGAACTTTGGGATATACCAAGATACATTTATTAAACATGAATAACCTTGTTCACAAATGAACAAGGTAAAAATAAAATAAATAATATCAATTATAAGAAGCCTCCCCATACATTTGATGTAGTCATCAGTCATATCTAACACATCGATAATTATATTACTACTATCAAAGTTAAATCCTTAGATTGTTTCTGTTACAACTAGGTGAGCAAAAATCATTATCCCAAGGCCTCCTTTGCCTAATCTTGAGAAAAAGTAAAATATCATTGAACAACTTGAGAACACACCTACCAAGATTTAAATTTTGGATCTTCTCAAGGCATCAACTGTTCAAAAGTATATCTTGTATAAAACTCTTTAGGATTCAAGAGTCTTAAATGACATTGATCCATCCAAATTCTAGGAAATTATTTGACACTTGTACTTGATCCATTAAATCACTTTTGACCAAAATTACATATCTCATGGGGGTCCATCTCATAACTTGCCTTTATATATTAAATCCATCATTATAAAACATAAATTGAAGAGGGTAATTATAGATAATGGGTCTGGTGTAAATTTTTTCACTTTAACCTTGATTAATCATCTAGTTTATTTGATAATAGAACTAGAGCCTAACACCATCACAATTAAAGCCTATGACAAAGTGAAACATGAATCAACTAGAAAAATACATTTTCCAATCATGGTATGACCTATCATGCATCAAACATTATTACATGTCATTAATCTTGACCTTATTTATAAAATTATCCTTGGATGACAATGGATTCACACCATGCAAGTTGTTCCATCTACCCTTCATCAATGCATCAAATTCTCTCATTCCACTATGGAAGTTATGGTTCTTAGTGAATCTTAACCCATCTAGTACTATAATTTTTTGGAAGGGTGATATAAAAAAATTTATTATCCCATCATAGAAGATTCCTATAAGGAAAAAAAATCCATAACATCAGAACCATAAAATATTTCAACCTATATCCATCTAATTGATTTACCATCCAGATCTAAAAACCCACCTTCCAAATCCACATCTAAATCCACATTTTACAAATCCAAGTTCAAGATCATTGATAATGGTATGAGAGAATATTATATGTAGGATGTCTTCTATTTAGGTAAAATGTACATTCCTCTTAAAATTTGTGGTAATCCTAACCTAAACAAGAAGAAAACAAAAGTATCTCATCAGTTTGGTAAAACCTCTTTTATTAAAGGAGATTATTTTAGAAGAGTAGATTGATAATTCAGATGATTCTTGGTTATACAATGATGGTCTATTTAACTTGTTTCTAAAATAACAAGTATCCTATGGTAAAAGTAATTATGTGTAACATCATTAACTAAAAATATAATGGCCTTGGTATCCATGAAATGGCATCTTAGAACCTATAATTTCCTAAGAAAATAAAGAATATTGTGGCATCATCAAGAAATGACTTGGTGGTGATCCATATGATTACACTAGTGATTTTTCCATGATCTCTAAGGAGTCCTCTTTTGATATTGAAATGAGTTCCATTCATAGCCTTTATGAAGAACTCACATCCATTAACCTCTTCAATAACACATTAGTTATCACCCTTGAATTAAAGTATCCTAAGCTCATAGATTGGAACCAAAAGATCCTATACCACTTCTTTTATTCTAAAATGATGAGGTAATTATATAATTCATAGGAATAATGGATGAAATTACATTGGGTGATCATAAAAAGGGATTTGAAATCAGATTAGACACATAAACATACTTTAGGGAGTGGGTTGTTCCTTAGTCACAATTTTTTTTTTTTTAAAAAGTAAAAACTCTAAGTCCCTTGGTGAAAACCTCTCTGAGGTACTATTGGATGAAAAAATAAATAATAAGAAATAATATATGAGTCTATTTATAAAAAACTCTTTGAAGTTCTAAGAGATGAGGAATTCAACATTTCCCCTACACCAATATAGTTTCAATAGGGTTCTGCATTGTCAATTCAATAAACCATTCATATGAAAATTGGTACAAAAAAAATCCAAAATCATTAAGCTTGAAACCATCCTTAGATTTTAAGAATGGGAAATACTTATCATTTTTTTAACAAAATTTATAAATGTTTTCATTTGGTCCTATACATAGATGTATATAATGGATCTATGTCTTGTATAAAATCACTTAGTTGTTCATGCAGATGAAAAATCTATCAAACAAAAACTTAGAAACATGCATCTAAAAGTGGCATTACTTATCAAAGAATAACTATATAAAAAATGGATGTTGGATTCATTAGGCCTATTGATTACTTATAATGGATATCAAATATTTTCCCAGTGAAAAAAAATCAACAGGGATTAAAGTGTGCACTTATTTTAGGTACATAAAAAAGTCATGCCTAAAGTGCTACACCCTTAACATATAATGTGTCTAGGGATATGTGTGGCTGACTTGTGGCTTACATACCCTTCATATTATATTACTATATTTATCTATGTTGTTAGTATGGTTGGCCTATGAAATAACCATGGTTATGTAGAGTATATATATGAAGTAGTGGTTAGTTTTTTATTATCATATTGAATTTTTATCTTATTGTATTTTTATAGAGGTTTATCCCTCAAAGAGGCTTAGTCATAATTATCAAGTATTCTACTCTTTTGTCAATTATTATTGCTTTTTTGATTATTTTGATCTTAATGATGAGATATATTATTCCATTATTGTGAAACATATAAGTAATTTATTTACACAAAGGATGGCTTCCCTCTCCCTAACATTGGCATTATAGTGGATTCATTAGTAGGACTGAGATGTTTTCTCTTATGGATAGTTTTTCAAGATCTAATAGAGTCAAAATTGTACTTGAGGACCAATATAGAATATAATTTTATTATACCATGGGGAACCTTTTGATACCAAGTCATGCCATTAGGAGTTAAAAATGTCTGAGAAACCTATCAATGAGTAATGACTACCATATTCCATGATATACTCTGTGACATTTTTAAATACTATGTGGATGATATACTATCTAAATAAAAAATAAGGGAAAACAATCCTATAGTTTTTTGAAAAATATTTTAAAGGCTAAGGGAGTATAAAATCCATTTTAATCCTAAGAAGTGTTTTTTTTGGGTCACATCAGGTAAAATATTAGGCTTCATTATATCTAGAAGATGAATTGAGGTTAATCCATCTAAAGAAGAAGCCATAACAAAAATGTATCCACATACTAATATTAAACAAATATGTAGATTTCAAAGTAAAATCCAATCCATTATAAGGTTCATATCATAACTTATAGACAAATGTCAATTATTCACACATCTCTTTAATAAGGATATTGTATTTCATTGGAATAAGGGATGTCGATAGGTATTTGAACAACTCAAACAATATATTTCTAATCCACTAGTATTAATTCACCCACTCTAGGGAAACCATTACTACTACTATACATATTGGATACTCAATATGCCTTAGGAGATTTTATAGCACAACATGATGAACATGGAATTGAGAGAACAATGTACTACTTAAGCAAAACATTGGTGTCTTTTGAACTCTATTACACCACAATCAAGAAAGCATGCCTAAATATTGTCTTTACTTAAAAAATGTTAAGACACTACATGATTCATAATCAAACAAACATCATTACCAAAGTATATCCACTCAAGTATCTCCTATCCAAATAATCCCTTACATGAAGAATGGATAAATGGGTAATGTTTATTAGTGAATTTGAAATTGAATACATGAATCAAAAAGCTATAAACAGACAAGTTATTAAAAATTAGTTGGTAGAGGCACCTTTGTTAGACAAGCTATCATTGACCATTAAATTTTTAAATGTTTTTATCTTATTTCTTGATGAGTCATCAAAATGGAAACTACACTTTGATGGTTCTTTCACTACCCATGGCTTGGGGGTAAGTATATTATTCCATAAAACACAAGGTGATATTTGTCCAAAGGCATTTTTAATCAATTTTACTTGTACCATCAATATTATTGAATATGAAGCCCTAATTTTAGGTCTTAAAATAACAATCAAATGGAATATTCAACATCTATTTGTCTATGGTGATTCACAAATCAAAAAATTAGGTTAATAATGAATATCAATCCAAATATGAAAATATTATCCTGTACAAGAGAATTGTTAATAGTTTAACATAATACTTTAGTTATATCCAGTTTGAAAAAAAATCCATGTACTAATAACAAAGCTAAAAATTCCATAACCACCACTAGTTCTATTCTAGAAATGTAGAAAAATATCAAATGATTTTTTTTGTTGAACAACTAATGATATATGATATTGAAGTCTTTGAATCTGAGATGGTTTGTGAAATTTTTGATCCCAATTACCCATGGTATTATGTCATTTAAAACTACCTTCTTGATAACATTATCCCCCAAACCTTTCACATAATAATAATAAATCATTTATCCAATGTGCTTCACATTTTTTACTCCTTGGTGACACCTTATACCATACAGGCTATGATGGAACCTTGTTACAATGCTTAAATTTAAAAGAGGCAAAATTATCCATCAAGGAAGTCCATAATGGAATCTATTTTTCACATACCAATGATATAGTCCTTGCTAAAAAACTATTGAGAATGGGATACTATTGGCCCATTATGAAAATATATGCCTTTTAGAATGTGAAAAAGTACATAGCATGTTAGAAACATAGGGACCTTATTCATTCACCATCTCAATATATGAAACCAATTACACCTATGTGGACCTTTTCTACATGGGGGCTTGATCTGATTGGTAAGATAAACCCTAACTCATCCAAAAACCATAAACATATTATTACCACAACTAAATACTTCACCAAATGGGTGGAAGCAATTCCTCTCACTAATGTAATAAGCAAAAAAATATGAAAAATCATCCTCAATCACATCATTTGACATTATGGTATTCCCTCTACCATCATTTTTGATAAGAGTAAGTAATTTATTAAAAATATGGTTAAATCCCTTTGCAATCAATTTCATATCAAGAATAAATGGTCAATGCCCTATTACCCTCAAGGTAATGGCCAAGTAGAGGCATCTAATAAAAATATTATCAAAATCCTTAAATAAGTTATTAATGACACTAGTCATGACTAACATATATAAATTTATCTTGCCTTGTGGGCTTACCATACTAGCATTAATATACCCACAGGGGTAACCCCTTATTCACTTTATATATGGAATTGAAGTTATCCTTCTAGTCAAGATCAGGTTACCTTCCTTGTGTATTTCATTTGAATACCTAATTGATGATGAGGAATACTAATTTTCATTACTACATGAGTTATAACTTATAGACAAGAAAAATCTCAATTCACTTGATCATTTATAAGCATATCAAAATATGTTACACCATAGCTACAACAATAAAATCAAGGCTAGATAATTTGAGATTGGAGACCATTACTTGCAAGAGAATCATAAAAATACTAATTCATATCTAGAACTTGAGGGAAAATTTAAACCCAATTAATTAGGTCCTTATGTGTTCATTTTAAAATATGGATCAGGTGCCTAAAAAATAGCCACTAAAGAGAGAGAAGAGCTTGATGAGCATATGAACATCATACATATCAATCACTTCCACACTAGAAGTATTTTCTACTATGAAAAACCAAATAAAAAATATATATATTTAAAAAAAGTAAAAAATAAAAAATAAAAAAAGGAAAAAATAAACAAAAGTCCAAAAATGAAAACCATTTTTATGGCACATTTGTCTAGTATCATGGTGAAAACTAGTCACTAGCACTATGTGTAGTACCTATTGTCTATAAGTACCATATAATTGGGGGCATCCTCACTCCATATCATCCTATAATATCCACATCCATCCTAAGTCATCCTAACTATCCCATACTTGATAAGGTACCCATCATTCATCTTGTTTTAACCTTGACAAGAACATGAAAGAGGTCTTGACCATGTTTTATAAAAATCTTGGTACACCCTCAATTTTAAAAAATCACATTGTAGCACATGTTAGTATGGCATAATAAATATTGGACATGTGATTCCTATTCCTCATAGTCCATGGAGATTCATCCTTCATCCCTTCAACATTCCATCTATTGTCACCCTTGTTTCTATTACTAGAATTGGTTGTCGCTTTTGTTTTTAGTTTAGTTTTAATTCCATAAATGCATGAAATTCCAAAAAAAAAAAAAAATCCAAAATATAAAAAAATTAGAAAACCCACAAAAATAGGAAAATCTAAAAACTTGAAGCATATGTCAGTTTGTTCTTATCTGTGGTCTAGCTAAAACCTTTCTTCCACTTTAAGAAGATCATTATAGATTCATCAATATATACCATTCCTAATATATCCCCATTGCATATATCATTTCTTGGAAAAAAAAGGCTATTATTATCAATATCATCACTCTTTACACAAGAGTTTCCATCTTAACTAAGGAAATAAAAAAAACAATTTTGCTTATTTGTTTTTTATGTCTTTTTACTTGATTGTTATTGCTTGTTTTGTGTCCATTTTTAATTATTTATTAAAGTGTTTCATATTTTATTACTTTTTATGTTTTGTTAGTCTATATTCATATTACAAAAGTGTCATCATGGTATTCCATATCATGATGCATCATATCATACATGATATTAAAAATAAAGTTTGTCAATACATTTGAAAATCTATGCAAGATTAGAAATAATTAATTCATACACATATAAATCATCACATTCCTAAAATCAGTCATTCCTAAACATATATCCATAAAATAAGCCATTAGAAAATAATTCAACACTAACTCTCTAGCTCTAAAATCCATACCAATTATCCAGGACTAACTCACTAAACATTCATCACAATGACTAAGTGTGCATCAAATCAAAATAACATGAGTGATAAATAATCACTAAATAATGATATGAACATACATAAATAAACATATAACATCAATAAAATATATATAAACATCATCAAGTGTAATCATGTAACAAACTGTTACACCAAAACCTCAAGGCATTAGTGAAATATGCATATCAGGATTGTAACATCCCACCATGCTTTTCAAGCCCAAACTCTAGGTGAGATTTATGCTCATACACTAGGATCCCACACATATATGAGCCCTAGATGAATACTACTATGCCAATGTAGCCACTTGATCCATGACTTGAACTTAGTTGGAGGCTCTAATACCAAATGTAACAAACCATTACACCAAAACCTTGAGGCATTAGTGAAATATGTACATCAGCATCATAAAAAATCATAGTAATACATGAGACACATACAAGACCCAAAACATAATTAATATATATACATAAAAAATTTACATATACAAGTATCAATATCCATCTCATCATATACATCTAAAAGTCATAACTATCAACTGTCACCATGACTCTTGGAAACTAGAATTTGTGGTGAAATTCTCCTATGAGATCCCCCAATAAATGAGTTTAAGGAGTTATCTTCATTCAATATGTTGTTTATTTGTTGTAAGTGATGGAATTTACTCTATAATTTACTAAAATAACTTGATCATATAATACTCTATCATTGCCCTCATTGAATTTGAATGGAGCTATCATAATCCTAGAGGATTAAGTGATGAAAAAGGTGTGTGTCTCTCACATATTATCATTTTTATCTTTGAATCTCTCACTTCTAAATTACTACCTCTCCTCACTAATTCTAATGTGAGTAGATCTACCTTAGCCTGTAGTTAAGTGATCTCCACATCCCTCCCAGCTAGCTATGTATAATGAATACCATGTTGCTATCCTCCATCACTCCTTATGATGAATAAATTTGTATCCCTAGTTAAAATATCTCACCAAAGAGTTTCAATTGAATCTAAATCCTCTACTCAACTTGGTTATACTAATGGACCTAATCCATATTCTTTTGTAACTGTAATAAATTGTGGTCTTATTAGTTTGGATCTATCTCTTCCATCTCCATCATCTCCTCCTCTGAGTATAACATCTCCACCATATCCTCATTCCTCTCTCCCTCCATCACTATCTATATATGTAATAACTACTTTTCCACTGTCTCCTCCATCACCTTCTACTATAGTCCCACCACTAGTTAGCATAGTTATCTATGCCCTCATCCTTTGATAATGTACCTTTTGAGGTTGTACCCTCAAGATCCTCTATATATGATCACTCAAATTATTTTGAGTTTATTCCCACCATTCATTATACTCATATGTGACACTTGCATCAATAAAATCCCATTACATATACAATGGTGCATAGTGTAAATAGGTCTAACTATCCTTAGATCCAATATTATCTCCCATTATTTCCACTTGTTATATGATCAAGTAAAGATATAGAACCCTACCAAAATATCCTACTATACAAAAAACTACCTCAACATTTGGTCTAGCCTATATCTCTCAATGATATAATTTCACCACCTAAAAATATATCATACTAGAGTCACATAGTCCAAATACACCAAATCCTCTACCCATACTAGATATACCTCAATATAAGGTATTCATATGATGTACTCATGTCTCAACTCATTTATATACTCCTGTAATAATGTAAATACCCTAGATGTTTTTATTAGATATAAAATATAATGTACCATATGTATGCAAAAGTCTCTTTATATATCCTAAATTGTAATTGTCTTATTGGACAATCGATCACTATGTGTTCCCATTCCCATACTTATAGTAGTGTTGAGGTCTAAATACTCTTCCAATCCTTGTACACAATTGAGTGTAGATCCTTGTATAACTATGCTAACACACAAGGCCTCCAAGTAAACTATATCACAAGCTTTAGGATATACCCAACCATATTTGCTATTCTAACCAAAAACACTCTATGACTCTTTTTAAGTAGCAATATATTTATAAAAATAGCCATAAGCACTAAAATAAATGGATATATATATATATATATATCTTCCTACCTAGCACATGTATAAATCTACCCCCAATCCAATCATTATAATGCCATACTCATCAATGAATATCTCTATCAACACTTGATGTGTCATATTTCTCCAATAAACCATGGTCCCCCATATCAAGATGCACATAATCCTTCACACATCCTCTAAGGTGACCTTCATCTAACCTATCAGAAGATAAAAAGTATTCACATTTGAGTGTCAATGCTCTATCAATGATTTCAAGAGATCCTTATTTGAATTAATCTCTTGAATTAGAGCCATATACTATAACTCAATAACCTCTAACAACCCCTATTACTCTATAGTGAAGTCAAAAAATAACCATAATACAACATATTGACTCTCATGTGTAATGATGAATGGTAATTACTCCTGGAAACACCAAAAATATGCACACTTATTATAATTTTCCATAAAAATTCAAATAACATCTCTAACTCAAAAAACTCATCAAAATTTTAACAAGACATGCAAAATTACCATTAGTGAAAAAATGTTGTTTCTCATAGCATATTCATCATTTGTTAGAGTGAAAATGACATGGATTTATAAAAATAGCTATGACTTTAAAATCCCTGCAAAATTTTCTTAGTCACCATTTGAAAATATGAATTTCCATTTGAAGGTGCCAAAAAGCCATGGCTTCTTACCTATTCTTGTATAGAACCACCCAAGTGTTCACAGACTCTTAATTCATTCGATATTCCCTAAAAATGAGATTCAAGTAATATAATGTAGTCTATGATGAGGTGGGTGACATTAGTCAAATATCATATGAATAAATTCCTACCTTATAATATACCACTTATACATATGATTTATTAGAAATATAATAGGCTATTAGACTTCATCAAATTGAAGCCAAACTAGAGGTATTTCCTTGTGAAAACTTTTTCCACAATGTCTTTATCAAAATTTAATATTTGGATGATTTGGTATTATCATTTAAGAATAAGAACAAAATTGTATTCATGATTGGACTAGAAATCAAGGGCTACTATCAAATTCCCCATACTATAGCTTTGTATAATCAGGAGGTTTTATTTGAATGGATCACCAAAAATAACCTCAAGTAAGTGTTGAAGGATTATGTTGAAAACCCTAAGAGGTGGGTGAGTAGGGAAGATATTTAATATATATATATATATATATATATATATATATATATATATATATATATATATATATATATATATATATATATATGAGTCTGAATTAACATGAAATTAATAAATAAAATATATGATGATTCTAATATATTTCATGTCGACAAGGTCTAGGTGCCACTCCTTTGTATGATCATCAGTGACAAGTAATTCCCACCCTTGGGAGATATTATTTTATTTAATATCAATATTTATGTATTAGGAGTAAATAATGAATATAATTTATATATGATGTCATATTTTATAGATGTCACCTCTACTAAAATCAATTTTATAAAAAAATTGAAGATGGACCCCTACTCTAGGGATACCAGTACATTTTCATGTATTAAAGTTATATGTACATTGGTTTAGGCACTACATTAGGGATATATGTGAATATTTTTATTCCAAAGTATACCAAGAAATAAATGAATATCCTATGCCCAAATTTTTAGATGAGATGATAAACAATATAGTGAGCTTTGGGACCTATTGTTATTGTCCAAACTACACAGTCATCAAGATAAAGGGAGTACTTGTGTCCTCTCTCAGATTGACCATTTATGTTTCTAACATGTTGGTTGAGTAGGAGATAACTTAATAACTCCTCAATTGATTTTCCTTAGTATGAAAAGATAATATATAGTCACCATGGCCCCTGATGCCCTACAAAATTAGTAGTAGTACTTTCAAGGTTTTGGAAAACCTCAATGTAGTTACAGCACATAGGTCATATTTCAATTTGAATGACCAAATTTTAAAAATTAGAACCCAAAGAGAACTATGAGGGCACACATAATAGCCTCAAGAGGGAAGGTAAAAGAGAGGCCAATAAAAAATATAATCATATCCATTAGCCTCATTATTAAGTCTTAATCAATGAAAATATGACTAAAATGTCAAAATAAATATGAACATTGATGGCATTATACCTATGCCTTTTCAAATATAAATCTTGACAAGTAAAAGAGAGGCCAATAATATCTAAATTCAAATATTATTCACCAAGAATAGAGACCATCTTGAGGATAAAGGTGATACAAGGTCTACCTCTAATAAAACAATCCAAAAGAATGATTCTCATACAAGAGGTGGCATAGTCACTTACTCCTCTTCCTTCTCAATATCTTTCCTCTTATATTGTAGTTTAAAATAGTTTTTCCCCTATTTACACATAAATAATAGAATAATATTTAATAAATATTCCTCTTTCTCCCTTAATGCCTCCACTTGAGGATGCCCAACTAACACTATTCAAACATTTCCTCAAGTGTATATTGCCACACTAAGTGCCCCACTAAAACCAACCTTGGTGGCCAATTTTTACCAAAGATAATTATCATTGAGGACTTCAATGTAGTGTCCTCCAGTGATTGATCTACTTGTGACTAGTCAATTCCCACATGTCATGCAAGTAGTAGTTTGACCTATCTTATGTAGTGACCATAATGTCCTCCAATATGGTCACCTCGATTCCATTTAATAGATAAGTCCATCTAGTGGACTCATGTAAAACATCAATACCAACACTTAACCCAATTTCAAATTAAATACCTTCAAAAATAATTATTATGGTTGGGATTCCCAGTATCATTGCACATTCTATATACAAGCCCAAGGAACCTAAGATAAATGAGAAAATATCCACTTTTTTCATTACCAAATCTCAATTGGCATCCTTTCAACCCATTATTTATGTGGAAAATATAATTTATCCTCCTTCAATAATAACAACCTCCTCTATTCCTCTAGTTGTAACTTTTGTTTCACCATTTTCCACTTATACGCTTATAACCTTCATTATGATTAACCATACAACTCCGATTTAAAAGGCCCACCACTCCATCCATCACAACCACATTGGTCACTCCACTTTCATCCACTACCACCTCCGTATCCCAAGTAGAAGGATATTGGATAGAGATGATCTAGTTGGCCAAGGCTAAAAGGAAGGGAATGGTTATAGTTGATGAATTGGAGGTGAATTTTTAATTTTAAATGCCTACTAGTAACCTCAAATGAGTAACTAGAAGAAAGATAACCAAAGGGGATATTATAACATTTCATGAGACTTATGAGGATTTATTCACCTTAATAAGGAAAAGGTAGGATAAACTATGGGTGATTGATGAGTACATATAGGACCCTGAGTTCATGGACATTTCAACTGATGAGCTAGCTAAAAGGGTTATCCAAGGAATGAATTAATAATTGTAGATATTGGGAATCCAAATGAAAGCATTAGTATAAGAGAATACTATTTAATAATTAAAGGTGGCACTTGAGTCTCTATATGAAATCTTAACTGAGAATTTATAGGCCAAGGGAAAAATTATGCCTTTGAAACAAAAGGTAAACGTTTATTTAGATCATATTGATAAGTTTGAAGCCAAATTGGAAAATATGACAAAGGTTTTCAAGAAGAACATGTTTCCATGGTTGAAGTTAATGACCATATATGATATTGGGTTATGGTAGAATTGGATGATTCATATGAAGAAATATTTAAAAGAATGGAAAAAAAGATTAATACCATTCTTGGTTCTATTGATAGTATTGTTGGCATAATTTTGTAATTATTTTAAGAAGGTGTAATTATTTCATTGTTTAAGATGGATGGTAGACTTGTTCCTTTCATTAGATTATTATCTAAAATAGTTAATTTCATGAACAAGTTCAAAAAAATAGTCTAAGAAGAAAACATGGGAGGTAGTGTCCAAGTCATTAACTTGGTAAGCTATGCTAAGTAAAAGATACAATGGGTAAGTTTCTATGAAAGGAGAATTATAGAATCCTCTGGCTAGTCATGTAACCTAGTTGGCGAAGACAAACTCATTATTTAGAACATACTTTATTAATCTATCTAATATAGAAGAATATTACCAATAATGTGCCAAATTTATATAGAATTATCATGCTAACACTCCCCAAGCTGGTAGATATCAGTTCAACACTGCAAAGAATCCATCAAGAGAAAAATAAAATCAAAGTTGAATAGTTCATTTTTTATTGCTTTTGAAACATTGTAATGTTACATGAGCTTTTATCTTTGTCTTATGTTTAGAAAGGATTTTTCAAATCTTTACATGCACTAATAAATCAAGATGAGGCAGGGCCCATCTAATGATAAGGACATTTTATAATTCACCTCTAAGAAGGGAATATGTAGCATATATAAAGACAAAAATGTTAGACACAAATATTACTTAATGATTTCCAATAAAGTGGAGACAACCCATGTCTTTAGTGCCCTCTTTCTTATGGTGATTTATTTATTTTGAGAATCATGATTTTTATGATAAACTGTACATTGGTAACTCTTTATTTAATGATGGGAGTTTGGCCATGATTTCTATATAAACATTTATTGTAAACATTATAAGTAGGAATATTTTATTATAAAAAATTGATAACTTTGAAATTATATGAATGTTCATGTTGTTAGGATCATCTACTCTACTCGAGAGTACAATTGATTACCTTTGTATAAGCAACTAAACACGGAATTAAACCACAAGTAATAAGTAACTAGAATTCAAAAATAGCAAAGAATAGATGATACAAGAAACAATACAATCTGTATTAACACTCTTCTAGAATGAAATACAATGAATAAATCTCACTCTTCCCACACCTCTTGGGCGTATAGTAATTCTCCCTCAAGAGTTACCTCTCTCAATCAATTACAACAAACTCAATAACTGAGTTATTCCCTCTAGTGACAATCAACCCAATAGTTGTTGTTACTTGCTCTGATTGTGACAATCAACCCAATTGTTGTTGCCTCCAATACAATTACAATACAACCCCATGGGTCTCTTAAATAGATCCCAAACCAAACAATAATTAGAAACGTGGACTCAAGACTAAAATTAGTCTTTACATGCAAACTCATTATTCGTCTAAAATTAGAACAGTTTTAGAAACACACAGGTGACCAATGTTAGTTCCTATTTGATCGATGCCAGTCGACTACTAACCAATGCTGATTACTGTGTAGCTAGAGATAATCGATGTCGGTTGGCCTGACCGATGTTGGTTACTCTATAACTCAGCAACCTCCACATTTGTATCAATGAAGATTTTAGCTCCACAACTTAACAATCTCCCACTTGGAGATAAATAGATGCACCTATACCTGTACCTGTACATCCTCTAATTTGTTTTTGGCTTGTATCTCCATCTTCAAGTTTAATCTTGAAGATCAACCACCAACAGTGAACACATATCCTATGGTGCTTCTCCTACCATCCAAGTCACCTACCATATCTGAATCTACATACCCATGTAGAGAAGTGCTTGACCCTGCATAACATAAATACCTACTACTAGTCCCTCTTAGATATCTGAGAATCCTCTGAACTGCTTTCCAGTGCTCCTTTCCTAGATTGGCCATAAACTTGCTGACAACTCCCACTGCTTGGGTAATATCAGGTCTAGTACATACCATGTACTCGACCTCATCATGTGATTTAGGACACTGTTCATAGCTCAGCTTGAACTGTCTAACCATAGGTGTGCTTATTAGTTTTGCATCTTGCAAATTGAACCTCTCCATCACCTTATTCACATAATCCTTTGGAGACAAAATCAACCTATGATTTTTCCTGTCTCTAGAAATACTCATGCCAAGGATTTTCTTTACTACTCTTAAATCCTTACTGGCACATGTCTGAGCTAATTTTACCTTTAGCTCAACAATTCCCTACATGTGTGACCCTACAACAAGCATATACACTACATATAGTAATAGGATAATGTAGCTATCATTATCCAACTTGGTAAAATAAACACAATGGTCAGATGGACATTGACTAAAGCCATGCTCTATCATAAACCTATCAAACCTCAAATACCACTGTCCTGGAGCTTGTTCAAGCCCATATAACATGGCCTTCTATCTCACCTGTTCATTCTCTCCTTTTTTTAACCTATGAATCCATTCATCTTTTAGTGCTTTCCTTCCAGCTGGAAACTCAACCAAATCTCCCGTTTGGTTCTTTTCCAAGGAATCAATTTCCTCATTCATGCCATGCTCCCACTATTTCTTGGATTCTACCTGCATTGCCTATTTAAAACTTCTTCATTTTCTACCATCAGTGAGCAAAAAGTAGTATAAAGAAGGGGAATAACGAATTTGAGGCTTACTTACCCTTTCAAACCTCCTTATGGGCATTTGAGACTCATTGATAGCTTATTGTCCACCCAAATTTCATTTTAACAGTGATCGATCCCGATCATCTCTTGATCTACACTTGATCAACGTCGATTCCACCTCATCGACCTGATCAACATCGGTTCTCATCTGCTTGACATCAGTTTCCACCTACCTGACATCACTGACTTTGGTCTCCACTGAATCAACGTCAGTTCTTACTTGATCGACATCAGTTCTCACTTGACTGACATTGGTAACTATCTTTTCTTGTGAGTGATGATTTTTACTCGCAAGCTCATTTTGGATCATAACCTTGTCTAAATTCCCTACTCAAAATTATTTAGCCTCTTGAGCTGATCACTGTCCATCACCTTCTCCTTGAAAACCAAGGCTTTCCATGTCTTAAATGTGTCAAAAACATCAGATTTCCACTTTATGCAATAAACCCATACCTTTCTTGTAGCATCATCAATGAAAGAAACATAATACTATGATCCTCCAATGGAAGCTCCCTGAGCTGGTTCCCACACCTTTGTGTGAACAAGCTCCAACCTGTGCTTCTTCTTTATTGACCTAGTTGTGAGAAACCTCACTTTCTCCTGTTTCCCAAAAATATAATGCTCACAAAAATCTAGATCTATCAAATCTAAAAGCATACCTTTAGACTTAAGAACATCCATTCCCTTCTCACTCATGTGACCAAGCTTACAGAGCCACATCTTTGCATCTACATCTGAAGTAGATAAAATAGAAGGAGAATTAGTAATACAAGTAGATAGATAAAGTGTACCTACTTTCTTACCTCTTGCTAATACAAGTGCACCCTTGGAAACCTTCCAATATTCTGCTGTGAGAGTTACTGTGCAACCCTCATCACCCAACTTCCCTATAGAAATCAAATTCCTCTTCAGGATGGGTACATGCATGACATCCTTCAACACCCATGTGTTGCCAGTCTACAACTTCAGCTGCACTTTCCCTTTTCCAACCATTTGACAAGGCTCACCATCCCCTAAATAAGTTTTTCCAAAGTCTCCATGGACATAATCATGAAAAAATTCTCTATTTGGGGTTACATGAAAAGAAGCACCAAAATCTAAAACCCATGATTCTACCTGACTATCCAAAGAAAATATGAGAGCATCCTATGCAACAATACCAACATCTTTTGCTTCTTCATTACCTTCATGCTGATCTTCTTTCAACCAACAATCTTTCTTTGCATGTCCTTTCTTTCCACAATTCCAGTAGGTTATACTGCCATACCTAGATTTGGATCTACTGCCTATCTTTGACCTTGATTTCCCTTGCTTGGCCTTCTCTCTTTGCCATCCCCTACTTTCAACACTTAAAGCATTACCTGATGTCTCCCCTATGCTTTTCCTAAAATTTTTTTCAATCAAGATTACACTAACAACATCATCAACTTTCAAGATATTTGAGGCAGATGCAGTATTACTAACTGCCATTACCAAGCTATGCCAGCTTTCAGGTAAAGAGCATAAGATTAAGAGAGCCTTAATTTCATCATCAAAAACTATTTTGATTGAAGTTAATTGATTTACAATTCCATGGAAATCATTAAGATGACTATATACAGATCCACCTTCCAGCATTTTCAAATTAAATAATTGCTTCATAAGAAATACCTTATTCAAAGCTGAGGGTTTTTCATATAAATTTGCCAAAGATTCCATTAACTCTATCATTTTCCTTTCCTGAGATAAGTTGGAAAACACAAAAGCTGCCAGGGTCAGCCTTATAGCTCCAAGAGCCTTTCTATCAAGAACCTTCCATTCTTCATCATGCATACATGTGGGCTTACATGAAGCCCCACCCAATGGTAAGTACAATGTTTCTGATATAGATAATCCTCTATCTGCATCCTCCATAATTGATAATTCTTGCCATTGAATTTCTTCATTCTTAGCTTACTTTCTTCTGCCATTGCTTTACTCCCACTCAAATAGAAACCCCTGTGAGTGACCTATAATCAACAAACACTAACATGCTCTATACCACTTATTAATGATCCTAGCTCTGATACCAACTATTATGATCCTCTACTCTATTGGAGAGTATAATTGATTACCTTTGTATAAGCAACTAAACATAGAATTAAACCAAAAGTAATAAGTAACTAGAATTCAGAAATAGCAAAGAATAGATTATATGAGAAACAATACAATTTGTATTAACACTCTTCCAAAAGGAAATACAATGAAGAAATCTCACTCTTCCCACACCTCTTGGGTGTATAGTAATTCTCCCTCAAGAGTTCTCTCTCTCAATCAATTACAAGCAACTCAATAACCGAGTTGTTCCCTCCAGTGACAATCAACCCAATGGTTATTGTTGCCTACTCTAATTGTGACAATCAACCCAATTGTTGTTGCGTTCAATACAATTACAATACAGCCCCATGGGTCTCTTAAATAGATCCCAAACCAAACAATAATTAGAAATGCAGACTCAAGACTAAAATTAGAACAGTTCTGGAAACACACAGGTGACCGATGTCGGTTCCTTTCTGACTGATGCTAGCCGACTACTAACCGATGCCGGTTACTGTGTAGCTAGAGATAACCGATGTCAGTTAGCCTGACTGATGTTGGTTACTCTGTAACTCAGCAACCTCCACATTTGCATCAGTGAAGCTTTTAGCTCCACAACTTAACACATGTATTTTATAATGTTTATGTTTCCTCAACTTTGAGTATTTTTATTTTATATTCTTGTGATTCCATGATTATTGTATGAATTTTGACTATTTTGTATGAATTTAGTTAGGTTGATTGAGTTACTAATCTAACTGATTTATTTAGTTAACTCTTTTAATATAATCAAAGTGGATGGATGTGATATTATTAGAATTTTTTGTGTTCATTTATCATACAAACTTGGTGCTATGGAGATTATATTCATCAATAACCTTTCCTTACACTCTTTAATGTATTTATCTTAGAATGTGAATAGGATATACCATACAAATACAAGCAAATCACATTTCAATTTAGAAGATAAATCATTCAAGCAAGAATATCTTAGTAAAATCTATAAATCCTCTTCTATGCCTTACTTTTATCTCTCTTTCTTATGTTTATTTTTACTAGATTATGACTTAGTATTTAGGTACCATTGTGAATATCCATTTTGGGGTAATATTGGAAATGTTTTGAGATAATGTGGAGAATGAATATAAGATTATCCTTTCTAGTATGATAAAATCTACATTGTTCATTGAACTATTCTAATAATACTACATATAAGAGTTCAATATTACAACACATGCCATTGGTTATCTCTTATAATCCTAAAATGAGAGAGTTTTATATCATTACCTTATGTGATGTGTATAAAACACACATCAATAGAAACGAATATATCACTATAAGGAAGGCCTATAACTCTACATTGAACTCAAAAATTAAAGTCATTTAAGTTAAAATTTAGCCTTGAAATAGGTTGGATCTTCCCCCATGCAACACTAGGTCTAAGTATGAGTCATGTTCCCTATTATTCTCACCCTTAGAGACACTAAAGACCTAGGATTAGTAGATAAAGACATAAAATCTATAATACTCAGCCTAGCTCACCCACACATTTCAATCTAGGCCTCTTCAGACCAATGGATTAGTAATCAAGATCAAACATCAATATTATTGTGGATGTTCATGATACACCCATAAATCCTGAGAGATATGTTCCCTAGTTAACACCTATTGGCCTTCATTTATACTCATAAAAATGAAACATGAGGACATGGAATGTAGGTCCTTTCCCTTTATACTACAAGATGTTGCATATGAGTGGTTTTTAAATCTCCATAAAAACTCAATCACTAGCTAGAGTCAATTTAACAATACCATTTTAGCCTATTTTAGATAAGTTATTTACCCTAGTGTGATATACCAACAAATCAATCACATGATGAGGGAGCTTGATGAGCCAATAAAATCCTTCAACATGAAATTATAATATATTTATAATGATATTACAATGCTATACATACCTAACACTTAGCTAGTGCTTGAAATGAACAAGAATGCCTCAGGTCCTTGGATAATAGTGTTTATTTGTAAATATCCCCTCATCACATATTTAAAAATAACATATATTAAGGCTTTTAAATTAGACCAATAGCTAAAATCCAAAGTAAAAAAGGCTCACGGTAATCCCAAATATCAACCTAAATTTCTAGACCTTGAATCCAAATGCAAATTCTAATTGAACATCCCTGTGCCAAGTCCCATTTTCTATTGAGATAAGTGGAAAAATTTTAACCCATAGGCTTATTTAGTATACCAAATGTAGAGGAAACACCAAAAATCTAGAATTAAGACTTAGTATATGTTATTAGTGATGTCAAGAGTACACCACAAGACTAAGTATATGTCATTAATGATGTCAAGAGTACACCACAAGACTGATTATATGTCATTAATGATGTCAAGAGTGCATCATAAGATTTCAAAACAAATGTATTGGATTCTATACAATGGATGGTCTAAAAATTTAGTAACGACTTCTTTGGTCTTCAGATTAAAATTGAGAATGTTTGTGGATAAAATTCAAACTAAAACTTCACCTAAAAAAGATACAACTAAACATTTAACCATCTTAATAATAATCATGAGCCATAATTAAATAAATTACTTGAGATTAACATGTTGAGGTTGGTTTACCCAACTGGTGTCAAGTACATAAGATAAATCATCATGGAGACTTGTAATGCATTGATTTATGCAATGCCTTTCACATATTATATAAGGATATGGAAGGATGTGAGGTGGTCTCAAACCACTAGCATACAATTATCATGTTTGAATCTCATAGTAGATATAAATCTACTAGTATTACCATGATGCTTGAGACATTTGACTTTCCCATCAAGAAGATAATGAACCAGAGGAAAACATAGATGAGATTCACACTTTTCAAAAATATCATAGGAATAAATACATGTTAATTATCAAGACATGGAAAAATACTCTCACAACATCCACTCTTCCAAATAATGGTGACATCCCCTTGATCCAAAAGCAAACAATGATCCTCCATCCCCAAAAGGTAATGACCAACATCCCCCCATAAAGACATAACATGTCCTTGGTAAAGTTAGTTACAATATAGTTGAGGATAATAAATGGGTCAAGGTAAATATTACACTACATGAATTGGCTCAAATTGTATAAGAACATGATCTATGCCTAAAATAATTGACTATAAAATCAATTTAGAACAAACAAAAGGTAACACATATAAATGTATTCAATCATAAGAATAAAGTTGAAGTTATTCCATTCATCCTCACTATTGTGTAACCTCATCACCAAGGGCCATAGTCACAGTCATCAAGCTACCCTTATAATACCCCTATGCCAACATATCATGCAAAAAATGAGCCATGCATGCTCACCAGAGGTGTGAGGAGAGAAAGTATTTGAGATAGGTTGGGAGTAAATATGTATAGTTGTGATTAATATAATACTAAATGGGGCATCTAAGTGTTTTTAGGTATAAACCTTTAAGGTCATAATTTGACTCATAGGGAAAAAATATCCAAGGGGAAGGGTTTTGTTAGCTATAGAATTTAAATAATATTACTTCAATCAATCTACCCAAGAAAATTTAGATATTAGCCTTTGAAACATGAATCCACAAGAAATAACTTTGTTAATCAATATCAATCATTACATTATAGATTACATTCTATATGGTCTATATAAATACAATATATATCCCTTAGGCAAAGGACCTAAATTGTTTAATCCTAAGTTAGATCACATTAATCCATCCTTATTCTATCTAGTTATCTTCACTATTATGTTTTTATTTGAACTCCTTTTCTCAGCTCTCAACTTTCCTTTCTTCTTCCACTTACTCTGTCTCTTTTTTTCTTTCTCAACTAATGATCCCCCTATTCATTTCTGATTGATCTATTTTTATTTCCTTTGTTTTGCCAAAAATCTACTCATATTGAATTTTTTTCCTAATCCCATATTTGAAATGAGAACGTATCCCAAGACCAACTACCACACCATTTTATACCCTACCATCGTAACTCCATGTCAAGATTTGTATCCAACCAATCTTCCTAGCACTTTACCCAATTACCTTTATAGTTCATAGGTCCACATGGATACTTCTCCCTAAGTCCTAACACTTTGTCATGTAGCACACATTGGTATGGTTCTGATAATTGAAACCTACTTTGTTATAAATTTTATTTAAGGCACACTCTTAATTTATGTGTTTTGAATTTTACACACCTCTCAACTAGTGGCATTAAACTCACTTCAAGTGTATAATCATGTACTTATCTAGTACTTAACTAATTTTGGGGGTTAAAATCACCCCACACTAAACTATTTTTCTATCCCTAGATAATGAGGTATTTTTATTCTTGCATTCCTTATGTAATATAGTTACCCTTAAAGCTTCATCATGAGTAATTACTTCATCTAGGACTACATATTTCTATAAGCCTTTTCTACATAACTCCTTAAAATATGCTTCTTGTAATCGTACTTCCTATGACCCTACTCCCTATAATTATACATAGGATCACGTGCATAATATTGACCCTAAAAATCCTAATTTGGGACATTTTAACCAACTTAGACCTCTCATGTATCATATTCCTACCCCCCTTACATCCCTAGTTCATATTGGGCCTTTTGCACACAAGATAGGCCTTTCTAGAGACCTGCCAGGGCCTTTCAAGAGCATGTCAACCAACCCATAACCAAGTTTGACCCAATATGTGGCTTGTGTTAAGGAAATCCATGGCTTAGGATACATGTTTAATTTACCAAATTCATGTCTTAGGCCATAAACTAGGTAGAATGTGTTAAAAATCCATAAAATGAAGTTAAACAACCAAAAAAAGGCTTGTTTTAGGTCACTTAACAGATTTGGGTGGGGATATGCCTCTTTCTCATTCATTTTAGACTCTCTCTCTTCTCATTACATCCTCTCTTGATTATTCTTCCCTCTCTTGACTCTCATGACTTCCCAAATCTCTCCCTGTTCATTCTTGGTACTCTTAACCTTGATTGCAGATAGAGAATCCCATATGCTACTATACTCATGCTTGGAGACTCCATTGCTACTCACAATGTTCCTAATTCCTTGTGGCTTTATCCCAAGATCCTAAATTTGGAATTTAACCTAATTTATGTACTTGGTTATAGATCTTACACCATTTCAAGTTCTAACTTCACCTTCTCCTTTGCTCTTGGCTCTTGGTTTGGACTTTAGTTTGCACATAGCTTCATCTTCCTCCTACATTGCTTCCTTGCTTGGATTTTTGGTTGATAGAACATTTACACTTCATATTTGAGCTTGATCTGAGGGTAGTTTTCTATGCAAAGTGAAACTCCATTATTTTTATAGTGTATATTCTAAGGTTTGAACTATTTTAATGAAATAGTTATTTTTATATATTACTTAGAGTGGATTCCAAAGTTTATTGCATTTGTATATGTTTAAAGAATACTTTCATTACTTGAAATATTCCTTTGTTTCATACCATTTCTCTCTTTATAACCCTTACTCACTATATACTATAGATATACATGATAAAAAAAACCTATAAAACTTGCTTAAACACACACTCTCTCTTACTAAACTACAACATTACATTATTAGAAAATAATAGTATTGAATTGGAAGGATAGATCTAATATAGAATAGGTATGCTCTTGAACCCTTTATTGGAAATATATTTATTACTTAAAACATATTTTTATTGGCATCAAAGTCACTTAGCTTCTATATGTACTTTTCATTAGTTATTTCTCTTCATTAAGTATCATTGTTCTTGCTTTGTTTATGCAATCCATAGTCTAGTCTTAGCTAGTTGCCTCATTGTGGTTGGACCCATTACAGTATTTTGCACAATTTGTGTGCCTATTCAGGCTAGCTCTAACCTATTTTACAAGTATATATATAACTTGGTGCAAGCCAAAAAACAAAATAACCACTATAGACCTCCTATAGCCCATTGAACCCTTGTGCCTTCTAGCCTCTTAGTGGTTTGCTTTAGCACCCTACCAAACACTGGTGGTTCTATTTAGATTCTTAGAGATACATTCTATCACACCTAGTGGGACCTCACATATGGTTTCACATTAGTTATATCCCTTTTATATTTCTCTTATCCAACTCCCCTTTATTATCTATTAGTCTTTACTTTCAGTTATGTTTTGACTCTCACCTAGGATGTTTTCTCCTGCTTTAGTTTTGTGTGTTTATCCTAGTTGGTTCTCCAATAGTTTTCCTTTTTTTTTGTATTTTATATTTCTCATGATTCATTACATCCATGGATAGTATCCCACATTTGGTATTCCAATCTTGGTGGATTTAGGGTCTCATCCCTAAGCTCACTAATGAGAAAATTGTGTTTACAATGGAATGCCATAGACACTCTAAGACCCAAGAGCTTCCCTCAACCTAGAATGGTAGTCTAAACCCTCTCATATTTGAAAGGGAATTATATTATTAGGACTATAACCAAGAAACTTGGTCTCATTTTCATGAGTCTAATCTTCACTCATCTGAGGATGTTTTATCTCAGCCTCATGCTATGCCTCATTCACTTGTTTGTGGTGATGAGGATATCCTTGCATAGCTAGGGCCTAAGGAGTTACATGTAATCATTAATGATTTTTGTATAAGTATTAATGTGAATGAAATGTTTCCTTGTCCACCTATAATTCAGTGGTGTGCCTCCTCTATAAATAGAGTCCACACCCACTCAATGTTGAGTGCCTTGACCAATTATCGCATGAGTTCCCTGCCTATTTCTTGACTAGTGACTCTAGAGTAAGAACACCCTCATATACATGTTATGGGTAATAGGTATTATAAATTGGAAAGGTATCCCCATATTTGGGGTGCATCCCATCCTCTTAGTCTTTCTTTTAGAGTCCCTAATGAGCATTTTGATTTTGATCACCACTTATGGACTAGAGATTCATGGGATGCATATCAAAAGCATCAGTGGCCATCTATTAACCCTTGTGTGATGACACATGACCATCACCATGGAGATATTTTCCATCATGACCATTTATATGCGTATGAAATGTCTTCCCATCATACCCATAGGTACTATGACACTTCTCATGGTTGTTCTCCACCCTATGGTATAGATGATTTCCATCATGAGCATCCTCATCATCAAGAACCTCCTTGGTATCATCTTCCCCTTGTACATGGTCATGGTGATGTTTATGGAAATAGGAAGCATCTTTACCATTATGTGCCCACTCTTGGAGTTCATAACCAACCTATTATCAACCTTGTTTATGAGGATCTCCATCAGAATCCTTTAGCCCCTTAGGTGTATGCTATTCCCCTTCCTACTCCTATCCCTAAATTACCTAATTTCAATGGGACATGGGAATCCAATCCTATGAATCATATCATGAAATTAATGATGTCATTTATTTATTGAGAACATGATGAAGGCATGATGATAAGGCTCTTCACTCATTCTTTTTGAGTGAAATCTCTCATCTAGTTTCAAAATCTACCACCAGATTCTCTCTATAGTTTTTAGCTCCTTATAGATGACTTCGTCTAATATTTCAATATCTCTAGGCCTTTTAACCTTGGTATAAAATCACTAATTTATATGTCATAAGCCAAGGGTGATTTAAACTTTGATTTTGTGCATAGATGGTTCTTAGTTTTTCATACATGTAGGAATAAGTTCTTGCATGACCAACTTTATGATATGTTCACATGAGCAATAATGTAGGAGGTTCACCTTAAGGTCTTAAAATGTGAACCTGCCTCTTATGATGAAGATATTAATAAGTGTCTAAAGATCAAAATGTTTGAGGTGCATGTGGGCATCTGGCCCGTATCTTCCCCAAAGTCATAATCTTCACATGATCATAACCATAATGCAACTAGTAATGGTGTCACTAATTCTCCTCTTGATAAGAAGGAAAACCATGAGGTCAATGATTTGAGAAAGAAGCCATTTGAAAATATATATTTTAAATCAAGCATAAAAAAATAATAGATGATGTTTCCTTATGATCTCACCAAGCTTTACAATTTCTATTAGATAAGGGGGCATGATGATAACAATTTTTCCACCTAGAAGTTTGGTGTACAAGCCTCACCTATATCTCAGAGTTATCCTCTTGTGGAACCCAAACACAAGTTTAATGTTTTCAAGGATCCTTTACCTAACCAAAATAAGGAGAAGAAGAAGAAGGAAAAGAATAAATCAAAGGCTAAGGCCCTAGGTTCCCCTTCTTGCTATTCCGCCTCTTCTAACTCCTCTTCCTAGGCTGACTCGAGAGGGAAATATAAGCACGAGAGTATCAAGGTTATTTATACTATTGATATATCCTCTACTAGGTATGAGTGATTTATCAACACACACTCTAATTGAGCCAATGACCCTGTTAGAGAGACTAATGGTGCTAGACCATTAGTATAACCCATGGGGTTAGGAAATCTTAAGGTCATATTTGAATTTAAGCATAACATTCCTCCCTAGGATAGATATCATCCTTACTCTATCATAGAGGATTTATAGGACCTCATAGTTGGGATCTCCATTTGGGACCTTCTTCACCTTTGCCTTGAGAAAAGGGGTCTCATCTTTTATGACATTGGTATCCCTTATGAGGCTATGCTATATGATGATGTTGAAGTTTTGTTCAACTCCAATACAAATGAACACCCTCATCCTCCCATATTATCTTTTGACCTAACCTCTTTTCCAAATGTTTTAGTTTTTGTAAAGAGGGATCATTTCCCTCTCTACATTGAGACTTTTGTGGATGATTATTGTGTCAAGTGGTTCATTATCGATGAAGGATCTGTGTTTAACATCATGCCCCTATATGTGTTCAATGAGCTCAAGATTAGTTGAAAAAAGCTCTCTAATTCTTACCATTATGTCAGTTTTAGTAATGACATAGTTAAAATCATTGGTAATGTGAAACTCTAGGTCAACTTTGGCCTCAAGATTGTTAAAATCAATTTCTATGTGTTATACCTTGATATTTCATACAATATGATTCTAGGATGTCTTTGGACCATTACCATCCAAGTCATCACATTGACCACATTTTACATGGTGCAGTTTATGAACAAAGAAGAGGTTTACACCTTAGACACTGACCAAGATCCTTAGGTGTTCCTCTATGCAAAGACAAAGCCCTCAGGTAATACTTTAGTTATCTCCTTATGGGGCTTTTTATATTCTCATACACCCCCCATTTTTGAATCTCACTTCTTCAAGGATGAACATTTTGACTTGACTGAGTATCAGTCAGCATTTGTTATTTTATAGTCCACCATGCATTGACCAACTCCCTCTTTTACTCCATGACACTAGGCCATCCCATCTCTTTTTATAGACCTATTTTAAGATGTCTATCTAGATGTTGATCTCCCCCTTGTGTCATGATTTTCCCATTAGAGTGTAGGCTCTCTCCACACATCTCCCATAGAGATCATTAGGATTTCTGAGTCTGATCTCAAGTGATATTTCATTCATGTTACAATATACAACCTATTCAAGGAGAGAAAGGCTTACACAAAGCTCATATGGGCCTACCATAAGTATAATTATCCCCTTGATCACCTTAGTTTAGATATTTCTCTCATAGATGGACCAACCCTAGGCCTTCCTATGGTGAATGTCTTGGCAATTAAACCTAAAGTGTTAGATGAGTCACTCCCTCTTATGCTTGAGTGTTTAGAGGAAGGTAATGCTATGGATGTTGAGGGATCCATAGATATCAACCTTGGAACTTTAACAAGGACTAAGATCATCAAGATTAGTTCTAGCCTTGATCTTGAGAAATGGGATGTGTTAGTTTACTTCTAACATTAATTTTTAGACATATTCACCTGGGAATACATTGATATGAAGGGTATGGATCCTAACATAGTCATCCATAAACTTGTTATGGATAACAAGACCCAACCCATTTGTGAAAAGAAATGGCACATGGCTCTTAAAGTCTCCCAGTTAGTCAAAGCAAAGATTGGGAAATGCATATAAGTTGGATTTACCCAAGCTATTGAATATCCCTAATGGATTTCCAACATTATCTCCATTCTCAAAAAAAATGTGGTCATTCAAATTTGTATCAAATTTTAGGATCTCAATGAGGCCTACCCAAAGGATAACTTTCCTACTCCTTTGATAGACTAGATTATTGATTACACCAATAGTTTTGAGATCATGTCCCTCATGGATGGTTTTTTTGGGTAAAACTAAGTCTAGATTTCACTCAAAGACCAACACAAGATAATCTTTACTACCCCATGGTTTACTACCCCATGGGGTAACTTCTTCTACATCATCATGCCTTTTGGTCTAAAGAGTGCTAGGGCCACATATCAACATGCTATGACCCAAATTTTCATTAAACTTATCCATAAGATAGTTGAGTGATATATCAATGATCTCCTTAGTAAATATTATAGGTTATATGAGCATGTGTAATACCTCAAAATCATCTTTGGGCATCTTCAAGAATATCACATTGGTCTCTACCATGAGAAGTGAATTTTTGATGTTTTAGATGGAAAGCTTCTCAACTTCCTCATCTTGCAGAGGGGCATTGAAGTGGATTCTAATAAAATCAAGGTGATCCTAGAGATGCCTCCCCCATGTAACCTCATTTAGTTGTAGTCCTTCCTAGTAAGACTCAACTTTCTTAGAAATTTCTTAGAGGACTATGCTCACAAATCCATACCCCTCACTCATTTCCTACACAAGGAAACTCCATTCTTATGGTTTACTAAAGTCCAAGTGGATTTCAAGGAATTAAATCATCTACTTCATAATATTCCTATCTTGATGGCACCCATTGAGGGGTGTGAGTTCATATTATACATTTTTATGACTAATCTTTCCATCAGGGGCATGTTGTGCTAAAAAAATGACATTGACAGGGAGAGAGCTATTTATTACATCTCTTTCACATTGGTTGGCCCTAAACTCAACTATTTTATTGTTGAGCATTAGTAACTCTCTCGCATTTTTTCCATGAAGAAGTTATGGAATTAAATGTTGGGTCAAAATACTAATGTGATTGTCTAGTCTGATCCACTTCACTACTTACTCAACAAGACACATCTTGCTTGTAAGACTATGAGGTAGATCATTATTGTTTAGGAGTTTGACCTCTACATCATTAACCAAAAGTCTACTGAGGGATTGTTTGTGGCTGAATAACTTGTTAAGTGTCCACTACCCAAACTGAATGTGGAGTTGGTTGATGATGCCTTTCCTAATGAGATGGTTTACTCGATCAACTATGTTGAGGTCTTCAAGTGTGATTGGTATCGGGTCATTATCTATTACCTTATAGACCAATCTTATCCCAACACTACATCTTCATAAAAATGATATTAGATCTATAATCTCACCATCCACTATGTCATAATTGGCAACATCTTGTTTAAGAGGGGTCTTGATGGTGTGTTGATGTAGTGCCTAAACCTTGAAGATATCCATCTCATGGTTGAGGATTCCCATGGGATCATTTGTGATGGTCACCTTGGAGGGTAGGCTACCACTTAACATATTATCAATATGGGTTACTACTAACATACTCTTTTTAAGGATGCAATCTAATATGCCAAGAAGTGTAGGATGTGTCAAGTCATAGGGGATGCTATTAATGCCCTGACTAACCTATTACACTCCATTTTGGCCACTTGGCCATTATTGGTTTGGGCTCTCGATTTCATTCGCAAGTTCAAACCTACCTCTTTTGATGGCCATTATTAGTTCCTCAATGTCATTGAATATTTTGTGAAGTGGGTTGAGGCCATGCCTCTTAGTGGCATGTGTGGGAAGACCATCACCAAGTTCATCTTAAACCAACTTATTTATAGGTTTAAGGTTCCTACTGTGATCATGTTTGATAATGGCCCAAGATTCTAAAGCCTCAAGATGCATGAGTATGATGAGCATTTTGGGTTTAAGCTCTATTTCTCCTCTACCTATTACTCCTAGGGAAATGGGCAAGCAGAGTCTTCAAATAAAACTTTGAAAAATATGTTTATTCATATTGTTGCCCAGTCTAAGAGAGGCTAATATCTCATACCCTATCTTGCCCTTTGGGCCTATCGAACTAGAGTCTAAATGGCCATGGGGGAAACCCCATACTCTCTCATGTATAGGTCTAAGGCTATTCTTCCCTTAGAGGTCTTAATAACTTCATTATAGGTTAAGACATTTGGTTATCTCTATGTTGAGGAAGAATGTGCCACTCACCTTGCCAAGATTGAGTAATTAGATGAGCGATGCCCAGTTACTCTTGAGTACAACCATTCTTACTAGCACCATCAACACTACCAATTCAAGAAGCTGGTGTACCCTTATTAGTTTAAAGTGGGTGATATAGTCCTTAATTTTGATAATAAATACCAAAATAAGGGCAAATTTGCACATAAGTGGTTTGGTCATTTTGTCATTACCACTTATCTAGAAGATGGGGCTTTTCATATCTCAAATCTCAAAGGTGAGCCCCTACAGGACTTGATCAATAGGTTATGCATCAAGACATTTCATATCTAGGTCCCACATGGTCCTCTAAGAAAGTGACCTATGGTGGTAAGGTGAACCTTTCCTCTCTTATATCACCACTAATCTCTATGCCATTGGTATATGTGTGTGCACATGGGTTATTTATTAGTAGTTCCTACTATCTAATCACATGTATCTAGTAGTCTATATTAGATGAAGCATACACATCACATGAAAAATCATATACACATATGTGCTAATAATGATAAAACCATTTCATGCGCGCGTGCGTGTGCACACACACACACACAAAATAAAAAATACATGTTTTTTCTAGGTACATCACATGAGATTATAGCCCCCAAAAAATACCAAATATATGGCTACATATGCATACCTAATCAGCCTATAACTGGGTGGTATCTATGATAGTCATACTCTATGTGGAGATCTTGATCTCTACCTCTATACCATTTGAGCTATGGTCTCCTCTAATGCAGCTCACTAGTTTACCCTCACTTTAGGTGCCTCAACTCCTTTCGTATGCTCTTGAGCTAGCTCAGCCCATAACTAATCAATCTCAGCCTTTACTTTCACTATTCTCACCTCATTCTCTACTATACTCACCCTATGGTTTACTAACTTGGTCTCTATATATGGAATCCTATGTCATGCCCTCATCATCTTAAATGAAGATCATGCACCCACATGTTAGAACTAAGTATGTGGCTCTACCCCTAGTAGAAGATGTGGTACCTGCTTTATTAGTGGTGTCCACACCACATTAGGGAATAGTTCCCTTAGTAGGAGGTCCACTTGGGGTTTAGTCTAGCTAGGTTGGTATTCTAAACACACACATAGAGAACATATGTTAGTCACATATCTGCTCTCACTAAGGATGAGTATAAAGATGAAGTGATATCTAGAAAATACACTTATCTTACTTAGTAGTGTTGATGGACTTTGTGGCCCTTATACTAGTCATGATCCTCTTGGTTTTGATGTTCCTTTCCATGGAAGCCTCTCTCCAACATCACCCCCCTCATTCTGCCTTAGCTATATGTTTAGCTTAGCCCTAGCTAGTCTAGGTTGTGCTTGTCTCCCTCATAGAGCCTACCTCCTTAGATTATGGTATGATCCATGTGGACCTTGAAGATCCTCCCATCCCAAGTAGGGATCTACCTTGATATCCTTTAACCATGTTATAGACCTATAAGGATCTCTGATATAGCTTGATAATATGTCTATATCCAAGGTGGTTTACATGGGCCATACCCTCTCTATGAGTTATGTAGCTAGTGATATGGTCTCCTCTAGTGTAAGGTATGCATCATTAACATATGACATCCTTAGCCATGTCAATGGGAGCCTTTCATAGGCCTAAGACATGAGTAGACTGGGCTATGTCAATCTGATTAACCTTGTGCATTAGATGTGATCTAGCTATTGGCATAATCCTCTTAGGATGTACTGGCCCTAGGCAAATCTCTATCCTCCCTCAGTTTATTGGACAAATCCTATCCATAATAGTGGTAGCCATCTTATACTATGGCCAATGTAGATCATCCCAACCATGGTCCCTACTATCACTTTCCAAAGAATGGTTACCCAAGCAATGACTATGTGATCTACACTCCATGGTTATCTCAATGTGGGTGGTGTCCCACCAAGTAGATATTTACTAATAATAATACATCCTACAATAATAATAGCTCTATCTCTCTACCCATTGGATCTACCCCATAGAGTCTATAGACATACTCTATGCTGAGGATGGCCTCTAGATTGAGCCCCAACTAGAACACATGCCTCTCAGGTACCCATACATGCACCAATGTGTTCACCAAGCCTCTAGAGTAATATAATGAGGGTACATGTACTAGTCACCAAAGTCTTTCACTCTATAGGTGATATTGGTCCACCACTAGTAGAGAATTTACCTCCTTAACCAACCATATAGGAAGTTGCTCTTAGTTGGTCACCTCACATGGCCCATCTACCTATGTTGGCCTCTCTCTCACCTATGAAGGTTTTTCCTCCTTGGTAGGCTAACTTATCTATGTGTTTACATAAATAATAAAATAGGTAAATGGATTAGTCAATCAACAAAAAAGAGAGTAAGAGAAAGTAAACACCTAGTAAACTATTGTGTTTTTCTATCTATGTTCCTCTTTTATCTCCCTCCCTTCTCTTCCAACCCCTTTTAGGACCTCACAGGCTCTTCCAGGCTCATTGAGAGCCTATTTTGGCCCCTTAATGCCCAAGGCTATGGATTTTTATGCAAAGCCATGACCTAGGTAGCCTAGGCCATGGCCTACATTGGGATGCCATGGGGACCCCTAGGGCTCCTTGGTTTTCCCTCCATAGAGCTTCATTTGGACCCCCATTGGTCTTGGTCTCTTCATTTCATTGAGCCCATCATTTTGACTAATTTTTCTACTTGATTCATCTATCAAATCATCTAAAACAAGTCAAAATGCATTTAAGGCCTCCCAAACCCCAAAAAATGAATAAATTTGACAAAATTCATTCATAATACTTACCCAGACTATTTTGCATCTCTGATGCTCTCTTGTGTCCTTATATGCTCCTCTTGGGCTTTGGTTTCTTGTGGGATCTCCTATGGCTCTCTCAAAGTGAAAATGACCTCTTTTCTCTCTCTTTTCCTCTTTTTAGCCCCTTTTGCTTGCTTTTTGTGGGCCCTTTTTGTTTTTTTCACCCATTTTTGTGTTTTAGACTGTGAAACCTCCATCTTAGAGGTTTTGTTAGGTTTTTAGTGCATTATTAGCCTCTATTTTTTAATCCAAGTCTTCTTTGGGTCCACTCTAACCCCATTTTGGTTCTTGGGACCCTTTCTAGGTCCCCATTGAATTCTCAGGCCCATGTCCCATCTCGTGGGCACCTAGGGATATAAGTTACTTGGTGTACTTTTAATTAGTTATTTATTTGATTTTCCATATTTGATCTATTCTAAATCTATCTCTTTTTTTCATCATAGTTTTAGGTAGGGTTATCAACTGGTCGTAGTGGTTTAGAACTTGCTTTAGTCTTAATAATTGGTCTTCATCTTCTCCAAACACCCCCCCCCCCCCCACTTTCCATTTTTACCTCTCACCATGGCTGATGTTGCTTAACCATTATTATTGTGTCTTTATTTCATTATTTTTTACCCTCATGCAACTCACACCACTTCACTTTGAGATAAACTTTCTAAAATCATTAGTCTTGTGTCTTCTACCCCCATTATGGTGCACCTCTTAGTGGTGATTCACACCAATGGTGGTAGTCGAGGCAACCCATGACTAATATTTGTGGCTTAGGTTATCAATGATTAGTGGGGATATGATCTTGTTATGGCTAATTTCTTCCTTACCAGTGAGATGAATAATGTCATAGAGTATCATACAATCATTAACACTTTGACCAACACCCATGATCTAGACACATGCTATGTGTTATTATTTTTTGAATCACTCTTAGTTATGTATCAACTCTCTAGTGTCTAGGCCATCCTTAGCTCTAATTTTCTCCCCCTATTTGAGGTGATGCATAATTTTCTCTCTTTATTTAAAGATGTCTAATTCACTCATATCCCTCATAGGGATAACACTAGGGCTGATGCCCTAGTGAATGTGATTCTAGATAGTATGATGTGATTTTATGTCACTTATGTCCCTTCTTTATAGGATTTATATCTAGATCTATATTTGTATTTTGGATTGCAAAACATTTGTACTCTCACCCATGGATTGTGCCATCAACTTCTTCCACCACCATCTTTATCTGGTAAGTGCATGTAATGTTCCCTTTTATCTTTATAGTTATTGATTTTTTTTTGCTTTGGTGTGGCTTCTAAGTACTTCATAACACTCCTTATTTATTCAAAAATTTATTACTTGTACCTTAAGGGCATATGTAATCATACTTCTTCTAACCCTAATCCTTCCTATGATTATACATCAGCTCACATGTAAACTACTGACCCTAGGCATTCTAATCTAAGACATCCACCACTTACTTGGACCTCTCCCATATCATATTTATACCCCCCTTATATCCCTAGTTCATATTGGGCCTTTTACACATAAGACATGCCTTTTTAGAAACCTTTTGGGGTCTTCTAGGAGCATGTTAACCAACCTAAGACCAAGCTTGTGTGAAGGAAACCTATGGCATATTATATATATATATATATATATAGGTAATGGGTATGGGCATATCTAGTGCCTATGTATTTTTCATTCTTGGTGTGATCCTAAATGGAAAACTTAAACTTTGGCTTCCCCCTATCTATTGGGGAATGCCCATAACTACTATAAGGTTCTATTGTAGTATATCCTTTAGATTTTTAAGATGTTGATCCCATTCTTGATCACCCAATACCTTTATCCCCTCCATAAGGTAGGTTATTGGTATGGGGATATTTATATATCTCTAAGGGTGTCATACCATATTGCATAGTTTCCACCCTAACCCTTGGTTGCACATCCTCTTTTACCAATGGGTGGTGAAAAAAACTTATTCTAAAGGGTCATCACTCTATCCTTAGGCAGTAAATTTAGAAATGTCACCTACCTCAGTGGTATATTGGAAATCCTCATTTGAATATGAGTTTGTAAAAAATTGGAATCTCATACCTAGGGTTCAAGTGCTCCATCATTAACCTCATCATACTGATGTCTTCCTAGAGATCCCATAACTTACCCTAATAAATATTGCTCATACTTTTTGGTACTCATCTCTTCATCATTGGAGTGAAATTATACTACATGAGATTCCTCCTCATACCCTTCCCAAATGTTGTGGGTCCTTGAATCATCTCTTGATCAAAGCTCTCTCATCTCCTTAAAATCCATTCTGATCATTATTCATTATTTATTCTATTCCTATCAGTGCCTTCTAAGATAAAACTACCTCATCTTTCCATCTCGAGGTGTGTTTTGACACTTCTCAAGTCAGACTTACACCAAATTTAATCTCAACTCACCTTATGATAAGGATAAATCAAACATCCAAAAATTTTTAGATAAACCTTCTAACCACTTTAAAAACAAATTCCAATTAGGTCCTATCAATGGAAAAAAAATTTGGTAGCATAGTCACCAAGGGCCATAACTGTGGTCACCAACATGACCTTTTAATCTCCCTATGTTAATGTATCATGTAAGAAATGAGCCCCACATGCTCACCAAAGGTGTGAGAAGAGAAAGGATCCATGATATATTGAGGGTAGTTATGTATAGTGGTGATTCATATGGTAATAAATGGAGTGTCTGAGTGTGATTAGGGGATAAAACATCAAGGTAAAAAATAGCCTTGTAAGGATGAGTATCAAGGGGGAAGGGTTAGATTAGATACAAACTTTAAATAACAATGCTTAAATTAATTTACCTAGTAACATTAATACAATAGCCTTTGAAACCTAAATATACAAGAAATAACTTTTTTAATCTATATCAATCATTACATTAGAGATTATAGTTTATAGGGTCTATATAGTTATAGTATAGGACCCTCAGGCCAAGGACCTATATTCTCTAATTCTAAACTAGATCATGTTTATCCACCCTTATTCTATTTGGTTTCCTTTTCCTCTATTATGTTATTTTTTGATCTCCTTTTCTTGGATCACAACTTCCCTTTTTACTTCTACTCACTTTGTCTCTCCTTTCTTTCTTAATTGGCAATCCCCCTCTTCATTTTAAACTAGTCTACTTTTATTTCCTTTTTCCTACCAAAAATATACAAATATTTAAAATTGTCACTTAATCCCATAATTAAAATAACAACTTATCCCAATGTCAATTACCATTCCATCTATCATCATAGCACCTTAACTTTGTGTGAGGATTCATAGCCAATAATCCTCCTATCACTTTCCCTTACAATTCCATATATGGTTCCTAGGTCCATGTGGATGTTTCTCTCTAGGTCTTAACACTTTATTGTGTAGCACATTTTTACATGGTTATGATAGCTAACATATGTTTTTTTTTAATTATATTTAAAATTCATGCATAAGTTATGTATTTCATGCACCTCTTGATTAGTGGCTCTAAACTCACCTAAAGCACACAAGCATGCACTTAGCCAATTTTGGGGGTCAACACTCAACATTAGAATATTTGAGAAGAGATTACCCAATTATTTTATAAATTTAGGAGCCTCAACCAATGTCATGCCAATAGGAGTTTATAAAAAACTACGTCTAACCCCAATAACATATAATAAGATTTTTGTTTAGCTATGCACGTATGAAGTTAAAGTGGTTGGACAGTTATTGATTATTCACATGTAATTAGCATCAAAACTTAAAATAAAATAATTTATATATATTCTATAAGATTATGAAATTATTCTTATTAAATATTGGTCTAAAAAATTAAATGGTTATATGGATATATACTTTTACCATATGTGGCTACCTTTGAGAGGAGTTTCCAATTAGCTCCAAGTAGATAGAGAAATGTTAGTAATATTTTATGTTTCTCTAATTTTTAGACTATTTCTTTGACTCACCCAACTAGAAACGATATAACACTTTCAACATTAGAGAAATCTTGATTTAATGATAATTTTCCTCTATGTTTGTGAGTGGTAACTCCATCATATGATGGGGGTTTGGGGATTTTTGTTACTTTTAACTAGAAAGTATGAAAAGATAAAAAAAATTAAAAAAAGGGAAAGCTAGGATTGGAGAGAGAAAGAGAATAAATTAGAATGAGTATGGGAAATTTTTAGTATATTAAACAAATGAAATCACCTAGATAACCCAAATTTAATGGATTAGGTTATACAATTTAAAAATGGAAAATTGTATCTTTCAAAAGGCAAGAAATACATACTTCAAATAAATGAATAAAGTACATCGCCAAATGGTTTAAAGACATAATTTTTTATATCCTTTGTATTTATAGTTGGAAATGAAAAAAAATCTCCTTTCCTTATTTCAAATATGGTTTCATTCAGCATCAAATAGTCCTGGTTTGGAATCTTTCTTTCAACTGTGTAAATGAAAATACATAATAAATGAAGAGATGGGGATAAATATTACCATAAAGCTCAAATTATTCCTTCAAAATATATTACATGTATACAAAACAAAATATATCCTCTAGGGTTTTCAACATAAAGTTTGTAAAGCTAAGATTTTACACATAATCAAGAAAGTACAAGTTTTTAATGGATTTATTTATTCATAGAATGTAATAAAAATTTTACAAACAAGAAACAATAAAAACCAACAAATAGATCCATTCATCTTACACACTTGTTTGCATTGTAGTCACAAAACTCCTTGAAACTAAATAGTTATACATAGTTACAACAACCCTTTCTCCGTGAACTCTAAGAAGAAAAAATCCAACCCATTACAAATGTCCCCACATACCTTTTATACCAACTACCTTGAAAAGGTGGTAACATAACTACCTTTTTTTTTACTTAACACTAACTAAAAACTTAGCTTTTATTTAACTTGAGTTGCCTTTCTTTTATTTTTTTATTTTTATATAGATATATTTTTTACAATACAATAATATTATATTGCTTTATGACTTTTTGAACCTTTAGACTATGTAGGAACTCTTATGGATAAATCACACCTGAAATCTCTAAAATGATTTCACACAAAAATTGTCAAGTTTATGACCTTGAAACCTAAAGGAAAAAAATTATACATGAAAATATATTTTAAACTCTAGAGATGAGGGTCAAAACAAATTTTGGACACAAAATATATGGCCAAAACAGGATTATGTCTATTTTTTTTTGTCCTATGATAAACCCTATCAATTTTTTGGGTTCCATTAAGAACCTAAATTTACATAAAACATATATCACATTTTGGACCTTAAGACTTGAGTTATTGTGGTCTTCATCAAAATATGTTTCCACCACTTTTGATGAGAGTCAAAATGGATTTTAGATGCAAAAGATATGTCTAAAATAAGATTTATAGTCTTTTAGTCTTATGATAGACCCCTATCTAGTTTTTTCACCTAATTTACATTTTATGGTATCTATTTGAGGTTTTAAATACATAACTAAGGAAAAATATACATTGAGTCAAAGTACATTTTCTCTATATATGCCTAATTAGGGAAAAGAGTCTTGATATACATTGTAGGATGTGTTTTTAAAGTTTTAAAGACCCAATCAGGGAAAAAGTCACGATATACACTACAATTTTTTGAACTTTTGAAAAAGGAACTTCACATAGACCTAATCAAAGGAAAAAGTATGACCAAGACTACAAGACATTTTTGAACATAGAAACTTGCAAAAATATTTAAAAGGTCTGATGGGGTCTGAGACATTGTAAATTTTCAAAGTGTTGAAAATAAATTTTGAAATTTTTAGGCTGATGAACATGACAATGTTAAAAATGAAGGATTTTAGAGCTTTAATTTTAAGATGACAATTGCTTTGTCCACTAGGTAATGGAATCGACATTTTTATGTTGAAAATTTTTATTGTCTTTATCTTAGAAATACCTCTAATTACTTGTTAGGATCACAATTTTTGGTATTGTTGTGAAATGCAAAATTTTAAGATAATAGCTAGCTCTGATTGTGGGATCGTATTCCTTAGAATAATGTATGAGAACTCAAAAATATTTGGTTATTTTTTCCTTTATTGTTGTATATTCTTGAAAATAATTTATGTGTCACACATTTGCACATCTTGGTCTAACTAATTGACATCCATTTTACCTATCTCAATCATATGAGAAATGAACACATATTTTCAGGTCAAATCACTTGCATTTACTACTCTAGAGGTTTGAATATTCACTTGAGGATATGAATGAGAATATTTTCCTATCAATTTTTACAACTAAGGAATATATTTATATCACCATTTTCATATTTATGATTGTAAATTCTATATTTTAGATACATCATCAAAACCCTAGCTTAAAGACCCAATTGGTTATATAACTCAACATAGGATAGAATATTTCTAACTCATTTGGATATAAAATAGGTGTCCATAAAAATATAGATGTGAAGACTTAAATATCAAACAATGATTGTATATCTGTAATGTACCTAGACGTGTATAATAGTATAGTGAATAATCCCACATACATTAGAATGTGGAGTGGGGTAGGTAAGAAACAATATAAGTATAGGGGAATATGATGTTATAGGGTATCAAAGAGCTATTTGTAATTGATCCTTTCTCAAAAGAGGTAGCCCCCTAGAAGAGGCCCATGATACAGAGTTCTTCCTTTCATAAAAGGATTTTTTTGTATTTAATCAACATTCTTATTAATATATGAGTATTACATTATTATTGTGTCACTCATGTGTACAAGGTTATTAACATTAGTATTAGAGCACTTTCATGGGCTAATTTTTTTCATTATAAGAGAAATTGAGGGTTCTATGTGTGTGTAATTTTTTATGCCTGGGTTTCATTGATCAAAATATATTTGTAGTATTTTTTTTCAAGATATCATTTTACTTTGGTTCCATCATTTGTATCGATGGATCTCCTCCAGTCTATTGCCAACACAAGGATCTTCATCTACTAGTTGTATTGACAAGATTGCATTGGCTTGAATCTCTTTGATGCAAATGCACTTAGCACACACTCCTCCCATGGCCATCATAGACACATTTTGCACATCATTTGGACTATTTATAAATAAGGACTATTGTGGTAGCTTTAATATTAGATTGATGTGCTTTTAAACTAGATCAAAAACCATGATTACAAGCACTAGAAGAAATCTCTGCATAGAAATATCAGACTATTTAGCACCAATCTATACTTTTTGGCTAAGATGCCATCCATAGAGGGTTATTACACTTTCCATTGTCATATCACATAACTCCTAGATTTTAACTACCATTCTACTTCAATGTAGCCATTGGTATCTACATCAAAGTTACTTCAACAAATGCCTAAGGATATTGCCATATTGATAAGATTTACACCACATTTAGATCTACTCTACCAACCTATGTTTTTCTCCATGCCTCAACTTCACCTTATCACCATCACTCCAACACATGGTCTCTCTTCTATAGAATGAGCTCCTTAATAAAGATAATCATCTATAACTTATGCAGATCAAGCTATTTATATCAACACCAAACCAACATCTCTATGATTAAAATATTTATTCTCAGTGGTAGTCTATAGACATATAGGCATAGTACTCCTCTACATTCCTCTTCATGCTTAGCTTCATCGATAATCAACTGCTTGATCTCCTTGCTCAACCACTCAAATCAATCAACATCTTTCTCAGCCCATAGTTTTCCCAACTTTAAGTTTTTGAATTAGTGAATGGTATTCGGTTTAGGTTTAGTGAGTACATGGTTTTAGGTATATTTAAGTATTAGGTTTAAAATGATTTTTTAGGTGTCATTTGTATTTTATATTTTTCAAATTATTTTATAAAGTTATTAGGTGTGATCATGTCAATTTATTTAGTCTTCCATTATATGTAATATGGTTTAGGAGTTATTAAATACTTTCATTTTTTTATTACAATCATATGTGTCATTAGAATTTTAGATCATAATTATTTCATCATTATTTTTTAGTCCATGTTATTTATTAGAATCATCTTAAGTATTAATGCTTTTATGATTGTTATATGTTCAAATATATCTCTAATAGTGTTTTAGGATATTATTTGAGTCATCATCTTTAATATATATATATATATATATATTAACACATGACTAAAAAAATACAAAGTGATATATATATATATATATATATATATATATATATATATATATCACTTTGTATTTTTGTAGTCATGTGTTAATTTTAAGTCATTGTTCATCATCTAGTCATCTTGTCATGTGTGAGTGTCAAAAAAACAAAAAATAAAATATTGGTCATATTGTAATAGACACATTTTCGGTTGAAACTGACGTTTATTTTATTGTAATCATGGGGACTCCTATTTTATCTGAAGGTAATTTTATTTTGGCCTTGATTCAAATTCATCAAATAGGGACCATCTGAGAATATCAATCAATATTTGAAGCACTCACCACCCAGACTATAGGCTTCTTTGATGCCTTCTTCCCATGTTGTTTCATCAATGGTCTTAACAATATAATTCGATATGAGGTTGAAATGTTTATTCCTCACATAATGATGGAATATATGGGCTTATACAAGCTTTTTGAAGACTAAATCAATTGGAAACATCCCCAAACAATTCCCCCTTGGACTATAAAATCACCAGAGCAAGCACTAGAAGTGCCCGAACACTCTTCCAATGAATCCATTTAGGCAACCACCATGCTTGAATAGGCCCCAGATGAGTCCAAGCCAAAAATCATAAATATTAAGTAGGAAATTGAGGCTCTACCTCCCTCAATAAATAATGTTAATGGGGATGTTGTATATCCTCGATTGGTTCACAAGGACAACTATTTTGTGTTTCCTTGTTCTGGATTTGAGCATATGATTGTCAAGCTTCAAATATCAATGCTAGACTCTAACCTCCTGGCTGACTTATCTTCTATTGAGTTTATTTTATGTATATCTCTCTATATACTTCTATCTCATATTATACTACTTGTATTCACACTATTCATGTCCATGTTCATATCCCAACATCGACAGAAGAATTGGAAGCAGAAATGAGTGAATGGTAGGGATTCCATTTTGTCTTCAACCTTTTTTTCTATTCTGGATTTCATTTGGTTCTCCTACTATTTCTTATCATGTTTTGGGGGAAAAACATATTTAAGGGGGATAGAATGTAATGTGCCTAGAGGGGTATAATAGTATAGTGAATAATCCCACATGCATTAGAATGTGGAGTGGGGTAGGTAAGAAATACTATAAGTATAGGGGCATATGATGTTATAGGGCATATAAGAGTTATTTTTAATTGATCCTTTCTCAAAGGAGGTAGCCACCTTGAAGAGGCCTATGATACGGAGTTATTCCTTCCATAAAAGGAATGTTTTGTATGTAATCAACATGATTATCAATATATGAGTATTGGATTATTATTGTGTCATTTATGAGTATGGGGTTCATAACAATATCTCTAAAAATGCAATCCAAAAATGATTATAGAGTCAAATTCACATCTCACAAAGCACAATCTCAAAACTTGAATATTGTAGTTATTTGATTTACTTAGGCCAAATTCATATGACCGAAGGGCTATGATTGTAACAAAATTTAAATCTAAAGGCTTGAGAAATATAGAAACAACCAGGGATGGCCTTCTCCAACCATGAATAAAAAGTAGTCAAAATGATCCAAAATAATTCATACTTACATAAATCCAATCATATATAAGTAGATTTTGATTAAAATTTTCCACACCATTTATATAAAGAAGGATATAATGCTTTTGTCTTATTTGAACAAAATCAAACTCATTCATACATAAAATGTATGTGTAGAATATTAAATTCTTAGTTGATTACATAACACTCTTCTTGGCCATCACCATATCTAGGCACACCTTCCAAATAGTCCACTTTTTTATAAATTCAATTTTTTGGAAGATAACATAACCAAAAACTATTTATAGGCAATAAAGATAGACATGAAAAAAGAGGAAATATAATAAGCATCATGATGTGTTTATTTAAAGTAATTCATACATTCCAGATAGAAAACAAAAAAAGAAAGCAACCCAAAATGGGAAAACATAATTATTTATAGAGAGGAGAGGAGGACAAAAAGGACTATACAAAACCAATAACTAGTTGGGAGAAGTACCTGCCTTTTTGAAATAATGGATTTTACCCATGAGGCCTAGACATATTTAGAAAAAGTGATCAAGCAGGTGAAAGGAGGATGAACTTACAATTACCATGCATACTGAGAATATTATGAATGAACAAAATAATAAATTATTCATGTTTGGAATTAGAATCATCATTTACTATCCATTATTATTTGAGAATTATTGAACAATATTAGAATTTTTTAGTGTCTTCTTGAAATAATTTGAATGTATTTTTGTTAGATATAGGACCCAAATCAAAGAGAAGTGTTTCACAAATCTCTTCTTGAGCTAGGATAACAATAATAATATTTTCTAAAATGGATTAATGGAAAATATTATTTGTTAAAAGTCTACCCCTAATGGATACAAATTGATCATTAGATGATTCATTTTCATCATCTTCATCAATTTATACTACCTTGATAGTTTTTATTTCACTTGAAATGAATATGGTGCACCATTGATTTTGATCCATCTTCACATCTTCTTTGATTTCAGTCTCAAAAAAATATGATCTTCAAAAATTTTAGGTTTGATTTCTTTGAATTTAAATCCTTTAGAGAATTATTCTATAGTGGGACATGAAAAGGAAACATCGAGAAAATATTATATTTTGACTATTAAGTTTTCTATTCCTTATACAAGAGGGATCTTCTTTTTTACATAATATTTGTTCAATGCTATCCTCTCATTTAGAAATAAAAACATCACATTTGATATTATTATCATTTTATATTTGTGGTTCAATACATTGTACCTTAGATAATTCATCTTCTCATAGGATTTTAAAGTTGAAATAATCATGTAGGATAGCCAAAATTTTATCTTCTTTGCTAAGAGGAAGTTAAATTATTGATTTAGTTGAGAATCAATCACTTTTTCCTCCAAAATTTCACTTTCTATCAAGATTTTAAAATTGAAATAGTCATGTAGAGTGGGGAGAATTTTATCTTTTTATTTTTTAAAGTTTTGATATGCTTGATTAGGGATTTAATTTTAGAATATTTGTTTTGAATGTTGAGGGTTTTTCATTATATTAGGTTTCACTGCTTCTCCACTATATAACAAATTTGTAGAAAGTTTTGAAACATTTTTATTCAACATCCTAGACAAGATCATGTCATCTTCAATTTCAATATCTTATTATTATATAACTTCTATGTCATTTAATTTTTTTCCTCTTGAGGATAAATATGATTTAGGGATGTAGAGATCCAATGAAGATACAAATTTGGTTATTGGGACTTGGTTGATCATCTTAAGGAATTAATCTAAACAACTTGTTGAAGCATACTATGAATTCTCTAATCTGCTCTTATTTTTACTTATGAATTTGGAATAAATTTATCAACAATTCACACACATCCAAATTTGGTCTAAATCTATTCCATAATTTTTTTCAAAGATTCCTAGTTCACAATGCATCTATATTCTAAGTGTTATAACTATTAAACAATAGTTCTAGTGAAAGTTTCAACAAAAGTCTCATAATAACATTTTCTTGCATGAATCCCAAGATGTTGTAGGCTAAAATAAAAACATGGACATGATCAACTACATCTGGATAATTTTCTCCAAAAAAAATTGGAAACCTCTTAATTGAACTTGAAGGTGACTCATTGTATTGGGCCAAATCCAAAGTACCAAAATGTTTTTTCCATGGGATATGGATAACATTGAGGTTGGGGTGAAACAATTCCATTTATTTAATCAAAAATATTTAGGTACTAGGTAATTTATTCTAATAAATTCACCAACCTCCATTACATAGGAGGTTCCTTGAAATGTCTAAAAATGAATGCATAAGTCACTTTGATCCCCAACGGAGTCACCAAAAATTATCGGTAAGATTTTATGTCACCATGCTTTTTGGATTATTTATTCAACTCACCCAATTGGATACGACATAAAAATTACAATATTTGAGAAATCACTAATTTACTAGTAATTTTACTCTACATTTAAGAGGGTAAAATCCATTGTATGATATTTTTTGGTACTTTTAACTGTAAAGTATGAAAAGTTAGCAAAAATGGAAGAAAAGGAAAAACTAGGAATGGAGAGAGAAAGAGAATAAATGAAAGGGAGAATGGGAAAATTTCATAAGATTAAACACAAAATACCACTTAAATTACCCAAATTTAATGGAATAGGTTTAACCATTCAATAATGGAAACCTATATCCTAATAAAGTCAATAAAGACATTCTTCAAACAAATGAATAAAGTAGTTTGAAAAATAGGTTTAAAGACACAAAGTTATATAGAAATCCATTATATTTCTAGTTGGAAATGAACACAAAGTCTTATTTTTCCTTTAAAACAAGGTTTTATTTGGCATCAAAAAGTCCTAGTTTGGAATCTTCCTTTCAAAATTGTAAATGAAAATACAAAAAAACTGATGTGATGGGGATAAAGATTACTTAAAATCTCAAAGTCTTCCTTCAAACTATATTACATGTATAGAACACAAAGTCTATCCTATAAGGTTTTCAACATAAAGGTTGCAAATCCAAAATTTTACACATAATCAATAAAGTAAAGGTTTTTAACGGATTAATTTTTAATTAAAATTTAATACAAATTTTACAAAAAAGAAACAATAAAAAAACCCACAAAGTAATTCATTCATCTTACACTCTTGTTTGCATTTTAGTAATAAAAATATTTGAAAATAAGTAGTTTTACAAAGATGTAGTAGCCCTTTCTCCATGAGCTATGAGAAGAAGAAAAAACTCCACCCATTATAAATGTCCCTATAGGCCTTTTATACTAACCACCTTGATAAGGGGGTTACATAACTACCTCTCTTTTGACTTAACCATGACTGAAAACTTGACTCATATTTAAATTGAGTTGCCTTTATTTTTTTATTTTCATTTATTTTGGGAAAAATTTTATAGTACAACAATATTAAATTGATCTATGAATTTTTGAACCTTTAGACCATGTAGGAACTTTTAGGTGTGAAAAAAATACCTACAATATCTAAAATGATTTCAAACAAATGTGCCAAGTTTATGACATCAAAATCTAAAGGTAAAATTTTATACATCAAAATATATTTCTAGTGCTTTAGATGAGGTTCAAAAAATAGAATGGATGTAAAAGATATGGAAAAAATAAGATTTTGCCTATTTTCTAATTTGGATAGACCTTGTCAGGTTTTAAGGTCCCATCAAGAACTTGATTTAAATAAAACATTTATAAAATTAAAACCCTTCAGACCTTAGTTATAAGTGATCTTCATGAAAATATATTTCTAATGCTTCGATCGAGAGTTGAAATGGAGTCCAGATGCAAAAAGATATGCCAAAAACAAGATTTTTGGTCTTGTGATAGACCATGTGAGGATTTTTTTATCTAATTTACATTGTATGGTATCTCTTTGAAGTTTTCAAGACCTAATCAGGATAAATTTATGATATACATTAAGTCAAATTACATTTTCTCCATATAGACCTAATTAGAGAAATAGTCCTATTATACACTACAGAATGTGTTTTTGAAGTTTTCAAAACCTAATCGGGGAAAAATCCCCAATATACACTGTGATTTTTTTTAACCTTAAATATTTTATCAAATTATAAAATATGATAAGCAATTGGAATATTATATTTTTTTAAAAAGGAAATTCACATTGACCTAATCAAAGGAAAAATTCCAACCAAGACTACAAGACATTTTTGAACTTAAAATCAACAAAAACTTTAGAAATGTTTTATGGGGTCAAAGACATTGTAAATTTTCATAAGTGATGAAAATGAAACTTGACCTTTTTAGGTTTACAAACATGACAATATAAAATTGAATGATTTTGGAGCTTAAATTTTTTAGGTAACAATTATCTTGTCTAATGGGTAATAAAGTCAACATTTTTATGGTATTTATTGTCCATGTATTTGAAATACTCCAATAACCTGTTAGGAGTGAAATTGGAGGTGTTGTCACAAAATGGAAAATTTCATGACAAAAATATCCCAAGATGAAATACATGATCATGGAATAAAATTCTATAAATGAAAAGATAAATGTTGTGTCATCTAACATAGGAATTTACACCCTTTCTATTGGACCCACTAATAATGAACAAAATAATATCTATGATTCACTAGGCTTAGGGTCCATTTAATTTTATGGGGCCCATTTTAAATAAAGGTCAAGAGCATGATTCTTTATTATTAGTCCATAGATAAAAAAAACATAGATGGACGCATATAGGTTATGGTTCCCTTTCACTAATAACCTTGTGAAGTATGAAGCTTTTATCTTAGATCTACATTTTTATTTAAAACATAAGGCCAAATAATTTGAAGTGTTTGGAGGCTTATAATTGGTAATCAATCAAGTCAAAAACTAAGTTCTAATAAAAAAAAATTTACTTAAAAAATTATAAACATAGGGCATGGGATTTGATTGAAGTATTTGACATTTTTAATATTATTCCCATTCCCAAAGAAAGAAACCAAATTGTATATTCCTTGGTATCAACATCTATGAATATTTCCCCCTTAAATCATTATGAGCTACAATAGTTATCAATTAAATTAGTTCCTTCCCCCCAGTCATAGATAATGTCTATAATTTTCAAGTTTTTGATGATTGCCAACATAATCTTCAATTGATGAGTAGCTATGCTATTTTTAATGAATAAGTTATAAAATAAAGAGATTTATAAGACCACATGGATAGTAATTATGATAATTATGGGATTATAAATTCAATGGAAAATTGAAACCAAACGGGAATGGTTTCATGACAAAGGATATTTAACCTAGAAAAATCAAGAAAAATATCTAAACAATCAAAACTTAATGCCATCACTCCAATACCATCAACCTAGGATCAATTAAGTAAACATAGAACCTTAATATTGGCCTTGACTATACTGAGTCTAAAATTAAATAACTAAGGTAGTTTTTCACATGGTATAAGGATGTGATCACTTGGACATGTAATGATCTAAATATTTTTTACCCAAACATCATAACACACACCATCCCACTTAAGGGATGGAAAAAAACACTTTAGGTAGAGAAAAAGACTATTCAATCCCATCCTTGAACCTCTCTCATAAAAAAAGTTCCAAATTTTCACTTAGCCATTATTGTTTTCCTAATCTACCATTCTACTTGGGTGGCCAACTTATTTCCTATTTGCAATAAAAGTAGGAAAATTGGCTTTTTGTTGACTTTAAGAACCTAAATAGAGAATAAAACAAATAAAATTATCCATTTCCATCTCTTGATGAGGCAATTTAAATGGTTTATGGTTTTGAGATGATGTCCTTTTGAGATGATTTTTTACGCTATAGCCAAGTTCTAGTTGACAAAGAAGTTAGGGTCAAAGTAGTGTTCATGACCAAACGTGGAATATTTTATACAATTGGATTCCTTTTGGTATAATAAAAGTATTATAAACCTTTAAATGAGACATGTATTTTAATTTTTAATGTCTAATTTATAAATACATAATTATTTACATGGATGACTTAACCATTTTTATAAGTGTAAATCAGATCACATACTTCACTTGTAGAAAGTATTTGAGAGGTGTCTAAGATATGTTTTCTCATTGTATATCAAGAATAGCATTTTTTTAATCCTAAAATGAAATATTTTTGGCCTCATCATCACAAAGGAATGCATTTCTATCAATCCTAATAGAGCACGTGTAATTTTAAAAACTCCATTTCCTAATAGTTAAAAATAACCAAAGGCTTTCTTTAGGGAAAATAAATTTTGTAATTCATATTTAGTTTTGATGAGATTTTTATACCCCTTAATTATATTCTTAAATAATATTAAAAAGTGGAGTGAGCACCTAAATCCAAATCAACATTCCAAGACATCAAGAATGCCATTATGCGAGCTCTAATTTTGATTAGCCCTAATTTTGAAAAATATTTATACCTCTATTATTTTACTTAGAAACATATTATAGAAATTATATTAGCACATAAATTCAATTAAAAGGAATAATACATAAATTTTATGAGCACACACTTGAAGGATAAATAATTTATATATTACACCTTGGATAAATAGGCCAATACCTTGGTAAATTCCAAAAAATAATTCAAACACTACATTATTTGCAATAAGGTCCATGCTATTATACCTAAAAATACTATGAAGTTGATGTTAGGACCAAAAAACTTAGATAATGTAGAGGAAAAAGGATGGATAAGATACAAGAGTATGACATAAAGATCAAACCAGCCAAGATGGACAAAGCCAAGGTCTCACTCAGCTAATCACTAAATCAATCACAAAATTAATGTGATGTAAGTAAATTAGACCTAGTCTATATATGATCAATGGTATGATCATATCATTCACTATATAATGTATGGAATATGTTAATAAACTCAATAGAGGAAAAATATGATCTCTTAAATTGAAGGCATATAATTATATGTTGAAGAAAGGAGTCTTGTATCATAAGAAATATGAATGAATTTACCTTAGATATGTGACCATAAAAAAAGCTAATGAAATTATGGAAATTTCCAAAATTAAAATAGGAAGTGGTCACCCCTCCAATAACATGAATATGTAAAAATATTAAGGGATATGTGTTATTGGTCCATAATATTCAAACACATTCATAACCTTGTCAAAACTTTCATTAAATGCCAAGTATTTTCTAAAAGGGAAACATATGCAAATTTTCCTTTGTAGCTAGTAGCTAAAATCATACCATTTTCCTAATGGTGGATTGATTTCATTAGTTTCCTCAACCCCAACTCCACTAAGGGACAAAAAATCATGCTTACAACTATATATTATTGTACCAAATAGATTGAAGTAGTAATAACCAAGGGTATCACAACTAGAGAAGTTATCAAGTTTCTCAAAGAAAATATTGTCATGAGGTTTGGTACTCCTTTTATTATTATTTATGATAATGGACCTACATTCAACTTAGTTGAGTTTATTGAATGGGATTATGATAAGAATATTACATTAAAATTATCTTTAAATTATATTTCACAAGGGAACAAAGTTTTAAAATCAATAGATAATAATCTCATCAATGCCATAAAAAATTCTATTGCAAGCAAACTAAGAAATTAGAATTTACTATTGAAATATGTTCCATGGGCCATAAATAGGATTTTAAAGCATCTCTATTACTCTTTGTATATGGGAAAGAACCAAATTCCCCATAACCTTAAAAACTCCCACTTTTCAATTCATTCACAAATACAAGTGAAAATATGACCGCATACAGTCAAAAATACTAATCATCCTTTAGATGGAAGATGCACAACATGAAGCATTAAAAAACTTCAAAAAATATTAGGATATAGTGAAGATATGGTTTGATAAAATATTAAAAGTTAAGGTTTGTAAAATATCAAACTTGGCCCTATTGTGGGACAAGGCACATGAGAGGAAAGGGCATCATTCCATATTGGATCCCCTTTGGATTGGTTTGTATCAAATTTTAGAGATTATGGGATGCAATGCATTTATATTGAAGGAATTGAAAGGAAAATATCTAGATCTACTAGTGATGGGAATTCCTAAAGAATAACTTCTTGACTATCACATCTTCTTCCATCCTAGAATGACTACAAGTCTTAGTCTAGGATTATTCTAGGATTATATTAGTTTAATTTCAGTTTATGATCTTTTATTTTTTTCATTTTGATTTTTTTAGGTCTATTTATGATTCTAGATAATTTATTCCGTTAGTTTAGTTTATTGTTTTGGTGGTTGTAAATAAGTGGTGTGAGGGATACAAAAAAAAAAAAAAAAGTCCTTTCCACCCCCCTCATTAGGTTGTCATTAGGTAAGTTCATACATTTTTGGAACCATAGTATTAAATCCCTTGAGAAATTTCAAATTGGTAGAATAAGAAATGAATTTATTATGAAGAGTTAAAAATTTAGGAAATCTAATTGTATTTTAAACATCCTATATCATGGTAGATTGTTTCATATTTTCAATTTAAAATGAGATAATTGTTTTAAGGATTATAACATCAATTAATAATGGGTTTCAAACTGAAAATAAGTCAACATTACACTTTATCATGTTAAAATCTACCATGAGGTCCATAAAATAGTAAAAGAGGAATCATTTATGATAGTATCTTTCATGAACTAACCCTATACCTTGGCTATATTAGTTCCAAACTATTTTAAAATAATAAGGATAAAATAAAAATCAAAAGAATAATATTAATATTTAAATCGATAAGTGGTGATTCAAATAACCTTTATTGGGGCTCTAGATGCCTAGTTGGTAGTGAAACAAAACCTAGAGTGGATCCAATGGTATCTATATCAAGGTTATGGATGCATGGTTGGTAGGAAAGAAATTCCCCAACTTTTATTTATTAGTTAATTAATTAAAAAAATGAAATACCCTTTGGAAGTTCAAATCATGAGATTAATCCTATGCTATATTAAAATCTTCAAAGATAAATGTAAATGAACCACTTTTTACACACGTTATAGGCATCAAATCTTAGTATGTTATGTGTTAAACCTAACTCAAATATTTCATTTTACCTTGATAATATGAAATTTTATTGCATTGTCCATTTGATATATCCAAGATAAAATTAAAAAATATGTATTCTAAACACTAAATTAGTGTTTTTACCATAAAGTTACCATTCTGATTTGATACTTTGCATTGCATGAAAATATAAAAAGGACTTGGTAGTGCATGCCTATGAAGAAATAACAATAGGAGGTGTGTCATTGAGTTATTTATCATTCATATCATAGTTTTGAATACATTTCATAAAGACCTTTAATTGTGAAATGGAAAACCAATTGTGTGAAGCTACATGTCCAATTTTCATGACTTCATAATGGTACACCATTACACATGACAAAAAACACATACCACACGGCTCTGAACTAACTATTGACCATCTTTACCCCAAGTTAAAAGGTAAACCCTTATAATTTGAAACTTGACATGTCATGTCCAAATAACCTTAATCATTGCCATTGTGTACCTTGTAAAGTCTTCAAATAGTTTTTCTAAGGTCTTACTAGCAAAAGTTAAGGTTAATTTGAAAAAATGAAGGTAATATTTTATAGTTGTCTTATACTAGTCTACTATTCACCATTGTATGAAAATGTGGTTTCAAAAGGTGTCAAAGGTCCTTAGGTTAATCTTCAAGTCACACTACCCATTCTTCACCTTACATGAACATTTCACACATGTTTGGAAAGATTAAGGTTATTTTGTAAAGTTTAAGGTAAGTGTCATGTAAGAGAAAGGTATTTTTCATTAAATAAAACATATGAAAAAGCTATTAAATATGAATGATCCATAAAACATACTTTTAAAATCTTATGGAAGAGTCTTATATGGATTTGGGAGATCCACATTTAGGTGAAAACATTTCAGAGGTGTCTCTTCAACTTCCACAAGTAAAATACATGCTTGGAATGTATTTATAGGTATAAAAAATGTAAAAAACACACTCTCTCTCTTCCATCACTCCCTTGACAAGCTCATAAAGGCATATTTCAAATGCTTGGTCTATAAAAAAAAGGATAGATGGAAATTGAAACATTTTTCAGATGATGGAATCCTAATGGCCTTAAAATTCATGTAAATAATCATCAAATTGGTGGCCCCTACTTTATGAACAATCGCTAAGACCCCAGGGTGCTCTAAAACTTCCTATAAATCCACCAACCTCATTTTTATTCTTTAAATGGTAGTTTGAGGTATATTGAAAGGATGGGATAAATAGGAAAGGTTATATAGTTTTTAAAAAATATTCATTTATGATCCTTTAGGTCTCATTTTGTCATGTATAACATTAGAAGGTGTTCAAAATATCTCCATGGGGTAGGTTACAAGTTTGCACTTCAAGGTTTGGAAGTTTCTACAGGTTTCATCAATACAAGTGGTTGTAAAATGTTCTCAAAAACACTTTATAGCTCATCCATCATCTCATATTGTAACCAATGAGCATCTTAACACCCCACAAGCTCCAAACCCTTTATAAGCTCATTAGCTTATATGGTTGTAGGATTCAAAGAGCAGGTATATGGCCTCATGAGAGATATATAAAGATAAGGAATTTAAAAAAAAGTTTTATCATAATAATAAACTTATCTAAAACTCTCAAACCTTTCCAAGTCCAAGTGAAAGAGCCAAGGCTAGAATAGATCAAGACAATCACCATGGAGGGCCTAAAATAAGAAAATGCAAACTTGTAGGTCTTATTTTCACATAAAATGTAATAAATATGCATTAAGGGATAATGTAAAGTCCAAAACAATATGGAAAGATTTTACACATTGATCAGTGATATGAACAATGAAAGTCTCAGAAGCTAATGCATATTTACAGTCACAACCACACATAGGCCTATGTGTAAACTTGTGGAGAGGTTTTGATCCTTGGGAGTAAATGTAAGTATAAAAGCTCTAAAAACCTAGTGAATATAACTTTAAATAGTTTTTGAGAACATATAAATTTATAGAAACTTTTCTAAAGAGCTTTCATTTCTAAAAGTGCAATCTAGAGACATAAATGTACACCTACAACCAAGAGAATCTGGCTTAAATAGTCATGTATTGGATAATGAAGAGAAAAAATATGAAATGTATAATAGTGGAATTGGAGTTTAGAGAGATAAAAAAGGTGAAAAAATTCAATAAATTTCAAATAATACCTAAATAAAGGTCAAATAAGATGATCAAGACAATTTCACTTTAAAACCCTGCAATCACATAGTCAAGTACACCTACAATCCTGCCTAGTTTTGATGAAAGATGTCTATTTAGTTTGAGGAAAAGAGGTATGAGGAAGAATAAAATAAATTTAGGAATTATTATATAATGTTATCATTACTCTATATGATCTATAGGGTCAACAAAAATGGTGTCAAGGTTGATAGGTCTATTTAGGCCTGGTAAACCTAAACTCACACACATAGCCCTATGTGCTAAATTATAAAGAAGTATGAAATATTGACTAAAATTAATGATTTAGGTGGAAAATAGAGTGATTGATATTATCATAATCCATGGAGAGTATCTTCAAATTATCTTTATGCTTTGAAATGAAATGGAATAGGTAACATAGGATTTTAGGTTCAAACCAATCATTTGGTCTATATACCCTTGGCATAGTCTAAACCAAAAATAAAGACACTTAAGGATATGAATGCATTGGTAAATAATTTAAAGATATATTTAGGTATTATAAATACCTAAATAGTTCCTTTTTATCATAAACTAAACTCCAAAAGTAGCATTTTTAGGTCTGATCTCTCTTCTAGCCTTCACAGTCATAGTCTGCCAACTTGAAAGGAGATTTAAGATGCTCATATATTACATGAAGAGGTGAATGGTGAAAAAATATATTATGTTTAGTTATCAAGGATTATGTACTCAAAATTTTAGGCAAATTTCTCTCAATTTAATGTCCTCATCTTCATGAACCATTGCTAAGATAACAAGGCACTCATAATCTACCAAAAAACACTCTAATGACCTGATGAGAGACATTTGCCTTCAGATGCTTCTAATGGATTGATTTTAATTTAAAATTAACTTGGTGACATTCACATGTCTCATGGACATCAAAATAATATATTGGGTGGTATTTACTAAGTACAGGCTATACAAAAATTATCTAAAGTGCATGATGATAAGCTCATTTGGGAGGGTACTGAGTAATGATTGGTATCTACACCAAGTACAGAGGACTAAAAATACTTGTAAGAGGTTAGATGATCACATAAAAAAATTTAAGGTCTCACAAAGTGATATCTAAGTTATTCAAGTCATCAAATATGGTCACAAGGTGAGAAATGCATTATTTCATAGGTCAAGATGCCTATCTATAGGCTTGGAATTATAAATGGAGAGACTCTTCTCAGTAGGTTTAGTTGTATGATGACGTTTTAGGCCTTAAAAAATCATTTATAATATTCATAACCTAAAAATTTATTTTCAAATCACTTCAATCACCTCTCATGCATGTACAAGCACCTAGGCTAGGGTTTTAGCCATTTCATAGTTCACACGTACATATAAAATAACAGGTTCTCAAATTTGACATGTAACATAGCCATGGGGTACTAAAAGTGAATCAATTTTTTTTTATAAGTTTCATATGTGTTGGAGGCCATTTGAACCAAAATTTAGTTTCTAGGCCTAGATGCCTAATTGGAGAGAGAAATAGGTGAATAAGTGTACTTGGACTTGATTTCAGGTCATGAAATTTGGCATAGGGATATTGGGTAATAAAAAATATATTTAGTTTTATAATATAGTTTTTACATTATCCTACACAAGGAGCTTTACATGTTTTTCAGGGCTATAAGGAATTGAAGACAAATGCAAGATTTGGGGGTAAAATGAGGTCTTTGGGAGTGTTTAATGGATCCAAATGGGTTGGTATAGCTCTATTATGATGTAGAGAGGTCATCCATGAATATAAGTTGTGATCATATATGTATAATCAATATTTGATACTTGCAAGCAAGGAGAGGCATAGTGGAACTAAGGAGTTTCAAGACACCTAAAGAGTTACTTGATGATCACCACTGAGAAGTTAGTTTGGATAGATCTTAAGTAGATGAAAGGTGTCAAATGGGAAGGTATAAGGTAGTTAATATGACTTGATGATCAAATGGTGCCACTTATCACTTTCTAAGCTAAGAGGAAGGTAATTTTCAAGAAGATAAAGGTGTCAAGTAAGAGAGAAACTCCCACACCATTTGGAAGAATATGCATATTCAAGGAAGCAACACATGTCTTTCAAGACCTAATGGTACTATTTAAAACTCCGTTCTTGATAATGAATATCATTTGACACTTTTTAACCTCTCTCTTCTATGAAATTCTCTCTCTTCTAGTCTCATTTCTATATAAATTCAATCTTGACTAGATTTATATTCACCCTCCAACTATATATGCCAAATACCTACCCATTTATATTCATTTGATCAATGAAAAACTAATCGGTTTACCTCTTCCTTTGATTGATTTAGTATGTGTGCATGACTATTTGATATTGTCAAGTGTTTTGCTTAGTATTACTTGGCATGTTATCCTTTTTCTAATAGTAATATGCATTTTACAAGATTCTTTACAATTCATGTGAAGTGTCCAAGTGAAGTGTAAAGGTTGAGTGAGTTGTCTAATAATTAGTTTCATTTTATGACCTCTTTTTTAGTCCTCCTAGCCCAAAAATCTATCAAAACCTCCAAAATGAAGTTCTAATATATATAGGTATATTAGGATTAGTGTTTTTCCAAGTTAGTCTCATGGTTGATGTGCACATACAGTTGGTTGGTAGTGGTAAATTATTTTAGTGCATCACCTATCTTAGATTAGGTTTCTCTCCATTTTCCTAAAAAGTTGATAGATTATTGAATAATCCTAAGTGATACATCAAGGGTATCTATCCCTATAATGTGGAGATTTAATCCATATATTAGGCCACCCACAACCTAGGAGTGTACCCATGTTACCCCAAATTTGGAAGGCTTGAACAATATTCCAAGGGTGAAAATTTGGTTGATAACACTAACCAGGAAGGGACATGTGGCTGACCCAAATATACTCACACATTGAATCAATCCAAACAAATATTACAGAGTGGGAGAAACTAAGGCACATGTATGGTATAAAATCACCTTATGAAACCATGAAAAATTATTCATAAATCAAAATTATAATAGAAAAAAAACCTTAAAATAAATAAAAAATGACAATTTAGTACTTAAGCCACACAAGATAGCAAGTTCATTTCATCATTTAAAGATTTGAAGTGAACATGAACTAAGAAAATTCATTTCATTCAATTGATATTTATACTCAAAAGACACTATAATCAAGCTTTCTAAAGAGAATATTCATAATTATAAAGAGATTATTAGTGATTCAGAGCTAAGAGGTACACATAAAAAATTGATAAAATTGGCATAATTTACTATTTAAAATCCATGGATTATTACATATTATTATATGGAATAACCCAAAAAGATTATTTTAGATAATCTAGACTTATGCCCCCTAAACTAGACTAGAGAGAATGTTAGAAAAAATAATAATTTTCATATATTACAAATAAATTTGACTAGGAGTAGTTTAATAGTTTATATCTATTCCCCATATATTACATTAGAGATAATTTAGAACTAGAATTTTTCAAATAATTTAGACTTATTTATATATTTTTTATTTTGACTAGTAATAAGTCCTAATTATTTAAAATGGTCCCTTCAAGTGTTCATGGGCACTCAATTCATTTGTGATGACCTAGGAATGAGATTCAATCCCTAAGAATGCGAGTAGGTCAATATCAGATGAATAAATACCCACCTTAGATATGTCACCTACATAAGTGATCTATTAGAAATACAATAGGCTAGACTCTATCAAATTTTAGGCCAACCAGAGGTATTTACCTATGAAAACTTATTCTATGATGTCTTCATCAAATGTAATATTTGGATGATTTGGTATTATCATAAAATAAAAATAATAAAATTACATTCATGGATATAATGTCCAAGGGGTAATATAAAATTACCTAACCTAAATATTTGTACAATAAAAATGTTGTATCAAAATGGATCCACAAAAAAACCTCAGTGAAGTGTTGAATGATTGGGATGAAAATAGAGAGGCATGGCTGAATAGGGAAGATATTAACAACATTGAGGGTCCAAATTTGCATGTAATTAATTGAGTGTATAGGCTCCCAATATATTTCATGTCAATAGGGCTTGGTGCCTCTCCTTTATATGATAATCATTGATAAGAAAGTCCTAGCCTTGGGAGAGATTATTTCCTTTAATTTGAGGGAATATATGTTAGGAGTAAGGAATAGGCTTTTTATATGATTTCACATTTGAAAATGTCATTGTATACACATTATATTTTCAAAATTTATCAATTACTGATGCTTTCTATCTTGCAAGAACCCATTAAGTCTCAATCTCTCTAAGTGCATGCATTAATGGATGCATCAAAAAAGGGGTGAGCAGACCATTGGTGCTTCTCAATATTATTATCCCTTATTACAACTTACTATCTACACACCCATATCCTAAAAACATTCCCCTAAGCTTTGCCTCCTATTTTGCACCATCCTCTAGTCATTTGCCACATTCATTAGACTTTCCCTAGCTTAAATCACTTTTTCATGGTTTATGTTACACTATCGGCCTCATTGACCTTCTATTCTAATCGATAAAACTTATTTGGGTTTAGGTCAGCCCCTGGCTGACCTAGACCATGGCCTAATTTTTTTTGTTAATAATGATACTAGGTCAACTAGGTCGACCTTGTCAACCTCAACTTTCAAAAAGGATTAGGGTTATATCTACCTATATAAACACATCTATTTCATCATTTCTAAGAGAAGAATAATAGGTATATATTGTGCATATTATTATACCTCATTCTACTTGAGGAGCAAAACTTAGGGTTTTATACTTTCTTTGGATATACAAATCTTGTTTGTGGAGAAGTATTTTCGATGAATTGATAGGTTGTGTATCATAGAGATGATTTATCCTTATCATCTTTACATACACAACATCGTCTTGAAAACCACCTTGGCCAAGGGAGAGATATAGGCTCGATGAGTTCATCTTCAAAGGTAAGTATTATTAACTTTGTTATTCCTTTGTAAGGGTAGATATATATGCATTTTTACTTATCTCCTATGCATTAGGATTTTGTATACATTGAATTGAGTATATGTCTTATATAAATCTTTAATTTTAATTTTTATTACCCCCACCTTATGCCACAAGCTTTGGTGAGCACTAGGTTATATTTTTATTTACTTGTTATTAGTTTAGTGAATATAAAAACATAGGACCTAGTTAGGGTTATTGCATAGTTTTACTTGATTGGAGGCTTTGGAACCCTCCTTAGGGAATTTATTGTCATAATATATCCCTTGGCTAGGTATAGTGGATCCATATTTTTTATTACCCCAATTATATAATTCATCCAAAATCAGAAGTATAAGTAGGATTTATCTTCTACAAGCTAAGATTGATTTATAGATCTATTGCATTTCCTATCACATACATTCTAGTAAACCTGATGTGAACCTAACCCTTACAGGTTTTCTTTCACACTATCATTTTTATTATCTTGTTATATGTTTTCCATATTTATAGTATTGTATCAAATCAGTCAGTATAGTTATAAATATCTATGTGCAAGTTTAACACATAGTCACATCAAAATGACATTGTTATGTCTATGCAAGTCTTCATTAGTTATAGGTTACTAGATCAAATAGGTCAACATCGTAATCTTCTTCAGTTTTAGATTAGCATACTGAATAAACCAAGTTGTATTTTTCATCTTATTCTCTCTACTAGCATATAGGTCAACAAATAATATCAAAAAGGTAAACTTTATCATCTTATTCTTCTTCATCACATAGGGTTTTGTAGAACTTAGTCAAACTAGCTGACTCAGTTTGCAAAATTTGAAAGTAACAATTCAGGCACCTCAACATAAAATTTACAATCTTAACCATCTTCAATCCTACCAAGGTTCCTCTATTTATCTTCTCTATCATTTTGGTACTTTATTGAATTATATTTTTCATAAGGTAGTTATCTTAAAAACTACAACCCTATACCAATTAAGTTGACCTGGTCAACTTAGTTCTATAATATATCTTGTATCTGAGAGACATGTCAACTTGTTTGACTCTATTCTTAAAGACCTTAATTATGTAGAACAACATTAACCTAGTCAACTCTATTCTATACTATTTGTATGCAATGTCACCTAAACTGAATCTATACTATTCTTCATCAAGAAATTAACAACTATTTTCTAGTAATTATTTCATATTTCCTTTTTTAGCTATTTTCATGATTATAACAACTCACACAGTCTAAATAAGTTATTTTTAAAATTACCATTTAGTTATAGTATTTTAATCTTTTTCACACACTACAAAATCACATAACATTCAAAACACGTTTAAACACTTGTCTTCCTAAGGCCTGCCTACTTGGATTTCATCACTAAGGGGGAATCCGACTTGGTTTTTTGGCCAAGTATAAATACATGGTTAGTCATATATATTATCAAAGCACCTGACACCCTTATCATTATAGTATTATGATGTGAGTGGGTAGGCCCCAATACCAAGCTAGTACTATTGCCAACATAGATCCCTTTCAGTTCAAACATCCTAAAACCATCCATAGATTACTTTTTTAGCTCCCTATTTTATCTAGCTCTTGTATCACACTTAAATCAACACTTCATAATAATCTAATAACACTCAAGATGACCACTTATTTGGCATTTACTTTTTAGTTGATTGATTTTTCTCTGATCATTTCATGTTGTATTACAAAAACTTGCATTAGCCAACATTAGTGTAAGGTTTTATGTTGTGTGGCCCAATTGGATCACTCACATTGATCCAATTATTTGTGTGTTTGATTTCATTATTACCTCATTTATCTTGCAATTTTGTTCATATTTTAGCACACTATCATTATGGTTGGTATAGTATCTTATAGACTTATTTTCCCCATATCAATAGTACACAATTTAATTATATGAGTATGTATCTTTGTTTAGCCTACTTTATCTCCTAGTCTACAATACCAAGTGGACCTATATGACTCTATATTCTTCTTTGCTAGTTAGGTTACAGAACAAAGTCAACCCATATGGATTTATTTTATTCTCTACATTTTGGATCACATAACAAAGTCAACCTACATGACTCTATATCCTTTTTGCTCATTTTTTCATTGCATCATCTGAGTCCTCATGAGCATTTCTCTCTCATCATGAACTTTCTATTTGAGGACAACACTTAGTTGGACTCGACAGATATGATGAGCCTTACCAATACCAATAGGTTTTCCCATAAACATCTTGTGGCTCTCACTCTAGACTAAATTAATGTGCATGTAACCACTCACACTACAAACTATGGGACCCCTTCTAATATATCTTTAGTTTTACAACCCTCTTTTCTCTTTAGAAGATCAACCTAAATTAGAGTATACTCTGGAAATGTTTCTATTCATTAATGAATTTATTCAACATCAATAAAAATACCCTTATACTATTTACCACCTTATGATAAGTGGTCAAATAGAGGAACTCCATTCACCTTCCCCCACATTCTCACCCAGATTCAAGGGTAATAGCTTCTTTGCCTCTAAACCTATTCCTTCTCTTTTTACTACTTCTCATAGTATGACCTCTTCTTTTATTTACTCCACCTCCATGCCAAGTATCTCTACTAACATGGTTTGTTATACATTTATTAGGCCTTTTTAAAGACCTCTTCTCAATTCTTTCACTATTGCATCATTTTTTACCCATGCTAATCATGCATCTAGTGCTTATTCTTCTAACCCCTCTACTAATGCATCCTTTGACACCTAAGAAAATCATGATACTAATTCTTCCTTGGCTAAAAATTCCTCTCAAGATACTAATATCCTGCATGACACCACTCATAATGGTACCCATGCCACTAATACTAATGTTAATGCTTCACATACTATGAATAAAACTGCTCAAACTCATTATATTTTGTTGCAAACTCAACCAAATGAATGATGAAAATGTAAAATCATCTTATCCATCTCCAAAATCATCCTTAATAGGTTACATGGGGAGTACATAACCAAAATGCCACCCCCACCTCCCCTTAGGGATTCCCATGGAATCTTATCCTTCAACCTCCTCTTGTTAACAAAATAATCAAACACCTTAAAAATGAACCTCTTATGCCTAAAATTACTAACATAGATATAGGATGTATCACCCATACCATTATTTATAATGGGTCAATTGATCCTACCCTATACTTAAAAACATTTGGAAATCTATACAAAGATTGGGTCAAGTTAAACACCTTTGCTGCTACAAAGATCTTAGCAAAAACTCTATCTAGAGATGCTTTATACCAGTATAACCAACTCAAATCTCATTCCATCACTAGTTTGCAAGATTTATTTAATGTTCTAATATAAGATTTTCAAACTAGTGACATCCCTTAAAATATCATGGCTCATTTTATTAATTTCCAGCAATTTGAGATAGAAACAACACAAGCTTTCATCAAATGGTGGAAGACCTTGTCTAATAAGTGTGAACACAACATGGTAGATGATAACCTTTTTCATATATTCACTAATGCTCTCTATCCTAAGTTGCAATATCGAGTCCAAAATTTTCCCATGAACTTTAGAAGAAGTGATTGACCAATCCAAGTGCAAATATTTACTCATGCATAATTTTGAGCCAACTCAATCCTCTATAGGCACTCACCTACTCCTAAAACATAAAATACATCATACTACTAATGATAGTTTCATTGATTCCTATGATACCATTCATAATATTCAAGATATTTTTCGTGGCCATGCTTCAACACAATCTTCCCCTCTAAATCACATTCTTAATTCTCTATCTTCAAAAAGTACCATCAATGTTCATAAACCTTTATCCTTAGCATAGTTACAAAAGCATCTACCAAGGTCTCTTCCATGAAGTCTTGATGCCACTCAACTTATGAAATCATGGTATGATCCAATGAAATTATGTTGGTTTCATTCTAGTTGGGTTCATTCTCATGAGACTTGTAGGCAATTGCATAACTTAACTATGAGTTTTCTCCGTGGTCCTAATTTTGGCCATGATTATCTCATTTTTAAACATCAATAAGCCTATGACATTTCCTTCAAAACTCATGAAAAAAAATAAAAAATCAAGATTTAAACTAAGTTAATTCTCATCTAGCCATCTACAAAGACCCTCTTCTAAATAACCAAGAGAATAATGATAGGCCTACTCATTTTACCAATAATGTTCATAGTTTTATAGACCCAACTCCTGAAGAGAATGTGGTCAACATGACTAATATGTGAAGGTTAGTTAACTTTATTGATTCTCATCTCACCCACACTCACCAATCATCTCACATTTTTCATGTTATCCAAGATTCTTCCCCAACTCAGTTAATAAAGTTGGGGAAATAAGACCTTATCTCTTTTGATGAACCAATTCTAATACCTATTTTGGATAACACTTCTCATACCATTTCTACAACTTCTCCAACCTCTTTACCCATCACTAATAATACCAACCCTATACTACCATTTCTCCTAATCTACCTCAAACCAAACCTACATCAACTACCTCATCCTTTTACATTAGGCGACCAACTTGTACCCTAATTAAACCTCCCACATCTTATCTTCACAACTTTACATTTAATTCTACTCCTCCTTCTGAGGAAATCCTCCAACACTATGTACATCTTTCTAGTAGTCCCCTTATGGTTTATGATAAATGGGATCCTATCATATAAATTACCAATATCCCTTTTCAAATCCCATTTATTGAACTTATGCGAACTTCTCCACATCATCATAATTTCCTTATGTAGCTCCTATTTGAAATGAACATTCCTCATCCTCCCCTAGCATGATGTGAAACCACCTTATCTAGATTAGAAGATAGCATTTTACAATAGTACAAAGAGATGTCTATACACATTTATGAAACTATGGATAGTTCTCTTTCCCTCAAATTACTCATTGCTTATATGATTCTTGATGAGATTATAATTTGAGTGAATAATCCTCCCCTCTATATCAGTGTCCAAATTAGTGATATCCAAGTCAAGCATGCCTTGATTGATGAGGGTTTAGGTAATTATGTTACTTCTCTTGACTTTATTAAAACCTTTAGATATTATAATGTAATCTTAAGTTCACACGTAGTACATGTCAAGGCTATGATCGAAGGAAAATGCCTCCCTTAGGTTGTGTGTAGCTCCCTATCACCATCCCAACTATCACTATACAAGTGAAGGTTATGATCTTTAATTTTCCTCTCTCCTATAATATCTTGATTGGCAAGCCATGGACTCATCACATGAGGGTTATTGCATCTTTTACCTACCAATGCATCAAGTTACCTCATAATGGTGCAATTTATAGGATTCAAGGCAACACTAACCCTTGAAATTTTAAACAATTCTAAGACTATGGTGTCTTCAAAATTCCAACCCTTGAATCCTTGTCAAGTGTTTCATTTTTTCAATCCCAATGGTTTAACTTCCCTATCAGCTCTATGTGAGGTTACCATGGTTACCTTGAATTCATCGAGAATATACCACATAATCTCTTAGACTCACATGATGATGAGCCTAATGAGATCAATCTCAAGATTAAATTTTTTGATATCTCTCTTCATCTCATTTCTTAGCTTCTACCTTCTCTGAAGCCACATTCCCATCAACCACATAGTGAGGATATACCCATACTTATATTAATACTTGGCACTCCATTCATCATGCCACCTTAGGTGATAAGGTCATACCTAACTTTGTAATTGATCTTTATACACCTAAATATGATGATGGTTATACCTTTGATGACCCTTTTATAAGAGGTCTTATTTATGCTTGAGATGCTGAAATCATTTGTTATCATTATTTTTTACTTTTATCTTTATATTTATCTTATCGCACTTCATCCTATATAGTTTATAATTTTAACATTTTCCCTCTTATTCAAAGGATAGAGATGGTGTGTGCACATTAAATTTTTGAGGAACCTCATAGGAATATGTTTATGGATCATGCTATGATTGGTACCTATCACTTCACTAGATACTAGGACCCCTATATTTATCTTACCCATGAGATGCTTGATACTATCCTTCAAATTTCTTTGCATCCTACCCCTCCCTCAATTGAGCATAGTCTGAATCCTATTCCCACTCTTTATAGATAAGTCTCTTCTATTTATGATCATATTTCTCCTTCAATTGAGCCTCATTTATTCTCTCCATCATCCCTACCTTCCATTGGTGATGGCTTGATCCATTTAATGTATCTTGCTCCTTCACCCACCAAATGGGCTGATTAGCCATATTATGATATTCATAGATTTGTCAATCATTAGACTAGATATTTTTAACTAAACCATCCTTCCTCGACTTATATTTCCACTCCTTGTTTTAGTACACCCATAAAGTCTACAAAAAAGTGTATCTATTTCATTCATGACATAGATAATCATTCCTCCATACATTATCATAAGCTTCAATAATATATCAATACCTTACATCCCACTCTTCCTCAACCCATAGATAAGGATATACCTCCCCCAAAAGTATTACTTGAATATATTCCAAACTATGGAGAGGTATATTATCTTTAAACCAATGTTAGTATCATCACTCTAATTATTATAGTATATTTCATTATCATCTCAAGGATCAACTCATGACCATTCTTGAACTTACTATCCCTCCTCATGTCACCCTCATAATAAGTATCCCCCTTCTTCTATCATGGATCCTCAACATGTGGCCCCTTGTCTAACTATAGTTTCTCCACCCATGAATCCTTTACCCATATATCTTCCTTCACCTATGGCCCCTTCTCCATTGGTGACTCATTCATGCCCTATAGATTCCACTCCTATTCTGTCTCCCGAGTATCCCATTTACAATGGCCTTCATGAGCATGGTCCTTCATGAATACCCTTTTTTTCCATCAAGTATATTTTATGTGAACTATTTTATTAGCTTTATTTGAAGATTTATGAGACCCTAGCTATAGTTAGAGTTCAAATTCATAGATATTTATTAAATGTTATGGACAATGTGTGTGGATAAATATATCATTATTTATGAACACATCATGGTGTTCCTTCATTTATTTATTAATTTTGGATTGGACATGTACTCAAAATTTACATTTATATATCTTATATAATTTGACATTATGTCAAATTCTTATCTATCTTATAGTTTTTTTATATTTTTCAATTCATATTATCTATGATGTCATTTCCTTCCTTATGTTATCTTATGGATTCTTTTCATTCCTACATGATTTTATTTCTATACGAGTTATTTTTTTTTATGTATATCTTGTTCCTTATCATGATTATTTGTTAGCTTATCTCTATAACACAGATAATAATTATTTTGACTTGGTTATACAAACCGTACTCCCCTTAGTCATTGCGTCTTTATCATGTTATCAGAAAGAAAATAAGTCATCTCATTGTAATGTCATTTTACCAGTCCATATTAGATCTCCCTTTATTCCCCTTATCTCCTTTCAAAAAATAGGCATACACATGGTTGATAATTTAGATAACATATTGGTTCAGAGGTAAGCCTAAGTGTTTTAGTCAGTCATGTTTTGGATACTTAGCTTTCTTTAGCCAAATCCTAAAGATAATTTATGTGTATCACTTTGTCTCTCATGATTGGTCATTATAAGTCCATATCGAAGAGGAATATTAAAGCCATAAAAATTCAAAAACCAAGTTATTTGAAACAAAATGCAATGATACACAAGGCAACATTAAAAAAATCTTCAATAGTCAAATCACACTAAAAGATGTGATTCCGGGCACATATCCTTTTTCTAATCAAAGCTCAAACTCCACAGTTGGTCTCATGATAGAGTTGAGGTCTATTTGGGTGTCTTATGCCAGTAGATTGGGAAAGGAGAATAAAAAATCTTTTAGTGCTACCTACTTTCTCATGCAAGTACCCAATCTTCATAGTAGATTGACCATTTTGTGAGAGGTCCTGAGGAATAGGGAAGATGTTATGGGAAATTAGGTCCATTTTATTTTTCTTGTTTAAAACAACCAACATGAATTGATCTTAGTACCTCACTTATCTAACTTCACAACTTTGTGCTTATAGTGAACCATTATACTCTATATATTCATGGTCACTAGTCACTTAGTGTCTTTTTATGTCCTTAGTGTATCCCATGTTTCCTAAAGTCTTATCATAAGATGCCTATATTGTTACTTTTGCATTCCCTCTTTCATTTTCCACAATATTAATATTTCACCTTGATAAATATTTTTTTGTTCATGGATCACTCCCCTTAGGGACACCATTTGTCAGTTGTAGTGTAAGACCTTAGATAGGATTAGGCCTTCCTCATAAATTAATAAACTATCAGCTTACCATTCAAAACATACCCCTTTAACATATTTTTCCCCATTTTTTCCACCTCATTAGTGTTCCTTTTATGAGTTACAATGTAAGACAATGGATATGACATAACCTTTCTCATAAAATTTTCCAATACCCAAGTCACAATGAAGTTACATGTGTCAAATTTGTGATAAGTTGTGATTGATTGAAAGTTACATGTCATAGACATGCTTCCAAACTTAATATAGTATGTTTTATGCTTAATTCATTTATATTTATCTTTTATCTTCTTACTTTATGATTGCATATAAGAATACAACCATTTTTCTTAAATTCTTCATATTTCCTAGCTTGAATTAGTGCGATCAATTTAAGTTCCTTTTTCCAATTTTGTTTCTCTTTTATACTCCCCATGTGATTTAGTATGATTGATTGACTTAATATTTTCTTTTTATACCATTTTTTATTTCATGTGTTTTCCATTTTATTACATTATCTTCATACTTCCCAATGTGATATAGTGTGATTTTACTTGTTTTCATTTGGTGCCAATATTTTTCATTGTTTAAAAACATTTTGTTATCTTATTTGCCATCTTTTGGTTGATTATACTTAGTTATATTTTTTTATTACACATTTCCAATCATGATATAGTGTGAATCACATTGATTTTGATTAATTATACTTTTCTAAGTCATTTTTACTTATTTCATTATAACCATGCATGTGTATCACATAATGATAAAAAAATAAAAAAATCCACATATATTTCCCATAGCATATACAACAAAATCAAAATACATGTGCTAGAAATAAATATATCCATGCATCAACAACGAAAACCAAAGAAAATTCATGAGATCAAATCCAACTATCAAAATAAATATATCTCTATATATCATATGTTTCATACAATATAATATATAAAAATACATAGCTCCAAATCTATGGTTGGGCTCCATCATATCTATCCTATGACCTAGCCATAGTGCCCATAGATACTTGGGACTATCCCCTCTCCATAGTGCACTATAATGAGACAGTTTTGGATCTTAATCTTACTACCTATCCATGTAGGTTGGCCACCTGGGCTAGTACCTATCCAAGATGGATCATGGTAGCCATGTGTGCAACTCTCTCCTAAGCCATGGACTACTAGGCTTGTGCCTCTCCTATTCCCTCCCACCCTTACTAGTGGATGAAATCCACCCCCACATGTCTATAGTTACCTCACAACCTCCCCCACTAATATAAACCAACCTACCTAATCTAGGGTATATGTTACCATAGGATCATCAAACATGGTGGGGTCTTATGGTGCCAACACCCCATCCAAAATGTCATGGTGTGAATCCATGACTAGGGATCCCCATCTAACCTCTTCTATCATAAGATATACAAAACCAAAATTATATAAATATTTGATCACATATACATCTCAAAATATCTCTACCTACTACAATCACATGTAATTAGTAGTCTATGCCATAATTGAAAATTATAACATTTATTACTAGTCCTGGTGTCAGCAACCATTATCTCCCCATCTACTTATCTACTAAGCACAATCTCTCCATCTGATCATCCCTTTAATAGCTCATATATCACTTACCCCTTTATCAATTCAAAACCTAGATTCACCACTCATACATGCTGCAAGCCTCTCCTCATAGGTGCCTCTATCAATTAGCTCTATCTTGGGTTGATTATTGGGTCATCTTGTATGACCACCCTCATTTATGCTTGATATAATTGATAGTGCCTCCATCTATGGTGTGTCTAAGGTGGTTTATACTCCTCCTATTATGGTGCCTATTATGGTACCTACTTCACCCTTGTATCAACATCCATGCCCTCTCTTCCTATGACTACTAGCTATAATGGGTAACCAATCCATGGTCTCACACACCATGACTTGATTAGTGGTATCTCAACTTGTGCTCTTGTTCCTCCTCTCCCCATCAACTCTCTATCATGTTGTGCCAAAAAATCATGAACTATTAGAGGAGCCATTAGGTATGAAATTCCAAACTTCCCTAGCAAGTATGCCACTAGTTGCAGCTCTACCCACTAGGTATAGTGGCCCATGATTTGCATTTGATCTATCCTTATCATTATGATCTCCCAACTAGGCCAAACAATATTAATATGTGTGTGTGGATTCTACATGATCTCCCCTTGTGTGATCATTTTAAGTGATGGTATGTGGAGCATAGCCCATGCTACATGATCTTGCTTCTATCTAGTCACTTGAGGTAACCTATCATTGACCACATTGGGTAACCCAAATTATTGATACATAGGTAACCTCTCATATATCTATGCACTAATAAAAATCATTGGTTGCATTGTCTTCTACCTTTTGGATAACATCCCATAAATATCATACATGAGCTAGACCTAGATGATAGACCTAAAATCATATAGTTCCCCTTGATACAAAATGGACTAGCACAAGGATATCACATATAATGGTACCTTACTATCCAACTTGTGACACAACACTCATGTTGTCATAAGTCTGATCATGATCTTCCAAATGTCTAGGATCTACATGATATACACATCAAACAAATTGACCGTCAACCCTAGGTATATCCTATCTAAGCATGTTGCCCACCTGAATAGTGCTAGTCTCTCCTCTAAGTCATTAAATTTTCCTATGATCACTAGTGTCCCTCTTACCAGTAGTCCAAGCAATATATAAATGTCCTCTAATTGATACCTAATTCTATGCTATCCCCATCTAACACCCATCAAAACATGTTGGTCAACTATTCCCATGCTCTAAAGAACATGAAAACAAGATCAATACTTAGTGGGATGTGCCTCATCTCCATGATACCTCCTAGTCTCACTCTATCCACATATGTCAATTTCTCTAGAAAATCTCATAGCCATAATGCATCAATCAATTGCCAACATCTCTACAAAATATCAAATAATAAAGGATGTATTAGATCTCCATGTAATTTATAATCAAACTACATTCTTAAAATTTTCACCAAACTCAGTGGTTTGATTTATGTTTTCCATTTCCTACCAAATTGACTTATTAATTACTAAATTGGACTTATACTTCATCTAGGATACTAAATCAGCCCTATCAAATTTATACTAGATTGACCTCTTTTATACTAAATCAATCACATTTGTTATTACAATACTAAGTAAACCACCTTTTTATGCTATAATATTATATCAACCACTTCAAAAATAACTAAGTCAGCCCACTGCTACATAGTTGGCCCCATACCTTAGCCAACTAAATTAGCTTATTACTATGAAGTCAGTATGTTGGTTCTCTTACCCCTTTCAGACTAAGTCAACCTGGTCGACTCTATTCATCAATAGAAATGACATTTTGACCAATTATCAAAAATTCCTTGGGAATTTATTGGTCTAACTCCTTCCTACCTAATACTCCATTTTACCCATAGTGCTCCTAAAAAATTTCTAGGGTTCATTTAAGTGCCTAGATTTTATCTATCAATCAATACATTATATTTCACTCAATTTCAAATAAAAAAATTCAAAAATTTTAAATTTTCAATTGCTTACCTATGATGTACTCATTGTAGTTGCTATACATCCTCCCAATCTTAGTTATCATCTCCTCACCATCTTAGCTCTCTGGTCTCTCACTAGGTATCTCAAATCTTTATTTGCTCATAATAGTAAAAATACCAAATAAATTATTTATTTTTCTTTGTTTATATTTACTATTCAAAATTATATACCTTTCAAATATTTACCATTAGATTCTTATTTTGATCATATCTTTGTCTCTACTATATATTTTTTCAAACTGTAAAATGTTCTAGAATCTTAACATCATAAAGAATCTTTTCAATTAGCACATGTCTATATTGTAAAAAAATTATTTTTTTTCTCTTTTTTGCTAACCTCTACAAGTTCACATAATTTTCCCTATGTTGGATGCCTTAACCTTTTTTGAATCTCTTTCTTTATCTACAACACTAAGGTAAGTAAAGCTACATGTTTTTCAATTATATCCTTTCATTTATCTTATTTGTTTCTTATTACAGTTTATTTAGCTTTAGTATTATGTGTTTTTATGTTCTTTTCTTGAAGTTCCATCCTGTGTTACAATTACATAACACATGATGATCATAGATTGGGGAATATGCATACACATAATATTTTTAAACTTTATCATTTATTGATGCTTTATATCTTATAAAAACCCATCGAGTCTTAATTTCTCTGAGTGCACACCTTAAGAGGTGCACTAAGAAAGGGGTGGGTAGACCATTGGTGCTTTATAGGATTTTTATCCCTTATTACCACTTTCTATCTATACACCCATCTTCTAAAAACATTATCCTAAGCTTTGCCTCCTATTTTTTTACCCTCTAGTAATTTTCCACATTCATTATTCCTTCCCTAGTCTAAAACCCTTTTTATGGTTTACATTAGATTGTCAACCCCATCAACCTTGTACTCTAATTGATAAAACTTATTAGGGTATAGTTCGATCCCTGGTCGACCTAGACCATGACCTTATTGGGTTGACCTTATTGGCCTAAAATTCTAGAAAGGATTAGGGTTAGATCCACCTATATAAACACATCCATTTCATCATTTTTAAGAGAAGAATATATATATATATATATATATAAAAGAGAGAAGAGAATATATATATATATATATATATATATTCTCTTATATATATATATATATATATATATATATATATATTTCACATCTATTTATCCACCTTTCTACTTAAGGGTCATAACTTAGGGTTTCATATTTTATTAGAGATATGGATCTTGTCTTGTGGAGAAGTCTTTTAGATGCATTGATAGGTTGTTTAGCCTAGAGCTATTTTACCCTTCTCATCCTTACATACCACAACAACCTCTTGTGAAACACCTTAGCCAAAGGAGAGATTGAGGCTCAATGGGTTCATCTTCAAAGGTAAGAATTCCTAACTTTCTTCCTCCTTTATAAGAGTAGATATATATGCATTTATACTTCTCTCCCATACATTAGGATTCCATATACATTGATGTGAGGATATGTCTTCTATTCATGTTTAATTTTAATGTTTATTACCCCCACTTTGTACCACAAGATTTGGTGAGCACTATATTAGATTTTTATTTACTTCTTATTAGTTTAGTGAATATGAAAACAAGGACCTAGTTAGGGTTATTATGTAATATCGCTTAATTGGAGGCTTTAGAACCTCCCTAATGATTTTATTATGGTAAGATATCTCTTGGCTAGGTCTAGTGGATCCATATAATTTATTAACCCAAATATATAATATATCCATAATCAAAAGTGTAAGTAGGATTTATCTTCTCTGAGCTAGGATTGATTTATAGATCTCTTACATTTCCCATTACATAAAGTCACCTCTTCTACAATAATTTTCAACAAAATTCCAAGATGGATCCCTACTCTAGGGACATAAATCCATAAGCATTTTTTTGAATTTTTATGCACTAATGTGTGTGTGTGTGTGTGTGTGTGTGTGTGTGTGTGTGTGTGTGTGTGTGTGTGTGTGTGTGTGTGTGTGTGTGTGTGTGTGTGTGTGTGTGTGTGTGTGTGTGTGTGTGTGTGTGTGTGTGTGAATGTTTTTATCTCCAAATCCATTAAGACATCAACAAAGTACCTATGGCTAGATTTTTAGATGAGATGATGAAATATATAATGAGCATATGGGCTTATTGGTGTTATCTAGACTACATAGTCATTAGGGTATAAGGAGTAATTGTGTCCCTTATCCAATTAATCATTTATGTGCCTGATCTATTGGATGATTAAGAGATAGCCTACCAGCTTTTCAATGGAGTTGCATCAAAATAAAAAGGATTAAAATAGTCATTATGGCCCCCAATGCCCCAAAAATTTGGTAGAAGTACTTTCAATATTTTGGAAAATTTGTATGTAGCTACAACACATAGGTCATATTTCAATTTAAATGATCATGATTAATTCTATTGGGACTTAGATGGAATTTTTGGGGTACACTTAAATGCCTTAATAAGTAAGGTGTTAATTGTATACAATCAAAACCATCACCCTCATGATTGGGTATTAATCAAGGTAGAAGATGATTAATATGTCAAAACAAAGATAAATGTTTCCAACATTGTCCCCATGCCTATTAAAAAAAAAAAACTAAACAAGTAGAGGAGGGTCCATATATCTCTAAAGTTCAAGATGATTCACTAGGAATAGATTCCATATTGAGGTTAAAGGTGTTGCGAGATCTACCTCTACCGATACTATAAAAGGAATGATTCTCATGAAAGAGGTAACACAATCATTTACTCCTACTCTTCCTTCTATGTTTACTTATTATTCTATTGTAGTTTCAAATATTCTTTCCCTTATTGCCACAAAAATAATAGAATTGGCTTTAAAAACTCCTCTTCCATATCCATTAATTCCTCTACTTAAGGATTCCCCAATGGAAACTCCTAAAATAATGCCTCAAGTGGATATAGTCACACTGATTTTCCCATTGAAATTAGCCCTAGTGACCAAGGTTTAACAAAGAAAATTAGTATTGAGTACTTCAACATAGTGTCCTCTAGTGACTACTTTTCCCATGACTAGCCAATTATCACCTATCTTGCAAGTAGTAGTTTCACTTATATTAGGTAGTGTGACCATAATTTCATCCACTATAGTCACCTCACAGTCATTGAATAGACAAGTACATCTAATAGAGTTATCTAGAATAATAATACCAATAACTGACCCAATTACAATTTCATTAACTTCAAAACTATTATGGTTAAGCTTCCTAATATCATTCAACATTATATATCCAAGCCCAAGGATCCTAAGAGAAAGTGAAATATATTTATTATTATCCTTATCTAATTCCAATTGAAATTCCTTCAACCCATTATTCATGGGGAAAATAAAATTCCTCCTCTAATCATAACAACCTCCTCTCCTCCTCTAGTTTTAACTTTTTCTCCACCACTTTCTAATCCTTAAATAATATAGACCCCTTTTCCCACTTTTACATGCAAAAAATCCATCATGGTTGACCCTAAAACTCCCATTCCTAGGCCTCCTCCACTCTATTGGCCATAACACCCCTTGTCTACTACCACCTCTATATCCTAAGCAAATATAGACTCGATAGAGATCATATAGCTAACCAAGGCCAAGAGGAAGATAATGGTTATAGTCAATGAACCAAATGTGAATGTTTAATTTTAATAACCTACTATCAAGGTCAAATGAGTAACCAAAAAAAGATCACAAAAGGGGAGATTCAAACCTTTCATGAGACTAAGGAGGATTTAGTTACCTTGATAAGAAAAAGAAGGCTAAAATAAGGGATATGGATGAATACACAAATGACCTTGATTCCATGATAACTAAAATGTGTGAGCTAGATAAAAGGGTTGTCTAAGTGATGAAACAAATAATTTTTAGATTAGAAACCTAGACAAAGGCATCAATACCTAAGTATATTATTAAATAAATAAATATGACACTTGAGTCTCTATATGAACTCTTAGTTGATAATTGTCAGGCCAAGGGGAAGAACACACATTGGTAATATAAGGTAAAAGTTTATTTATATCATTTGATAGGTTTGAGGAAATTTTTGAAAATCTGAACAAGGTTGTCAAGAAGAACTTGTTTCCACAATTGAATATCATGACCCAATATGATATTGGGTTTTACTAGAATTAGATGACTCATATGAGGACATCTTCACAAGAATGGACAAAAGTGTTGATTACCATTATTGCTTATATTTATGGTGTAGTTGGCATAATTTTATAATAATTTAAAGAATCAATAATTATTTCATTATTAAATCCAAATGGTAGCCTTGATTCTTTCATTGAATTTTTAATCAAATTGGCTAATTTCATGAATGAGTTAAAAAGAATAGTCCAAGAAGAAAACATGAGAGGTAGGAGCCAACTCATTAAATTGGTGAGCTATGCTAAGGAAAATATAGGACAAATGATTTTTATGAAAGGCACATTACAAACCCCTCTTACTAGTCATGTAGCCTAATTGTCTAAGACACACTCATTGTTTAAAGCACTAGTTATTAGTCTATCTAAGATAAAGAATATTATCGAGCATGTGCCAAATTTATATATACTTAGTAGGATGTTTTATAAATTATAGTAATATATTAAAAAATAATGTTGAAAGAATAAATATTGAATGCACAAAATAACAATGTTACCTTAAAAGTAAGCAACCATAAATTAAAACACAAGATTTATCAAGTGGGGAAATTAAATGAACAAAAGAAAATCCCATGTGTTTAAGAAGGATTGCAAGGAAATATTCTCCAAGTAAAATATTAATTGAATAAAATAATGACAAATAGAGTGGATGTCAAGCCACAAGCAAGTGTCTCAAGATCTAATGTAGAATGAGAGAGGATAGAGATCAATATATATAGATATAAGGAAAGAGGAGTTATTTGCACAACCTTATTATTGTGTCCTAAATGTCTCTAATCCCTATAAGGTAAGAGGAAAGTGTGTGAAAAGTGTAGAGGGAGTTACATGTGACATGTAACTCCAAGATTGCATAAAAAAAGATAAAATAGGAGTGACACCTCATAAATTCATAATATGTGAGTTTATTATAATAAGAAATGCATAACTAAATAAAATTAGGATTAACTCAAACTATCCTAAATAAATATTAATATCCAGAACTCACCCTTAACCTTTATTTTGGGTTATAAAAGATGGAGAAAAACTTACAAATAAAGAAGGGTGTTGACATTACATAATTTTCCCCTTTAATGTAAACTCGCTTTGAGAGGAATTAAAAAGTTTACAATGGTTTTGAGAAAGAAAAAGAATAGGAGTTGCCAAAAAGAAAGCAAGGATGAAGGTGCAATCATAAATAATATCCAAGAATCCTTTTTCAAATAAGAAGGTCAATTGATAATGGAGTAAAGACCAATAATAAATAATATGACAAGAAATGATCCACAATACATGAAAAATAAAAATTTACACCAATATTTCTTGTTAAGTAAATGAAATGTGATAAAATATGATCTACAAAAAATTAACATAATAAATTTTTATCTAAATCAAGGAAAAAGAATCAAAAGACAACTTCTATAAAATAATGTGGAATATTGTATGGAAAAATAAGTTAATAAAAATAGTTATCTCCAAACAAAGAACATTTCCTTGATAAATTACAAAAATTAAGCACGAAATCAAGGAATGCATAAAAAATTGAGTTTTAAACTTACCAAAATGGAGACAAAAAAGACATGTTTCTTTTATCAAAAGATATCCTTATTGAAGTAATTGGAGAATTATCAAAATAAGATACATCAAAGTCTCGAAAACATACTATAACTTTTGGGATCCAAATTGAGTTAACCTTTGAATGAGGTGTTTTAGTGGTTTTATGATAATGCTGAGTGTCATCAGTTTATTTACCATAAGATTTACATCGATAAAATTTTCAAATTTTTGAAATATGATGTTTGTGTTTACCACAATGCTCAGAAATTTCACCATGTTTAATCAAAGTATGAGCAAGAGAAGCATTATAATAAAAAATAAGTACTATGATATTGAAAACAACTATTGTGAAATTAACTTTAATGAGGGGGACAATACAACTTCAAGTTACTTTTATCAAAATTAAAACTAAAAAATAAAAAATTTACATTATATTTAAATAAAATGGGCTCAATAATGTCATTTTCATGTTTTCCAAGATAGCCTTAGTTATCAGCCATCAAGTGCATAATTCTCAAGCTAGGTTTAGAATTATTATGCAAATAAATGCAATTTTTGCTATAAAATTTTATATCATTATTAGAGGTGTAATTTTGATAAAAATTTACAATTTTAGCATTCAAAGTGTTAATTAAGGTATGCATATTCTTTATTTTTCTCATTGAAAGATTTGTCCAAATAAGTAATAGTCATGTTTTGACATTCTATTTGACACTTAAGAGCATATTTTTTATTATACTTAAAATAAATTTCATGCATAATATTTTAAATGCTAATAAATAAGGTTAATTTAAAATCCATTTCATAGAAAAAAATAGAGTTAATCATGTTTCAATTTTAAAATTAGAGGAACCCTTTGAATAATTGCTTATGATAAAAAGATGTTAAACATCAAATTTGAATAAAGAAAAAATATTACCAATGCTATATTAATTACAACCAATAGGAAACAAGGATTTCAAACTTTAGAAAGAGAATTATCAATTATTATCTTGTATGGATATAAATTAACTAAGGATTTTAAAAATCAAAACTAAGCACAAATAGTAACATGTCAAAATTAAATGATTAAATGATGTGACTAAAATATAATAATTATTTGATTTAAAAAAATATTATCAACTAATGGAATACAATGCCACATGTCATATAGAAAGAACTTTGAATTGGATTTGAAAAATAATGTAGCACCTAAGCAAACACTTGTTAAGATGTAAATCATGAAAATATGATCTATAAATCAATCCAATACATTTAATCATTAATATTCTAGGTTCTAACTTGATAATTTTCACCACCTAGGCCAAAGAAAAAAGAAAAAAAAGCCTAGAATGTAGTTTTTAAGGAAAATATTATGCCAAAATTGTTCACTATGCATGAGATAATAAATAATACACCTTTATCCACCCACAAGGATGTCAATCACACATAGAATAATGTAATGATAAATTCAGCGTAATAAGGAGTGCAATATCCAAATTCTAATGGAAATATTTAGGTAGGAAGAAACTAGAGAAAAAATGTAGTAACTCAGTGATGTCATGGTTGGATTTAAAATGGAAAAAGACTAAGCAAAAAAATTAGGAAAGAATTTAACGCATTAACATAAAAATACATAGATAAGGAAATGTATTTAAGTGAAATCAAATACAAACTATTATAAGGGGAAATTTTGAGGAGTTGACAAGTCAAAATGCCATACATTAATCTCTACTAGAATAGTGGAATGCATGAATAGAGTAATGTATACCACAACTGAAAAAAAATATAATTCATATGCCAAAAAAGAGAAACAAATTATATGAGACACCACTTAGCATATATATAATATCTTGATAATATGAGAAAAAAATTATTACACCAAATAACAAGAGCCGAGAAAAAAATAGTGATACACCAAACTTGAAGATGGTAAAAAAATAGACTTAGAGTCATCTATACAAAGTGCCAAACTAGAAGTTAAAAATTATAAAACATACCTTAACTAATATTTTTTGGGTCATAAATCATGTCAAAATATAATAGTAACACACATAAACGAAACATAGGCTGCATTTATGATTGAAGAATATCTAGAATGCAGATGTGAAAGGCCACAAAATTGATAAAAATGCTGAAAATGAAAAAAAAATAAAAATAAAACCAAAAGGGTTAGGAGAAATAAATGAAGATATTTTTTTTCAAGGGAGATCCCTTGAAAAAAGGTGTTAAAAAATATCTTGCTTCTCCACCCACAAGCTAAAAAAAATTAAATTTCAATGTTAGTAGTAACTTGACTTGGTATCATGCTAGAAATTATGTCAAGATCATGAAAAATAATGTTGAAAACATAAATATTGAATGAAAAAAGAAACAATGTTACCTCAAAATTAATCAACCATAAATTTGAGACATAAGATTTCTCAAGTGGGGAAATGAAATCAATGGAAGAAAATCCCACTTGTATTAAGAAGACTTGAAAATAAATATTCTCCAAGCACAATCTCAGTGAAATAAAAGAATGAGAAATAAAATAGGAGTCAAGCCATAATCAAGTTTTTCAAGATCTAATGTATAATGAGAGAGGAGATGACTTAATAAATAGAACTAGAAGGAAAGAAAAATTACTTGCACAACCTTCTTAGTGTTTGTCAAATGTCCTTAATCCCATAAAGTGAGGTGTAATACACCACATGAGGGACATCTATCCCTTACCAATCAAATCATTAGGAAACTCAATTACATGGTTATAAATAATTTGAATTATAGTTTCTTCTTTGTAATTAATGGATTAATGATCCTCAATGAATAAAGAAAGATTATTTAAATTATAATTTCATACCTTAAATATATATTCATATATCATAAATTGATAATATTTAAAATTGAAATTAAATAGGTCTTAGGCTTTTTAGAGAGCATATGAACCTTATCCCATAAGTCTTCTAGAAAACCTACTCTCTTAGGTCTTATCCTAGTTATTGACATTGATCTACTTGGTGGAATATTTTTCAAGTTAATTTAAATATTTATAAGGAGTCCAAATGGGAATGTAAAATAATTTATTAGGTGTAAGACTTTACTTTCAAGAAAGCCCATAATATGCAAGAAAAGTATGATTCATTCTATGACATGAAAAGACCCATGTAAGGGAGGGTACTCCCTTCATTTAATGAAATTGAGAAGAGGAATTTGACTTCCTTCTTTTATTTTCAAACTTTTAGATTTTATTTGGGATTTATATTTTGGTGAAGAGAAAGAAAATCTTTAAGTCATTGTGGAGGATTGATTCTTTGAGGGATAAATTAGTGGAAGGAGGATCTTGAGAGGAGCTTGTTAGAGTCTTATAATCTTGGAGGAGTTTCAAAGAAATAAGATTGGAGGTAGGGTTATTTATCCTTAATTTGATTTTGGTAGTGCTTAACAAATTAATAAAATCTATCTCTCTCCCTCTGCTTGAATTTTAGAGATTGAATTTAAAAATAAAAATTTGTTCATTGTTGATTTGTATTATGTTTTGAAGAAATGATGTCTCTCTCACAGCTTAACTCTCCTCTTATTATTTTATGATCTAGTTTTGAAGGCAAAATTTATTATTTTAAATTATTAAAGAGAATAAAAGTAATGTTTTGTTGTGTGATTATCTTTCTCCTTCTTTTGAATTCTTACCCATATCTCTCACACAAGTGAAAAATAATAAATGTTCTATTGAGTTGGTGAAATTTCTTGTAGAGAATTTTAAAATCTCCTTATCATTTTCATATTAAATAGAAATTTACTTATTAGTAAAAATGAAAAAAGTGGGCATTTTTATATTTCTCTTTTGGTTAGATAATTTAAGTTTATAATAAATAATTAGATATTAATAATAAATTTTGAAAATAAGTAAAAAATAATAATATTAAAAAAATAAAAATAATAATAATAAATAAATCTATATAAAAATTAATTTGATTTAAAAAATTGTATATATATATATATATATATATATATATATATATATATATATATATATATATATATATTATGGGTGGGGTAGGGTTGGCCAAGCCACTACTCACCCACCTTTGAAAAGAGGTGGGGACCGGTGGCATAGTCAGCCACCTATATATATATATATATATATATATATATATATATATATATATATATATATATATATATTGGGTGGGGTAGGGTTGGCCAAGCCACTGCTCACCCGCCTTTGAAAAGAGGTGGGGACCAGTGGCATAGTCAGCCACCACAATCCCTTTGTAAGGGGAGGGCTAATAGCTATGGCACCAACCCCAACCCATTATGGGGGAGAGGGGGAGGTGCAATGGCTATGTAGTCAATGACCCACTCCATGGGAGGGGGCGATGGCTACATAAGTCGTTACCCATGAATATTTTTTTTTAACAAAAACATCACACACACACACACACACACACACACACACACACACACACACACACACACACACACACACACTAGTTTCATATCCAACCTGAAATATACAAAAAAAAATGGAAGAGAGAAATTTAAAAAAAATGGAAGAAGAATTTTATCCTTCCAAAGAGAAGTTTAGGAAAATATTGAGAGAATCCTATATCAAGTGGTGGTGATCCACCCAATCTAAAGGTGGGGATTTAACCCTCATCTCAATTGGGAATTTTGTTGTTTCTTAATTAATAAAAATATTAAATTTACCTATAAACCATTGTTTAGATTTGACTTATGTGTAGACTTTAATTTTCTTTTCTTTTTAATAACCTTAAAATGCACTCTATCTTGTTACCCTGTATATTTCAAAAGTATATCTTAGATATATATACATACCTTTGAATTAGGTTTGAAATTTTGGATTTATTTTATAGGTACATCTCCACCCTACAACACAAAAAAAATGGAAGAGAGAAATAAAAACAAAATGGAAGAAGACTTTTATCATTCTAAAGAGAAGTTTAGGGAAATATTGAGGGAACCCTGTATCAAGTGGTGGTGATCCACCCAATATATATGTGGAGATTTAACCCTCATTTCAAGTGGTAATTTTTTTGTTCTTAATTAATTAAAAAAAAATTAAATTTATCTCTAATCCATTGTTTAGATTTGACTTATGTGTAGACTTTAATTTTATTTTCTTTTTAATAACCTTAAAATGCATTCTACCTTGTTACAATTTTAAAATAATAATTAATTCCTTGCAAATAATTTTAAATGGTAAATAAGAAGGATCTATAAATAAATCAGATGGAACCTGGTTGTAAGGCAAACTTTCTTTTAATCTGACAATTATTTAATTTCAATTTCATTTTAGACCCTATTAAATATCTAAAACCTTTTTGAAATTTGATTATGTAAAATACTTAACCTACAATTTTACCAAAACTAAAGTTTGTGTAATTTTACTTTAGTTAGTGGAATCGACCACCAACCATTAAATAATTTTTAACCCCTTTAGTAGTAGTTCTTTGGGACCTTTTTTAGAGGCTCTTTATAGAAATAAAACCAACTCTTATTTCTAGCCCCAAAGTTGATTTGGAATTGATGTGTTCAAAATACCAAAGAATGATATTTTTCAAATATGAAATTTGTAAATAAATTATTATAGCTTTAAATTATCATATAAAATAAATTTTATTATTAAATTTATTAGTTTACCTATCATAATTTTGTAACTTTTTTATTTAGAATTTTGAGGGGCAAGTTTTCTAGGTAATTAAAGTCACTTTGGAAAAGTTTATTAAATCATGATGTTCCTCATTATTAAAATAGTTTTTAATGTTAAATTTAATTTTTATAAATTAGATAATTGGATTTTGTGAAAATAAAAATGTATCCTCTTATATCAGATTTAAACTAGAGGTACTTTTACACCTGATTACTAGTGTGAAAATTAGTGTGTTTTATCTTGTTTGGAAAGGTCTTACATTACAATGATTGTTTTAGTGCCTTTTGATATTTATCATTTTATTTGAGTGGACACTCCACACTATTTTGTATCATTTTAAATTTTTTTCCTTAATTTTGATTTTGGACTGTAATTGCAAATGTTTATGTTTAATGTTAGTTAGTGAGTAAATTTAAGAGAGGGCCCACTTGAAGTCCTTTTAGTTTGTAATCTTGGAACAAGTCTTGGTTTATAAATTTGAGCTTAATTTTGTGTACATACATACTTACCATATGTAAGGAGGTACTTTTAATTCTTATTAGTGCCTAGTTTCACTTGGGCTAGCTAGTGGTCATAGGGTTACCCATAAGGGGTAATGATGGTATGCTTCGTCATGTAAATTATTGATGAAGGTCGATTATCTTTACATCTAAACTAAAAATTGTTTAGAAATGGGTGAAATAAAACAACCTTGATTATATATGTGATTGGATCACTATAAATATGTAGGTATCTTAGATAGTGGGAGTGGGCTTAGGAAATGAACCCTTAGGATGCCCTCTTGGTGTGGGAAACTACCAACTAACTTTAGTTTGTTATTAGAACACATGATTAAAGTATCTAATTATGGATAGGCTTAATTAATCATGAATGGTATGGTATTATTCCTTGCGCATGTGTTTATCATCAATTTTAATAACATGATTTTATTAGTTGATTATCTATTATAGACAGTGACCCATACTGATTATTGAGATTTGAGTTTGTTCTCTCCTATATTAACCTTGAACACATTTTGAGATTCATTTGAGAGATAGAATTTATATAAATAAAATAATTTAGATATTATAGCATCATTGACTACCTTAAAATAAGTGAATATAAGTTCCTAGGCACCCCTGATTCTTGTTATGATATTGTGTGGTAGTGCTTGGGTAAACACTTACACCTTGTGATGTCGTAGATAATAATTGATGACTTTAAGATGTGTCATTCATTAGATTATATGATTAGGGATTTAGAAGCTTACCTGAGTGATTTATTAGTTCCCTTCTTGGCTTATATTGCCAAATTTTATTCAATGATGATGTCTCATGGAGGAAGCCATCACAAGTGTAAGGACAACTACATCGGATCATAATTTTATGGAGTGGATATATAGGCTATCTATGTTATGGTGGGGGAATTTAGTCTAGGTTCTTAGGCTAGGTTAATGGTGTTTATATTCTTCCTTCATTTTGGGATCATATGTGTTTGGTTGGATATATATGTGTAATCTTAATTTAAGTTTGAATTTGATCATTGTGTGGTTGTTGGCTTTCTTATCTTTAGTACCCTAAGATTATATTTATATATTGTTAAATTACTCTCCATCTGTGATCCTTAAAGTGATAACTTTGAGTTAATTAATTATTGATTAAGTTCATTTCATTCCCCTTGGGTGTTGATCAGGTTATGTGTGAATAAATTTGTGACCTTTTATATCAAGAAATTATAATTCAGTACTTATTAATAATGTGACTTGTCTCACTTCCTTAATCAAGATATTATTTATTGATTTTATTTTAACCTCCTACATTTGTATTCTAATGTTAGACATACCTCATGGTGGAAAGCAAAAGAATTAAATAAATTTCATAATAATTGTGTGTTACACTCTAATTGTACCTTAACTAAATCAAAATAGTTAAACATTAAGCAACTTTAGTGAATAAATAAACAAAATTGAAATAAGATTTGAAAAATATGGGTTTTGGGACAAAATTTTTGGGAATTACATTTTAGTATCAGATCTTGGGTTAAGCATTGGGAGTTATGGGATGTATAATTGTAGTTTTTTACTTATATATATATATATATATATATATATATATATATATATCTTGTATATTGTATTATGGAGCCCATGGATAGTATGGGTAGATCATGTAATAGGTATCATCAAGAACCATCACTTGAAAAAGTAGTATAGATAAACCAACAAATTATGTAAACCCTTTAGTTTTTGATAAATATTTTGGAGGAGAGACTACCCCAAAATTAGGGTATACCTAAGAAAACCCCTTTGTGTCAACCACAAGTGATGTTCCCCAAAAAAAACATCAACCAAGAATTCATAGACCATGTTAGTCTAGGGTTCACATTATAAAATAGTCATGGGTGTAGGAGAGGCAATCTCACTCTCCATATAGGATGACTTCACCTTGTTCTAGAAAGTGTATTACCCTGGGATAGAAAGAGAACCTAGTTTGAGTATGTCTACACGTAAAGGCTAGAATAATATATATTTTTTATGCAAGACTATTTCTATTAGTTTTTTCTATCTATTCTAAAATAAATAAACATAATTATGAATGCTAGGGATAACTGATTAAATAGTCAAAATGATGCACACCATTCAATACATTGTGAGAACCCCTCATTGGCTATGGAGGAAGACACTTGTGTATAAGAAAACACTAAACATAATTATTGTTAGCAGAGATATGTGCAGGCTATCAAGCTACACACTTGTTATAGGAAGTGTAACACTTCCCTAGGATGATAGTCAACTATTTAAAAATAGAGTTTCAAAATTAACATAAATGAAGAGAGAGAGAGAGAGAGAGAGAGAGAGAGAGAGAGAGAGAGAGAGAGAGAGAGAGAGAGAGAGAGAGAGAGAGAGAGAGAGAGAGGGTTAGAATATTTTTTATCATGTTGCAGGTCTAAATTTGTCAGTTAAAAAATGTAATGTAGGTTGGGTAGTGGAATTATGCTTTATTAAGGTTTTTAGAGAGGTTTTGGGGTTACTGGTATTAAAAACATAGTGATCAACATCGATTAAGTGATTGGTGATAATTTAGGTCACTGATGTCAGTCTAGATAATTGATATCAATTGGGGTAATGATATTGGTGGGTTATAGAAGGCTTTTTTGAGAAGCAAAATAGATTTTCAGTCTGGTAAAGGGGTCATGAGGAGTCATGAGGAGGTGAATAAGACTAACGAAAGTCAAGGTAGAGGTTGATATGCTGAGGTAGAGATATGGAGGTGGGGGAGTGTTACAAGTCTTCTATAGAGGAAGCTCAAGTTTTTTAAATAGTTAAATAGTATATTCATAAAAATAATATAAAATGACTATTTAAAACATGAAAAAACATCAAAATTTACTTAGCTGGGTTGGATAGGTGAGAAGTTATGCCAGATAGATGGCTTCAATGAGGCTTGATGAACTGGTACATGAATAGATGAGGCAAAGCATATGTTTCTGATCCATGATGCTTAAAACACTATGTAGCTTGTCCATTCTTGATCTGGAATAATTTGTGTAGAGTGATGGTAAGCTTGCATGTTGATAGTGATGCTAGAATGCTCTAATAATGAAAGATCTATGCTAATGAATGATTTTTTGATTTTATTGCTAATTTGGAAGTAGGCCTAAATAATCGATGTTAGTGGGATCATTAACATCGGATGGGGAATAACCAGTGTTGGTTCCTAAGAATAGGTAAAATAGGCTAAATTTAGCCTTTTATCTCACTTCTTACTTCCACAAATGGGTTTTCTCATTGGAAAATGGTCATAACATGAGGATGAGAGGTAGTTAGGTAGTTAAGGAGTTATGAGGGGGAATAATAGGTCTTAGGTGGTTAGGATAGAATGATTATGTCCTAAGGTGAGTTAGAGGGTGAGAATCGATCATAAGACGAGGTGGCTAGGTAAGGTGGCCAAAGGAGATTTAACCAATTTAATTAAATAATTAAATTAATTATATGTGCCTAAAAGGTGAAGACATAGGTTAGGGAATTAAATAAGAAAAAGGGGTGAGGGGTAATGTGACCTAGGTAATCATGTAAGGGATTAGCATAATTAGAGTGTCTACATTTGCCCCTTTTTGTCTTGCAACTTGTATGCACAAGATATGAGACAAAAATAAAGGTTTATTGCCCCAAGGATGGGTTGAGGTATCCTCTCTCAAAATAAGGACTGATGGTGGTAAAACCATAATTAGTGATTATTTTGAAAGAAGATAGGTTGGTAAAGTTAGGTGGGAAGTGGATATGTAGTGATAACATGACATGCATGCACACTAATTTATGCCAAAGTTGGTCAAATGGGCTATAGGTCAGAAGGATGTAAATAAAAATAATCAATCCATAGCATATATAAGTGACAGTTGATTGGTTTAAAACCATCAAAGGTGCATCTTCAATGGTTGATGTGTCCCAAGTATCTACAAATGGAAAGATTCTTGGAAGACACAAAATGGTCATAGGAAATAAAGATTAGTCAAGGTCATGATCTATAATACCTGTGAAAAATCCAAATTCAAAGCAATCATAGTGCTAGCTAGCTTAGTGATAATAATAATGTCATCACAAAGGGTGTGTCTGGTTTGGGAGATATACATGATCTCTAAGTCATTTGTCATGGTTGATAGAGATGTCAGTGACCCCTTCGATTAGCTATCATGATTGAGAGATATGTGTGATCTCCAATTATCACTAATGTAGTCTATTTTGAACTATGAAAGGGTCACATGCTCTTAGTTAAGAGAAAATTTTGAGGTAGGGAGTGTTGGTAATTAGTTTCCCTAGATAAGGGTGATCAACATTGGTGAGGTTTTTGATGTCAATGGCATAACCATCATGGACTATGAGACCAATGTTGGTGGGTATCGATTGACATTAAAATCTTAGGGCATAGAAATGCTAACATTGGTGGCTGACTAAACCTAATAAAAAAGGTTTGGTGACCCCCTCAAAGCTCATTTTTTAGTTACTAATTGAAAACACTAAGCTTTGGAGTTTTGTGTGTGAAACATTGATTTCATGTTGTGTGTGATCTAGGTGGTAAGGTTTGAGTGGTGGAGAGGAGTTATTAAGTGTTTGAGAGTGAGTGGAGTGAGGTGAGTACTTGTGTGACACTATTAGACCACATGAGTGGATTTTCTATTGAGATGGTTGTACCTATGATTAGAGACTCCATAGCTGGAGTGGCTACCCTAGTGTTAGCCATCCCAGTCCATCATCATTGAGTGGATGAGGTAGGACCACTATACACCCAATTTACAATTGAATTTGGATTTTGAAATAAGGGAAAAAGGGTAGGAAGGAGGGGGAAAAAGATTAGCTATAGGTTAGAAAGTGAAATTGGGAAGATTTAGATAGGTTGAGGAGGGTTGAGGGTATTTTTAGGTTAGAAAAGGGGTATAGGTGGTTTTGAACTAGTCCTTGACATCAACAACTTTGACGAATGGCAGTCAACCTATAGAGGACTGGGCCCAATCTAGGGGATTGATGTCAATCAACTAAGGACTAACATAAATCTCTATAGAAGTAGGGAGGGGTTAGAGAGGGTCATTTAAGAGGTATATAGGTAACTTAGGGAGCAAAGGTTGGATCTATAACACCATAGGTTACACACTGGAGGGTTTATGATTATTTATAGTGCAAGAAAAGTTTGGGTTCATAAAGAAACTAGTTAGGTGTTAGTCACTAGGTGAAAATGGCTAAGCTAACCTTAGGAGACCTTGTGTAAACTAAGTGATACCTACATAACCTTATGAGGGGTCTCAGGTTGATGTAGTTCTCCCAAAGGGGGAACTAGGTTAGAGGGAGAGTTGATTGAGATGAATATTGCTTGGTTTTAATGATGTGCACATTTATGGTTATAGGCGAGATAGGAGCTCTCACTTTGATATCAACTCTCAAATATACTATTGAGGATATGAGCAAATGTGACTTCCAATGAGTGTGAGAATATCACTACAGTTAGCCTAGGAGGATTTTAGAGATATGATTAAGTTGTGAGGGATGTGAGCCTAATGGTAGTGTTGATAGAGTAGTGGGATCTAGCCACAAATACCTTCCATCTACCCATAGGCAAGATGATAGTCCTACTAGAGGATGTATATTAGATATTGAGGCTATTGATACATGATGTTGACTTATACACATGTAGTCAAGATGATCATGATGTGATCATGGGCACATTATTTGGAGAGTATGTTGAGGATATAGAGTACCACTCTACCAGCTTCACATATGAGCCCCTATAGGAGGCAGATGATGATGATCATAGACTCATAGTTATGATCATGATTAGAGTGACTATTTATGCATTGCCTAACATATATGGCAGTAGATTTCTAGTAACTTTGATAGGTGTACTAGCTGACATGTTGGAGCAAAGGATGGTATTTACTTGGGGTACCATGCTCCTCACATAGCTATATAGAGAGATATGGGGGATCAAATTGTGATGGTGATACAGTCTTTGCATGGGTCACCTTTTACATTAATGGGATTATAAGCATATGATAGTGACTTGACCATTAGGCTTCCCTGTCACCATCATAGTAGGCTATAGAGTTGACTTCATATGGTGGAGAGAGTCCATGGCCCATGTGTGGATAGATGGTGTGGTTAGAGATATTGGGTACTACAAGAGGATGATGGATAACTTGATACTAGTAGATATCATATGGAGACCATATCTGACACTTCCTCCTTTTTCATGATAGAGCATACACTTGAGAAACACCTAGAGCATGAGGTGGGTGCATGGTAAGAGAGATAAAGAGGTGGAGAGGATACCAATAGAGTGCATCAGGGATCAGTATGGGATTTTATAGGGAATACCTCTTGACATGCCATAGTATAAGAGGGATGACATAGAGCTATCCCTACCACTACCATAGGAGATAGAAGGGCCTAACTTTGAGGATCTCCCAACTAGAAGAGTTGATGATGTAGGTTGTATGGGGGCATATAGAGCCTAGTGGGTAGGATAATACACCATGATCCCATGAAGACCACCCATTGATATATAGGTCATTTCTAGAGAGATATTCTATGATCCAAGCTAGGGAAACATCATAGGAATAGGTATAATTTTTATAGGGACAAGTGATAGCACTATAAGGGTAAATGACATCAATCATAAGGTAGGCTTCAGCCCTATAGATATAGTTAATGGTAGTGCAGTCATAGGTTGTGACTCTAGGTGGTCAAGTGACATGGCTAGAGGCAAAATTAGATGCCATGAAAATAGAGAGAGATTCCCTAAGGGATGAATAGGTAGCTACACCTCCTCCACCACCATAGGTACCACCACAAACACCTACTTTTAGAATGATGGGACCACCATAAACACTACAGGCACATGTAATAGGGAGTATGGGGCCTCCATAGATAGTGTCAATTAAGAGATACAACACTACTCTAATGGAGATTAATTATTATACATAGGACCTTATGGCACATCTAGATATCCCCATGTATGCTAATTATTTGGTATAGCAATAGACTATTTCTCACAACATAGATTTGAGCTTTTGACACTACAAACAGGGTAAGGACATGGGTGACATAGCAGGGTCATAACCACCTCCATGATAGGATTAATCAACTAGTTTTGTATATTTTTGAGTTTGATATTATTTACACACATATAATGGCCTACGTATTGAAGATGTGAGATGTGTATTTTTGAGAGAGAGATATACATACTGATGTAGCATTGATTTATACTTTGATATTCAACATATACGAGATGGTACCATTGTTATGACATGTTTTTGATTTATATGATGATGATGGTATTTTAGATGTTATTTATTTATTCCATGCTATTATGATGTGAGATGTTATATTTTTGGTTATGATGATGTTTACATGTTAGTAGGTTATTAGAGAATTTCCCATATTTGTGATGGTACATGCACAATTGAATGTTTAGACATATCTTAGCATTTTTTCATATATGTGATGGTGTATGCTCAAAATTTACTATATTGGGTTTTTATTTTAGCATTTTTCATATATGTGATGGTGTATGATTAAAATGATGTTGATATAGCTTCCATGTGTATTGGTATTCATAGAAACTATCGATGACAAATGCTAATTATAATTCTCATAACACAAATTGGCATTTGTATTAAATGAAATATTGAAATATGGATTGTTATTATGGTTAGGTTGATTATCAGGAATAATTATTATGATTCTTGCTTATGATAATAAATGTGGTTGATACTAGGCATATAGTTTTAATTTTAGTGACCAAAACTTATACAAAAGAACTGAAGACAAGTAAGTTTCTACCATAAAACACAACGTCTAAAAGGAGAAACTGACATATAAACAAGATGGTTAAGATGAAATTCATGATGTTATTTCATTGACAAGGACCATAAGGCAACATAGGGAGGCATACAAACATAAGAACTTTTCATGAGCTACACTATCAACCATAGTTTTGTTGGATAAGCGATTGGTTCACTTCATGGAAAATGAGTTCTAAGTCCCTTATTTGTGTTTAATAGGTAAGATAGATGGGGGAATATGGTATAATGATAAAATGGGTAAATGGGTAATGAAAACCTTCTATTTAGATGATATGCCCTTTTTGTAGGTAACCTAAGAGATTTCAGAGGCAAGTCCATGACATAAGTATTTTTTTTAGACTAATCAATGCAGAAAGTCTATGTATGAGATGTTTATTGTTTATTAAGGTCATGTGGAGCTAATTAATACAAGAATATTATAAGTACATGCTTTCTATAGAAAATTTTACATATCCATCCTTAGAGGGAGTGGTTTATGCTTTATATGGTTTGTCTTTTCATAGTTGTCTTTGAGGAAACAATCTATTTATTATAGTAGTAATATGCTACATAGTTATCCTTCAAAGGAGAAATCTACATTTTTTTTATAAAGACCTAAGAGATAATGAATTTGATTTATATCCCAAGTTTTTTTTAATATATGGAATTTAGTCATGGACATGGATATAAAGGCTTAGGAGTGTCCTTTTATGAGGATAAAATTTCCATACTTCAAAGTTTGACAAAAGTGTGAGAGGGAAAAGGGTGAAAGGAAGGTGTATACATGCAATAAGTGCACTCAAGGGATGAGATAATGTTAGACACAGAGTAATGTGATGATTGATTATCAAAAGAATAGTCATAAATGTAGTGCATTTAAAGGCTCAGGTTTTGGCTTGCCTTCAAAAGAGGATAAGTGATAAGCCCCTGATCCATATTTGTGAGCTATGATATATGGTCCAAGATAATTAGGATAAAACTTTCCCTTTTTACTTTTCTCCATGTTAGTCACATGTTGATTCTCCTTTAAGATGAGATCTTTAATATTGAAATCTCACTCTTTCAAATGCTTATTATAGGCACGCTTGATGCACTCTTGATAGATTTGAAGATGGTTTAGAGATGTAAGTCAATGCTCATTAAGCAACTCAAGTTGGGCCAAGTGTTCTTGGATAAAATCATCATTAAAGAGCATATCCTATAAGGATATGTGAAGATAAGGAATATGGACCTCGAGAGGCAAGATTTCCTTGGGTCCATAAACCAGAGAGAAAGGCATAGCACCCATAGGGGTTTGAATGCTAGTGTGATAGGCCCATAGAGTGAAGGGAATATGGGTGTACCAATCCCTACTAGAGCCACTAAATAATTTCATGAGAATTTTGGTCAAATATTTGTTATAAGCCTCTACCTGTCCATTTGCTTGTGTACAATAGGGAGATGAGAATCTTAGTTGATTCCAAAGGCATCATAGAGCCTCTAAATAATTTTTTTATTGAAGGATTTACCATTATCCATAATGATCTTATGAAAAATACCTTAATGGAAAATAATGTGATGATTGATAAAGTCAAAAATTTATTAGCTTTTATGGAGACAAGGGGAATTGCCTTCACCCACTTAGTGAAACATTATATTGTAGAGGTAATAGAGTGATGATGGAGAGATGAATGGTGGTTAATCTCATTGATAATATCTAAACCCCATTAAGAAAAGGGATAAAAATCTCAAAATACTTACAAAGTGTGACTTGGTACATGAAAAATATTTGTATGTTTTTGACATTTGACACAATGCCGAACATAATCACAACAATCTTATTTAAGGGTTGGGAAATAATAGCCAAGTCAAAGAATGCATTTAGCAATCACATTCCTACTGAAATATCCACCAAAAATTCCATCATGGACTTCCTTGATAGCAAAGAAGGAGGCCATTGAAGCCTTACTTATGGAGAAAACCCCCCAACATGGTGTAATGAACAATGTTTTTGACAAAAGCATGCCACCCATTACTAGAAAAATCATAAGGGACAACACCATAAGTGAGATAGTCCACTAACTATTTGTACTAGACACCATGAGGATTGGTGTATACATTACCAAAAAAGAGTATGTTTTCTAAAATATAAGAGAGAAATGTAAGATAATAGATGATAATGTAAATCTTTGAAGAATATGATGAAGAAGGAATGTGTGAGGCAAGAGAGGCCATGGTATCAACAAACTTATTTGTCAAACGAGGAATAGTTTGTAAGAGATAATGGTCAAAAGAGGATAACAATATGTCTACATTATGTTTATACCACTTTAGGATGTTTTTATTACACTAATTAGAGCCATTGGCTTGATTCACCATAAGCTGGGAGTCTCCATAGATGTGGATGGACTTAAACCCCAAGAAAAGGGTTATTTAAAGCCTGAGAACTAAGGCCTCATATTATACCATGTTATTGTTGCACTCAAAATCTAGTTTAAAGGATAAAGGCATGGGTTCACCATCAAGAGGAACAAGGATGACCCCCACACCCCCTCTAGTTTGACATTTGGACCTATCAAAAAATAACATCATTTGATAGGTGGTGTCATTAGTGTAGAGTGTGGTGATGGATTCATCAATAAATTCAATATTAGAAAGTTGCATGTTGGGAAGAGGAGAATTAGCCAATTAGTTTAAAATAATTTTCCCCTTGATTTATTTTTGATGAATGAACTCCAAATCAAACTCAGTGAGAAGCATAAGTGAATGAGCATGCATTGATTTTGATAAGTCTTGAAGTGCATATATGTGAGGGGATCAGTGTTGGTGATGACATAGGTCTTATGATTAAGGAGATAGTGTCAAAGCTTATGATCTAAGAATACTAAAGTTAGATAAAGTTTCTTGGTGTAACTTTACTGAGTTTTAGAGTCTATAAGTGTTCAGCTTATATAGTAAATAATTTTCTCCTTGTGGTTGTCATCCTTATGCACAATTATAACACCGATGGAGTGATCCACTGATGAAATATAGAGATATAATGGTTGATCCTCCTTAGGTATAATGAGGATAGGTGAATAAATAATATAAAATCTGAGGGCATTGAATGATTTTTGACACTCCTCACTCCACTCAAAAAATACAATCTTTTTAAGAAGGTGATGAAATGGTTGACATCTATCTAATAATTGGGAGATAAAATGCCAAATGGACTACAATTTTCCTTGCAAACTATGAAGTTGCTTGAGGGTTTTCGATGGAGGCATTTCTAGAATGGCTCGAACCTTAGTAGGATCAAGCTTAATGCCACACAAAAAAATGATAAAGCCAAGTAGCTTATGAGAGAGAATCCCAAAGATGAACTTTTTTGGGTTAAGATGAACATTATAGCATAGAAGATGATCAAAGACGGTCTTAAGGATTTATAAATAGTCTTGGTGATGCTTATATTTGTTGAGAAAATCATCCACATAGTCTTCCATGATGGTGTGAAGGAGGTCATGAAATATGTAGGTCATTGCATGTTGGTAACTAGCCCCAATATTTTTCAATCCAAAAGGAATAACATGATGACAAAAGGTCCCCCATGGGGTAATAAAAGTAGTTTTATGTTGGTCTTTAGGAGCAATCAAGATTTGATTATATCTAGAGAATCTATCCATGAGAGAAAACATCTTGTGGCTGGTCATAAGATCCACCAATTGGTTGATGTTAGGTAGAGGGAAATCATATTTTGGGCACACAAGGTTTAGATCATGAAAATTAGTGCAAAGATGAAGTCCCCCTATGGGCTTAGTGATGGGGATGATATTAGAGACCCATTTTGGGTAATCAATGGGTTGAACAAAGTTAATGGACAAGAGTCACTAAAGCTCCTCTTTGATGAGAAGGGTGATGTGAAGATGCATCTTGTGAAGCTTCTAACAAATAGGTTTAGCTTCATTATTAGTGAGAATGTTGTGGGTTATGATTGTATGGTCTATGTTAGGCATATCATTGTATGACCAAGTAAAAACATTACTACACTTGTTGAGGAAAGTGGCATAATCCTTTTGTTTGACATAATCTAAGGATTGTCCAACTTTAAGAATGCAAGGGATATCTAGAGACTACAAATTGACATCAATGATCAATTCATTTAGCATATTTTACATTTTAGAGGGGAATGACTTCTAAATATAGGATCCTTCAGCTCCCACATAGGTGAGAATGGAGTCATCATCCTAACATTAGACTGTGTTTATTTTTAGAGAGTCATTGTTGATCATATAAAGATGAAAAAGGGGAAGGGACCTTGTTTCCCCATCGTGTTGATAGGTTAAGGGTCCTGAGTGAACAACATTCACACAAAAAAGGAGGGATGGATACCTCTAAATCTACAGGAGAAGGTGGGAGGATAGGCAAAGGCAGATGAGGCAAAGGCTCCTTAATGATCAAAACATGAGGAACCTTAGCGAGATTAGATGGCTCTTTAAAAACCACACCATACTACTTCTTAACATTCTTAATGGTTTTGTTGGTGGGGTACTTGATTAGTGTATGATATCCCTTCTCATACCAACCCAAACCAAACCCTTTCCAAGCACACCTATATAGATATGTGTTAATAAAGCTAGGTTTGCTTAGGAAGGAGAAGTTGCATGTCAAGAGTTGGGCAAAAGGGAGAGGATTTCCTACAGTGGGAGTGATATCAATCCCCCCATAAATTATATTCATGTGAAGATTGGGAGGACCATATGGTATGACCATCTTGATATGGGGATCATATTGGGGATACGTATGTAATATTCCATAATATTTTGGAGTATGGAATATATTTAGCATGAGGAGATGATATTCATGAAGAGTGAGGTGATTGAAAGCATCTTCCATAGGATCTTTATTAGGAATTTCAGTCATGGGTAGCTCTAAGCTTGCTAAATCCTTAGAAGTAAGATAATGAGTTGATTTTAATGGTATAAGGATGTCATTGGGCCTATAAGTCATGTTGCACATCTCAAATGGAGGAGGATCAGTTGGAATGACATGCACCTGACCCTCATACTTGAATTTAACACAACGGTGCAAATTTGAGGGCACATGAATCATGGCTCGTATCCGTGGACATCTAAGGAGGATGTTGTATAAAAACTCTCTTTCAACAACATAGAAGATTTTTAGAATAGTGTGAGGACTAAAATGAATATGAAGCATGACTATGCCTTTTGGGGTGGTTGTGATATCATTAAAGGAGTGAAGAATCACATCTGATTGTGACATATAGTGATCAAGGAGCTCTAATTTCTTGTAGGCATATATGGAGATGGTGTTAATATTAGCACCCCCATTAACCATGACTCTCTTGACATGAGTTTGGTTGATATATGTAGTGATGAAAAGAGAAAGGTCTTGGTTATCAGGGTGATGAGTGATAATCTCAGAATCATTGAATGAAACCAGGGCTATAGTATTGAGGGAGCCAATAAAATTTGAGAGAAGCTAGGGATCATCAAATTAAACCTCAACTTCTTAAAGGGCATTAATCAAGGCATAAATATGCTAAGATGAGATTTGGATTAGCTCATATAGGGACATATTTATAGGTGTTGATGTAGTTAATTGATCATGGAGTCTTGAATCACCTCTAAAGAGGTTGGTCATACAACAACCAAGATATAAATCTTGGGTTTTTAAGGGGATAATCCTAAAAATAGATGAGCCCAAGGTGTTGTAACCTTATCCTTGCCTTTATCCTATTTATTTTGTGATTGAGTGGCCACACAAATCAAGGCAATCTATAATATAGGTGGTGAAGGACTCTTGCGTGCATCCTTAGTTTCAGGTTTAGGTGAGGAAACATGAGAAGTAATAGGTGAAAATTTTAGAGTGATAGGGAAATTATAATGGATTTTTATAAAAGAGTGTCTATACTAAAGTGTTGCTAGAGGACAACCATGAAAGATTTATAACTCTCTGTGTCATGTTTAGCTAATCAGTGATATAAATAAATCTATGTGTCATTAAACCAAGAAGGTTTTGGTATGAGAGGTTGATAATGCTTAATTAAGGTAAGAGTTATGTGAGATGATTACAATAATTGGTGTAAAAAAGAGGCATGAGAGCCTTTTAATGGGCTTCCACTTGTTTTAATTGGGGTTAACATTTTATTTTATTTAGGAGGAGTTAGAGGGGTTTTATATGGTGCCTTTTTGGCTAAAGGCATGAACACAGGTTTCATTGACACCTTTTTAGTGATAGGTTTCAAGATGTTATAGGTTGAAGGACCACCATTAGGTAAAGGTAAGAGCATCGGTATCTTTGGTTCCCTGCGATGTGGTGTGATCTAATCAAATTCAAGGGGTGTGACCCCAAGATTGAAGGCAAAGCCAAAGTTACAATGGGTCGATGAGACTTAGGAAGATTTTAATTCTTCCTAGGCATAGGAGGGTTCAAATCTAACTTCACTTTTGGATGAGTTAGATGGGATGCCAGATGAACACCTAAAGATCTGATTTGATTTAGTATGATAGACACTTGAGATGGTTAAGGTTCTGATGTTGAGGTTTGAGCCTCCTCTAGTGGAGGAAAAGGAGCTTGAACCTTGTCAAACACCTTAGGGTAAATGGTTGAAAAAGGGTTAGCAATCGAGGATGACTTTTATTTTTTAGGGAAAGGATTTTTGAGCTGATCCCAAAATGCCATGTGATCTAGTTTCTTGGAGTCAAGAAAACTAAGATTTCCTATTAATTGTGAGAAGGTTTTGGATAATGTTGGCATAGGCCTTACTTTCAATTCTATATAAGACTCTAGTGATTGAGAAAGAGGGACATTGTTAGTGATAGTTAGCTTAGGCCAAAGATAGGCAAGAATCCTCCTCAACTGAGGTAGGAGAAGATACATGATCCTCTGATGGTGAGGGAAGGACTAGTGAAGCTATCTCCTCAAGAAAATAGAGCATTGAGATAATTTCAACCTCAACATGTGGATGAGGTACTATCAAAGTGTGCTCTTCCATGGGTAAGAAAAGCAAAAAAATAGGCTCAATGTGAAAAGGCATAATCAATCCCTCAATTATCATGGGATCATATGAAATAAGATCCTCTACATATGAAAGAGGAATGGATGGGGCACTACCTTCCATTGGTGGAAGAGAACTAGATGAAAAATGATCTTCAAAGGGGAAGAGCAAAGGTATGATACCCCCCTCAACATTTTCTCAAGGAGAGGGTAACACATGTTCTTTAGGTGGTAGAAGAATAAGAAAAATTTGCATGAGGGGAATAGGCACAATAGGCTCTTCATGTAGAAGAAGGATAGGTAGAGAAGGGCCCTCTTCTCATGTAAGTGAAAGAAGAAAAATATTTTTCTCTACCCAAGGGATTGGGATACGTATGGTAGGCTCCTCTACTTGGGGAAGAAGAGAAGGTAAAGTAGGCTAGACTGACATTGAGGTAAAGACCACATCAGTAGTGTGGATGTTGTAGTCATGTGTATGCTCGGTCATTACCTAAACATTGTTCTAAGAAGAGGAGTGCTTGATAAATGGATTCTTGAATACATCCAAGTTATAGTTAGCTAACACATTGGGGTTATTCAAAACTATATCACCCTTATCTATCATTTCTTATTAGTGTTCTTGAGGGTCTCATAGTTTTTAGCATCATAGTCTTTCAGTTGATGATAGCCATAAAATTGGTCTTCCTTATACCATGTGCGTATAAGATGGGATGTATCAAACTATATGGGGGGCTTGACCTGAGGAAGGGTAATATATCCTTACCTTAGTAGATTATCCAACATAAAGGTGTATCACTCCCCAATTGAAGTGTATTCTCTATGTTCATACTGTTGCTAGAATTGCTTTGTTGGGTTCTAAGAAGTTGAAGGCTTGGATTGATCTATCATCTATGGAAGATGTTTACTTAATGACTAGTGCATTGTCTAAACATTTAGACTTTTCTTTTAAAGAGGAAGATTTAGAGGAAGGGGAGTCACTAGGCTTATAATTTATGTTCTTATTACGTATTGTGTCATGATCTTCATCTATTTCCTGAATCTCAATCTTTCATGACATTGTGGAGGATTCATCAAATGTGCAAAAGGTTTAAACTCAGAGGGTTGAGGATATGTGCTTAGCACATGCTCTTGAAAATATTTCAATGAGTTTGGGTTGGGCTAATGAGAATGAGAGTTGATTAATGAGACCTCTTCAATGAGTAATGTAATTAAATTTAGACTCATCCTCGAATTGTTGAATAGAGTTAAGGTCTATGATTGAGACCTTTTTAGAGATATTAATCGATAAATGACCTAAAAACAACTGAGCAAGCTGGGTGAAGGAAAATAAGGAGTGTTCGGTAATGGAGCTATACCAATCTAGAGAAGTACCCACAAGGTACATGTGAAAAGTATAAAATGACAATGCATCATCATTTCCTATGAGGTAACAAGCATGTCTGAATGCTCATAAGCATTGTTATGGGTCTTCCTTGATTTGAAAACAAGTGAACTTAGGAAGCTCCCACTGATTGGGATAAGGACAAATAGGTATTGAAGGATGGATGGGTTCATTGTATATTTGATCATATGAAAGAACATTCTTTAAACCCAAAATAGATGTCTCTAAGCTAGACATCTTATCCATCATCATCTTGATTAGATCCATAAGGGGATTGGTTTGATAGGTAATCCCCAAGATATAGGGCGCCTATAAAGATCCTAAAGTAATGTATGATATAGGTTGTTATGGATGGGTAGATGTAACATACAGGTAATGAATCATAGGCTGAGGGGCTAAGGAGAAAGGGGCTTGTTTGTATGATTTATAACAAAACCTTGGATATGTGTTACCACCATGGGTTGGGTTATGGTGATACTAGCTATGGGATAGGTGGTTACTCTTGTATTAATTGGTACAAGAATAGCCAAGATTGACACAACCAAGTTCTGAAATAGGGTATGACTTAGTTGTGTCGCTTGTGGTTTCAAGGTTAAGAAAACCCTAATGGAATTTGGTTTTGACTGCATGGTTGGAGAAATCAAACTCTGAACATTGGATATAGCTAGGTTACTAATTGAAGTGGCAGTTTGAGTAACCACAAGGGGAATGGTGGAAAAAATTGACATTGTCTCTATCAAGGAAGTGGGCATACCATAAATTGGATCACCATAAGAGTTACATGTATGACTCATGACAAGGTAATGATAGAGGACTTTAGTGTTATTATTAATTAATTGAGTGAAATATTGATCACCCTCAGGCATGATGGGTGGTTGACTAGGACTGACATAGCCAGGGGAATCTTCCATGCTAGGATTATGCTCTATGGAAGGACTAGAAAGAGGAGGCAAAGGCATAAAAGGTCACCAAATTGCATGATCAGTGAGAATATTCACTCTATTTTACAACAAGACCATAAAAAGGGGGAAAAAAATGTTTAATAGACCCTATATTTGTGACAGGAAATTAGAAAAACCCAAGTTTGATTAAAATAGGTAGGTGATTTCAGCTTATTATTTGAGGCAGACTAAAAATTAGAAAAATATGTAGATACCAATATCAATTTCCTAATCAAGGTTGGTATATAGGAAGGATGTTGACATTGGTATCTTAACCAAGGTCGATTACTGTGTAACCTAGAAAGGCAAAAAATTCACTATTTAACTAACCCAGACATGAGATCTAAATATAATAGTGAATACAATAGGCTTATATGACCTTCTTTATCTAAATTATTCATCACATAATCTGGTTAAGGCATAAGCCACTAAGAGACTAAAAAAATCTTAGGAATTAACACTAGTTGGTTGTATGATATTTTCTAACTTTTTGTTGATATATATATATATATATATCAACAAAAAGTTAGAAAATATCATACAACCAACTAGTGTTAATTCCTAAGATTTTTTTAGTCTCTTAGTGGCTTATGCCTTAACCAGATTATGTGATGAATAATTTAGATAAGGAAGGTCCTATAAGCCATATATATATATATATATTCAAGAGTTTTTTTTAAGGATTCCTCTATATACCATTAGGTATAAGAGGCCCAAATCTATTACTTGTGATTTAGTCTAGCTAGGGCACCAAACTAGCTTCATTTACCTGGTGATGAAATCTAGGTAAATCCCACCTAAGGATTTGAGGAAAGTTTGAAATGTGTAAGTTGATATTTAGTTTTGAGGTGTGTGAGAAAGTGTGTTATAGTTCATTAAATATCTAATTAGTTCTATGTGTGACTAATATGCAACAAGCTGGCCAATGATGTAGTAAGTTTTAAAACCAAAAGCTGAAGTGTTTTCTTTGGATGTAAAATAATGAGGAAAGGGAAAGAGTATGGATTTCACTACTTTGATGCACATGCAATGAATTAATTAAAAATAAGGTTCATTTTAGCTTTGTAAAAGATAATGATTTCATTTAGAGGCAATAGAAGAAGAGGTGAGAGAGAAAAGAAAGTTTAGTTCATTCCCTTAAGCTAAAAATGAAAGGTGTAGTATAGTGATTTTATGGCAAAAAAAGGAGAATGCAATAATGAAAAATTCACTATTGATGCACCTATATGAATTTTTTTTTTAAATCAAAGAATGAACCCAAGATAAACTCTAGGGTCCCATCTGGTGTGCTAAAATGTTTCTATGAGTTTTTGTTATCTATTCTAAAAGGAAGAAATAAAAGTATGAATGCTAGGGATAAGTGATTAAGTAACTAGAATGATGCACACCATTATAGACATTGTGAGAAATCCTCTTTGGATATGGAGGAAGACACTTTTGTATTAAAAAATAGTAAATATAATTGTTATTAATAGAGATATGTGTGGTCTACCAAGCTATGTGTTTGTTCTAAGAAGCCTAACACTTCCCTGAGATGATAGTTCGCTATTTAGAAATAGAGTTTCAAAATAAACATAAATGAAAAGAGAGAGAGAGAGAGGGTTGGAATACTATTTACCATGTTGAAGGTCTAAATGTGTTAGTGAACAAATACAATGTAGGTGGGGTAGTGTAATTATGCTTTGGTAAGGTTTTTAGGGAGGTTTTGGGGTTGCTGGTATAAAAGACATAGTGATTGATGTCGGTTAAGTGACTGATGTTGGTTTAGGTCACCAATGTCGATCTAGATAATCGATATTAGTTGGGGTAATGATATTGGTGGGGTTATGGAAGGCTTTTTGGGAAGGGAAATAGAGCTTTAGTCTTATAAAGGGGTCATGAGGAGTTGTGGGGGGGGTGAATAAGACTCAATAAGGGTAAGGTAGAGGTTGATATGCTGAGGTATAGAGATGGAGGTGGGGGAGTGTTACAACTCCTCCACAGAGGAAGCTTGGCTTTTGTGAACATTTAAATGGTATATTTTTTAAGCCAATATAAAATGACTATTTAAAACATGTGAAATTACTAAAATGTACTCAGTTGGGTTGGATAGGTGAGCATTTGTGCTAGATAGATGGCTTCGATGAGGCTTAATGAATCAGTGTATGAATAGATGAGGCAAAGCATATGTTTCTGATCCATGGTGTTCAAAACACTATGTAGTTTGTCAATTCTTGATCTAGAAGAATTCGTGTAGAGTGATGGTAGGCCTAGATGTTGATAGTGATGCTAGAATTCTATGATAACGAAATATTTGTGTTAATGAATTACTTTTTAACTCTATGACCAATTTAGAAATAGGCCTAAGTAATTGACATTAATGGGCCCATTGGTATCAACTGAGGGATAACCGATGTTGGTATCTAAGACTAGGTACAATAGGATAACTTTTTCCTTTTAACCCACTTATTACTTTAACAAATGGGTTTTCCCATTATAAAATGGTCATAATGCAAGGATGAGAGGTGGTTAGGTAGTTAAGGAGTTATGAGTGGGGGAAGAATAGGTCATAGGTGGTTAGGATAGAATGACCAGGTCCTAAGGTGAGTTAGAGGGTGAGGACCAGTCATAGGGTGAGGTGGCCAAAGGATATTTAACCAATTTAATTAAATAATTAAATTAATTAGATGTTCTTAAAGGGTAAATACATAGGTTAGGGAATTAAATAAGAAGAGGGGATGAGGGGTAATGTGACCTACACAATCATGCAAGGGATTAGCATAACTATAGTGTCTACAAGGATCTAGAACACCTTCAAAGGCTTGCTAATTATATGAAGGTGTGGGACATTTCATTAGAGATTGCCCATTAAAGGCAAGGTTGACCTTTGTATTAGTTGAGGATGGATGAGGTGGTTGGATTGAGAATGACTAGGCCTTTGAGGAGTATGTTGAGGGCATTAGGGAACTAGGCACATGACCACCAAAACCTTGAGATGGGGTTGATTTTGGGCTTAATTTTTGTTTTTTTTATAGTATGCTACTATAGTTACTGATTTGATATTTTGTTTATGGGGTACTAGGTGCCAATGTTGTACTTTTGGATATTTGATGGATATTTGACTATGATATATTGTAAATTTTTCTTTATGAATGAAAATTGTCTACATTAATTTATATATTTATTCCTAGATAATCACTTACCATGAGATTTTGAGATAATATTACCTTTTTAAAACATTTAAATCTTTTTATAATAGAACTTAAAGTATGATGTTGTTTTAATAGATAAAACATACACTTGAATTTTTGAAAAAAAGAGAGGTTTTGAACCAAGAACAAAGTATAAAAAATATAAAAGAAAATAAAATGATTCTCAGTTGGTCATAATACTTTGTTACTCATTTTTTAATGACACTTTTGTGGGGGATGGGGGATTGTCATATTTAGTTCTATAATAGTTATGGTTGGTGATGGGTGACAGATATGTATGACCATGATGGTGATTGTTTTGACATTGACAATGTTTGATTCTATGACATATATCATATGGAGGATGTCAAGATTGTTGATGTAGATAATGAGATGCCCTTACCCCCTATGTAATACCAAGGAATTGTAAAATTATGCTGTGATTATAAATTAATATAAATAATTATATCAAGCCAAACATGTGTAACTTTAACTTTTATAATTATTATGCACATGTATAATTCTAACTTATTGTGAAGTACCTTGTGTGAAAATCCTATTATGAAAATGTGGTGTAAAGTAACTTTTGTTCATGTAAACATATGATTCATAAGTGAAAATTATTTATATTTAGTAATGTGTTGTGTTATTTCACCCTACATCATTGCTCTAGTATTTGCGTACTAATGCAAGTATGAGTTTCAAGGGTGGATTATAACTATGTTTATAATGGTTTAGTCTAGGTCATAAGCTAATAAGTGCAGATTATCATAATTTGAAAACCTAATTTTCCCCTTTGCATGAGCTAGTTTCTTGATTATTTTAGGTGTGTACACCATGAGTTCCTTAATCATCATGGGGTCTTCACACATAATGTTCACTTTATAAATTATGTGTTACTTCACCCTCCCCTTCATGGTTTTTAAAATAACAACCCTTGTGAATTATATTTTATGCATCCTGGTGAACCTTTGGGAGACATATGGAGAGACTAATGTTTTAATCTAACCTCTGAGAGTTAATTAAAGCTTATAGTATTCCTTCTCCCTTTAGGTGGCTTTCTTAGCCACATAGTGTCGTAATGTAAACTTTTAGTGAAATTTTTATGCCCTATATTATTTTTATTTAATTTCTATTTTAAGTTATTTTCTAAAACCAATGATTTTATTCTCTTGAATCTAAATTTTCTTTTACACAGATATTTTACTAATTTCAAATTACTTTGATTGGAATTTTATTTTTTCTATTATGACCATTTGGATATCATTTTATTACATAATTGATGTTATTTTTTTATATTTAGTATTTTTTGAATTATCTCTTTAAGGCAATTTGGAATTTGATTTAGTTATTGGATTAAAATGGCGAGTTTTTTTTACTTTTACATTTGAATGTTGGTTTCGTGAATGTCATGATGTGATCATTGTACACATGTTGTGTGTATAGAGGAGAAGAATTAGATTGGAATATAGCTAGAGGGTGTGATGAGCTAGTTTACAAGGTTAATTCTTGAGCCATCTTCCCACCCATAGATATGGTAGTTTCATATAGAATTTAGCTAAAGAACTTATTATTCTGCATTTGGGAGGTCTAAGGAGGTTGTATGATATTATACATGATTTTTATATAGCTTATGTTCATTATTTATTGGGAGGTCTACGGAGGTTGTTTTTAGAACACAATGATTTATTGGTTGTTTCAACCTTGATACTAATTAATTCAGATGATAGTTGATGCTATTGCTTAGCATTAATCAATATTGATTTATGTGGTTCTACTATGATTTTTTATTTAATCTTCACTTTGTATGTTCACCACGGGATGACATGCAGTTTGTTCTATATGATCTTACAAGAGATGGATACTTGTACATAGACTCCTTCAAAGGTTTTGACAATAACATTTTAAATATCAGTTGATTCATGACAAATAGTGGTTATTAGGATTGGTTAATATTACTAGATGTTTCTCATTATTGCTCAATATGGTTTGGTCATGGAATGGTTCTAATCTTAGAAAATGTACTCTCGCCATAGGATGACATGTAACTTAGTCAATCTATTATTATAGTAGAAAAATATTATTATTGTATACACAACTTACTATAATGATACATTGATAGAATATCTTTAGATTCAATTGGGTGAGACAAATTTGGATGACAATATGACACTATGGGTTATGCCTTAATATAATTAAGTATTAATTGAAAAACCTTTTTAATCGTAAGAAATCCAATTTCACAATAATAATAAATATGTTGATAAGTCTAAAATGCGAATAAGAGAAATTTTTGAGAATAATTTAACTGACATGAATACATGATTAAAATTAAGGAATTTTAAAAAAATGTGTTGTATTACGGTTGGTTTGATGTACACTATTTACAACCTAGTATGTGTTATATGTGCTATAATAATGTTTGGTTCTTCAACCCCTTGTATTAGTTTGACATATCAAAGATGGTGTTTTTTTAAGGAGGGGTATGTAATACCCAACGTGATGGATTTTCATCCCTTAACAATTAAGACATTACATAATTTAATTGAATAGTTATGAATAATTTGAATTATAGTTCTCTCTTTGTTGCTAATGGATTAATATTCCTCAATGAATAAAGAAAGATTATTTAAATTATAATTGTACACATTAAATATATATATTCAAATATCATAAATTGGGAATATTAAAAATTGAAATTAAATAGGTCCTAGGCTTCTTAGAGAGACTATGGACCCTATCTCATAGGTCTTCTATAAAACCTACTCTCTTAGGTCTTATGCTAGTTAGTATAATTGACCTACTTGGTAGAGTATTTTTCAAGTAAATTAATTTAAAATTAATTAATTTTAAGGAGCCCATATGGGCATTTAAGAGAATTTATTAGGTGTAATACTTTTATTTCAAGAAAGTCCATAATATGAAAGAAAAGCATGGGTAGTTTTATGACATGAAAAGACTCGTGTAAGGGAGAGTAATCCCTTCATTTAATAAAATTAGGAATAAAAATTTGACTTCTTTATTTTATTTTCAAACTCTTGGATTTTATTTCAGGTTCATTTTTTTGGTAAAGGAAAAAAGAAATTTCTTTATGTCATTGTGGAGGGTTGATTCATTGGGAGAGAAATTGGTGTAAGGAGGAACTTGGGAGGAGCTTGTTAGAGTCTTAGAACCTTGGAGGAGTTTCGAAGCAATAAGATTGGAGGTAGGGTTCTTTCCCATTTTTTTGTTGATTTTGGTAGTTCTTAATAAATTAATAAAATATATTTCTCTCCCTCTTCTTTAATTTTAAAGATTGAAATTGAAATTGAAAATAAAAATTTATTCATTATGGAGTTGTATCATGTTTTGAAGAAATGACGTGTCTCTCCCTCACTTTAACTCTCCTCTTCTTATCTTATGATCTAGTTTTCAAGGCAAAGTTTATTGTTTTAAATTATTAAAGAGAAAATAAGAGTAGTGTTTTGTTGTGTGGTTATCTCTCTCTCCTTTTCTATTTTGAATCCTTGCCCATATCTCTTTAACATTGTGAAAAATGAAAATTATTTTATTGAATTTGGAAAAAATTTTGTAAAGAATTTTAAAATCTCCTTCTCATATTTTTCATTTGATTTTGCATGTTAAATAGAAATTTAATTATTATTAAAAATGAAAAATGTGACCATTTTGATATTTCTCTTTTGGTTCGACAATTTAATAATAATGATGATGATGATGATGATGATAATAATAATAATAATAATAATAATAATAATAATATTGTGTGTAAAGGAATTAATTTGATTTAAAAAATATATAAAGGAATTATTTATTTTTTCTTAATTTTTTAAATCAAATTAATTCCTTTATAGTGGTCAGCGCTACAACCATCACCACTCCCATTAAAATAGGTTTAGGGCACCCGATTGTGCCACTGTCCCAACCCCTTTTTAAAGGTGGGTGGACTTCAGCTTGGTCGACCCTTCCCCCAACCATACATACATATATATACATACATGTGTGTGTGTGTGTGTGTGTGTGTGTGTGTGTGTGTGTGTGTGTGTGTGTGTGTGTGTGTGTGTGTGTGTGTGTGTGTGTGTGTGTGTGTGTGTGTGTGTGTGTGTGTGTGTGTGTTGCCGGGGGGGAGCGGGGGGGTTGGGGGAAGGGTTGACCAAGTTACAGTCCACCCACCTTTAAAAAGGGGTGGGGATAGTGGCACAGTTGGGTGCCCCAAACCTGTAGTAAGGGGAGGGTTGATGCTTGTGGCACTGACCCCAATCCATTATGAGGGGAGGAAGAGGGGTGGCAGTTATGTAACTAACTGCTCACTCCATGGGAGGGGTTGATAGTTACATAGGTCTCCACCCATGAATATTTATTTTTAACATTTTTTAAAATAAAATAAATAAAATAAAAATAAAAATAAACAAATAAATTATATATATATATATATATATATATATATATATATCTTTGAATTGATTTTGAATCTTTTGATTTTTATTATAGTTCCATCTCCAACCTGAAACACAAAATAAATGGAAGAGAGAAATGAAAATAGAATGGAAGAAGACTCTTATCCTTCCAAATTGAAGTTTAGAGCAACATTGAGGAAACCCTAGATCAAGTGGTGGTAATCCACCCTATCTAAGGGTGGATATTTAACCCTAATGTCAAGTGGGAATTTTATTGTTTATTAATTAATAAAAATATTAAATTTACTTCTAATCCATTATTTATCTTTGACTTATGTGTAAACTTTAATTTTATTTTCTTTTTAATATCCTTAAAATGTATTCCACCTTGTTATAATTTTAAAATAATAATTAATTCCTTGTGAATAGATTTTAGATGGTAAATAATGAGGATCTATAAATAAGTCAGATGGAACTTGATTGTAAGGCCAAATTCCTTTTAATCTGATAATTAGTTAATTTTAGTTTCATTTTAGAACCTGTTAAATATGTATAAAACTCTTGAAATTTGATTATGTAAAATACTTAAACCATGAGTTTGCCAAAGCTAAATTTTGTGTATGATTATTTTAGGTAGAAGAATCCACCACCAACCATTAAATAATTTTTAACCCCTTTATTAGTAGTTCTTTAGGACCATTTCTGGAGGCTTTATGTAGAAATAAAACTAACTCTTATTTTTAGCCCCAAAGTTGATTTGGAATTGATGTGTTTAAAACACCAAAGATTGATATTTTTTAAATATGGAAGTTATAATAAAATTATTATAGCTTTAAATTATCATCAAAAGAATAAAATAATTTTTATTATTAAATTTTCCATTTTTCCTATGGTGATTTTATAACCTATTTATTTAGAATTTTGAGGGGCAAGTCTTCTAGGTACAATTAAAGTCACTTTGAAATAGTTTATTAGATCATGATGATCTTCGTTATAAAAATATTTATTTAAATTAAACATAATATTTATAGCTTAGATAATTTTATTTTGTGAAAATAAAAATTTATCCTGTTATTTCATATTTAAACTAGAGGTACTTTTGCACCTAATTATTATTGTAAAAATTAGTGTGTTTTATCTCATTTGGAAAGGTCTTATGTTGTGATGGTTATTTTAGTGCCTTTAAGAATTTATCATTTGAGTCATAGATACTCCACATTATTTTTTGTCCTTTTATACTTGTTTCCTTAGTAATCGTAAATGTTTGTGTCTAACCTTAGTTGTTATTGGGTGAATCTAGGATAGGGCCCACTTGAAGTCATTTTGGTTTATAATCTTAGAATGAGTTTTGGTTTATGTATTCTATATTAGTTATTTGTATGTGAATACTTCCCATATGTAGTGAGGTACTTGAAATTCTTAGTAGTGCCTAGTTGCACTTGGGCTAATTAGTAGCCACATGGTTACTTGTAATGGGTAATAATGTTATGATTAGTCATGTAAATGATTAGTGAAGGCTAATTGCCTTCACATATAAACTAACACTTGTTTAAGAATAGGTAAATTATATAATCCCTAATTCTATGTGATAGGATATTCATAGATATTTAGGTAGCTTAGGGAATGGGAACGATCTTAGAAAACTAACCCTTATGATGTTATCTTAGTGTGGGCAACTGACAACTAACTTTAGTGTGTTATTAGAACATGTGCTTAAAGTATTTAATTTTTAATATACTTGCATAATCATGAATGGTATGGTATTATTCCTTATGCATGTGTTTATCATTATTTTTAATAGTGTGGTTTTCTTAGTCGATCATCTAGTGTAGATATTGACCCCTACTAATTATTGAGATTTGAGCTTGTTCTCTCCTATATTAACCTTAGAAACCTTTTTATATTTGATATAGAGATGAAGTGCCTCTAAATAATGTAATTCATATATTGTAGAGTAATTTACTACATTATAATAAGATAATACAAGTTCTTAGTCACCCTTGATTCTTATTGTGATGTTAAGTGGTAGTGCTTCAATAAGCACTTTCCCCTTGTGATGTCATAGATAGTGATTGATGAACTTAAAATTTGTTATTCATTAGAATTTATTAATAGAGCTTTATAATCTTTCCTAAGTGATGTATTGGTTCCTTTGTTGGCTTATATCAACAAATCTTGTTCAGTGATGATGTCTCATAGAGGAAGTCATCACGAGTGTAAGGAGAACTACATTAGACCCTGATTCCATGGAGTGGATATATAGGCTTCCCAAGTTATAGTGGGGGCATCAGATCTAGGTTCTTAGGTTAGATTATGGGTTTTTTTCATCTTCCTTCATATTGGTATTATATGGTATTTGGTTGGATATATATGTGTAATCTTAATTTAAATTTGAATTTAATCATTGTGTAGTTGTTGTCAACCATTTCAATTTAAATTGATTAGTTTCCTTATCTTGAATACCTTAAAAGTAGAGACATATAGTGTTAGATGAATCTCACTTGGTGAGCATTAAATTGATAACCCTATGATAATTAATTTTTTTATTATGGTCATTTCATTCCCCTTAGGTGTTGATCAGGTTATGTGTGAATAAATTTATGACATTTTAAATTAAAAATTTATAATTTAGTACTTTTTAATAATGTGACTTGTCTCACTTCCTTAATTAGGATATTACTTATTGATTTTATTTTAACCTCTTACACTTATATTCTAATATTATATAGGCCTTGTGGTGTCAAGAAAAGGTATTAAATAAAGTTTGTAATAATTGTGTGTGTTACACTCCAATTATACCTTAACCAAATAAAAATAATTAAAATTTAAGTAACCTTAGTAAATAAATAAACAACACTGAAATAAGAATTTAAAAAACATATATGGGTTTTAGGACAAAATTTTTGGGCATTACATGAGGGGGAAGTGTGTGACACATTTAGAGGGAATTACATGTGATATGTAACTCCAAGATTTCATATGAAATGATAAAAGAGGAGTACCACCTCATAAATTTGGGACAACTAAATTTATTATAATAAGAAATGTACAACTAAATAGACTTAGATTAACCTAAACTATCCTAAATAAATTTTAATATATAATAGGATGACACTCCTTAAGTTGGTATCTCTCAGGTTAGAACTTTAAAGGCTCCACCAAGAGCACAAAATAGTGAAACAAAATCTAACTTTAATTATTTTTATTTTATTATTTTTGAAAAATTATAATGTTTCATTAACTTATATATGTCTTACATTTAGAAAGGGTTGTTTTAAATATTTTTATACATTTATAAATCAATATGAGGTAGTACCCATATAGCAATAGGAACATTTTTTCATTAACCTCTAAAAAGGAAAGATGCAGGATAAAGATAGACAAAAAAAAGGTTGAACACAAATATTCCTCAATGATTTCCAACAAGTTGAGACACCTTGTGTCTTTAGTGGCCTCTCTCCTTATGTGTTTTGTTTCTTCTAAGATTTAATATTATTATAACAAACTCTACCTTGGGAACTATGTATTTGATGATGTCCTAGGACTATGATTTCTTAATAAGCATACATTGTAAACATTGTAAATAGGAAGATTTTAATATAAAATATTAATATCTTCAAAATATCTAAATGCTCATGATTTTTTATAATGTTTCTTCTTCCTCAAATTCTAATATTAATATTGTAGATGCTTGATCTTCCATGACTATGGTATGAATGTTGATTATTTTTTATGAATTTAGTTAGGTTGAGTAAGTTACTAATCTAGTTAATGTCTTTAGTTAACTCTATTAATTTAATCATTGTAGATGTGTCATTATTAGTAATTTTTTGTATTGATTTATCATTCAAAAGTTGTGATATGAATATTAAATTCATTAAAAACCTTTCCTTAGACTATCTTCCATATTCATCTTAGTTTTTTCACAAGGTGAGCTATACAGATATAGGTAAATCATAGTTGAGTTCAAAAGATAACTCATTTGAGCAAAAGTATACTAGTAAAATATGGAAGCCCTCTTCTTTACCTTAATTTTCTCTCTCTTATGTTTGTTTTTACCAGATTATCACTTTCTATTTAGGTACCATTATGAATATTCATTTTTGGGTAAGATTGGAAATGTTTTGAGACAAGGTGGAGTGTGAATACAAGAGTTTTCTCTTTAGTGTGGTAACATCTACATTTTCCACCAAACTATTCCAAGTAGACTCTGTATTAAAGTATAATGTTGTAACTTGTGCCTTGAATTATCTCTAATAATCCTCAAATGAGAGGGCTTACTATTATCACCTTTTATGGTGTGCATAAAACACTCATAAATAAAAAGGTTTTAAACAATATTCTATCATAGGTACCATATTTACTGAGAGAATCACAAAAATACTTAATATGTATGTAATGGTTTCTAAACCCTTTAAAATATGATAGTTTAGTCATAGTCAAGTATAAGGGACAACAACATCAAGAATATCAAACATCATAGGTTGGCTTTAGAAAACATTTGTATCAACCCTAGAAGTATAATAAATAGACATAATATATAAATGTTGTAATTGGTTTTGTAGTTCATCTATTGAATGCATCATAGACACAAGGTTGTGAGTAGGCACAATGAAACTAATAAGGGGTATACTTAGGGGTTACATATTATTATTGGTTATGAGAATATATGCACCAAGAGGATTACAGAAAGAAGGGGAATAAATAAAATGCTAAAAAATCTAAGCTTCACACATAGGTAAAAAAACATAAAATTGTCCTTATTCACTTGAGAAGAATGTATACTAGCTAATTCATTAAGGATTTTTAGAATGTTAGCAATAGAAGTACTTGACATAAGAATATTTTTAAAAAATTCAATACTATCATCCTTGAGATATTTTCTATATGTAAAATCAAAATTGGAATCATTCAAAACATGCATGTTTCCTTTCAATAAATACGTATCATTCATATTACAACCATCCACTTTGAAAATATAAACCACTTTGTGTAAGGACACTATCTATGAGAAAATAATATAAATTCATAAAGAAGTAAGAGGGAATAAAAAACCTAAAAATTAGAGTTAGAAACAATCAAAAATAATAAAACCTAGAAGGAAGGAGAGAAAGAACCCCTAGGTTAGATGTAAGAGTATTAGGTTCACTAGATTTTTTAACTATTTAAAGTAAAATGGTAACAATAGTATGCATAATGGGTTAAAACCATGGCATATGGGATATTTACATAAATACAATAATAAACTGTAATAATATCTAATCTAATTCCAAAATATAGACCGATAGCATAATTTAAATAATGGAAACATAAGTAATGGTCAAGAAGAGAGATAAAAGCTCAAAACAATTACATCTGATGATTATAGTTAGATTATGAGAATGGAAATGGGTTTTTGGAACTGATAAAGTGGTGATCCTAAGATCTGACTATAATCTAACAAAGAGGTCATAATTGATTGAGGTCCAATAGCATCTTGGTCACAATTGATAAACAATCAATTATGTCCATGTACTATTGATTTTGTCCTATACTATTTTTAAGGTATTTTAACTTTTAAATTAGCTTAGCAGATAAATTAATGGGTATAATATTTTTTTTTGCTTCTCCTTTGTTGATGACATGATTTGGCACATTTTTTCAAGATGAATACAAATGAAAAGTTAGTTTCCCAAGAAACCTCTTGAATAGTTGTAGCTACATATCACACATGCTTGGAATCAAGGAAAAATTATTTCTAGTGCTTTGTGAGTTTATCTAAACCCAAGATGAGAGATAGGGCTTCACCTTCTCTCACTAGATGATTAAGTACAACTACTTGAAATTTCACTAAGACCTTATCTTGGTACATGTATAGAACTAATTGGAACCCTTTAAATCAATTAAAAATACTTGAAAATAAAAAATGTAGATTTGGTAGTGTGCTTAAGACTTTTGTAATTATTTATCAATTAGTGCTTGCTATCTAAATTCCTTCTAGAATGATTTGTTTATATAGACTTCTCAAATTTGAATTATGACCTATTGGCATAGAATATGACATAATTAAATAAGGGGCATCTAAAAAAAGGTCCAAAAACTAGAAAATATAATTTAAGGCAAAGGGATAACAAATACCAAAGGGGACATAATCAATATTCGAATGATTGTATACATGAAAAAATTGATGAAACACCAATTATCTTTTATGCAAAGAAACAATAGAGGATGAAAAGAGGAGTGAAGTGGATCCCTAATTACAATAACATGCATATGAGATATAAAACTATATTAAAAGAAGAGGAAGAGGCCATATTGAGAATAAATAGAGGGAATACACAAAAAAGTGCCAACAAGTACCTAATTTTAAAAAATGATTTGTATGCACAAAACCATGCTAAAAAAACTACAAAAATAAGCCTCTTCCAAAACTATTTGTAAACAATATCTTATATATTAAAATATACCTACTCCATTTATCATCTCTTAATCATAAATTACACATTTTACACACTTATCAAGGAGTTTTCACATTGGTCATATTTTTTTATTATTCCCATTTTATATTTATTGGAGTTTTATGGTTGTATAATTATACCTAAATAAGGTTTCATTTGGGATAACATATATTTATCATTTATTATCTACAAAAATAATTTGAATTCCTATCTTTCACTTGGTTTGGTCAGTCACATGCATAGAACTTATATGAGCCCTGATTTTGAGGTGGTGGGATATGTAGGTGCAACCCTCAAGGGGGATTAGGACACTAACCTTGCACATTTCTATATTATTGTGACATTATATAAAATTAAAGGTTTTTAAAATAAGAGATGATTTGGAGGCCTACACATAAGAATTTTATGAATCAAACTCAGATTCCTTGTCATCTACCTTTACTTGAGAATCCAAAAAAAATTCAAACCTACAAGATCATAATTACCAAAAAATGAAAATTTATTTGGCGAATAAAACCTATTTAATATTTTTAAATACATATCCCACATGCTTTAAATTAAGGACAATGTAGCTATAGTGTTTTGTGAGTGTATCCCAACCCAAGATGAGATATATGGCTTCACCTTCTCTTCATAGATTATTAAGTGTAACTACATGAACATTCACTTAGAAATTCTCTTGGTACAAGTTTAAAAATAATTGGAACCCTTGAAATCACTTGAAAATCCTTAAGATCATAAATATAGATTCATTATTGTTCATAATATTTTTATAATGATTCATCAATTGATGATTATTATCAAAATGATTTATAGGAGGATTTTTATATATAAACTTATCAAATTTTAATTACAACCTATTAGTGAATAAGATAACACAATAAAGTATGAGAGATATAAAAAATAGTTCCAAAAAAGTGAAAAGTGAATGCAGAGGCAAATGGATCATAAATACTAAAGGGACACAATCAACATTTGACTGATTGTATCTAGGATAAAATTGTTGAAGCACTGATTATGTCTTATGCAAATAAAAAATAGAGGAAGAGGATAGGAGGGGATCCCAAGGACAATAAAATGCATAGGAGATATAATATTGAATAAATAAGAGAAGAAGAGGCCACATTGAGAATAAATAGAGAGACCACAAAAAAGTTCCAATAAGTACCTAATTTGAACCAATGATTTGTATGCACAAAACCATGATAAAACATTAAAAAAATAATACTTATAAAAAATTATGTGTATAAAATATATATATATATATATATATATAATATATATATATATATATATAATATATATATATATATATACCCTAATCCATTTATCATCTCCTAATCATAAATCGCATTTATTATATATTTTGAACACTTGTCAAGGAGCTTTCACATTAATCATATTTTTTTATTATTCACATTTTATATCCATTAGAGTTTTATGGCTACATAATTCTACATAAATAAGGTTTCATTTAGGATAATATAGATTTATCATTGATTATCTATGGAAAGAATGTGAATTCCTATCTTTCACTTGGGTTAGGTCACTCACATGCATATAACTTACAGGAGCCCTGATTCTGAGTTGGTGGGATATGTAGGTGAAACCCTTAAGGGGGATTAGACTACTAACATTTCACATATTATATATTATTTTTATATTGTAAAAAATAATGTTTTTTAAATAAGAGATGATTTTGAGTCATACACATAATAATTTTATGAATCAAAGAAAGATTCCTCATCATCTGTCTTTAATAAAGCATCTCAAAAATAATTCTGACCTCCAAGATCAAAATTACCACAAAATATAAATTTAGTTGGCCCAAGATACCTCATGAAGAGTTTTATATACATACCCCACATTATTATAATCAATTTCAATGTAGTTCTAGTGCTTTATGAGTGTATCTCAACCCAAGATGAGAGATATGACTTCACCTTCCCTCCCTAGATGATCAAGTGTGACTATATGAACATTCACTTGGAACTTCTCTTGGTATAAGTATAAAACTAATTATAACCCTTGAAATCACTTGAAAATCCTTAAAGATCTTAAATAGATTTGGTAGCATGCCTAAGAATTTTATAATGATTGATTAATTAATGTTTTTTATAAAAATGCCTTCTAGGAGGATTTATATCTAATGAGTCTTTTCAACTTTGAATTACAACCTAATGGCACACAAGATAACATAATAAAAGAGGGGTTATCTCAAATAATACATTTAAAAAGTTTAAAAGTTAATAAAAAGGCAAAAGGCCCACAAATAACAAAGGGACACAATCAATGGTTGATTGATTATATCTGGGATAAAATTCATGAATCACTGATTGTGTCCTATGCAAATAAATAATAAAGGAAGAGGAAATTATGGAATAATTAAGGACAATAAAATAAATAGTATATATAAAAATAGAGAAAAAGAGATGAAGAGGCCATATTGAGAGAGAGAGAGAGAGAGAGAGAGAGAGAGAGAGAGAGAGAGAGAGAGAGAGAGAGAGAGAGAGAGAGAGAGAGAGAGAGAGAGAGAGAGAGAGAGAGAACATAAAAAGTGCCAATAAGTACCTAATTTAAACCAATGATTTGTATGCACAAAACCATAATAAAAACATTAAAATAATAATCCTTTTTAAAAATTAGGTGTTTAAAATATCATATATATAAAAATATACCCTAATTCATTTATCATCTCCTAATAAAAAATTACATTGATTATATCTTTTGCACACTTGTCAAGGAGCTATCATATTGATCATAATTTTATAAGATTCCCATTTTCTATCCATTATATTTTTGTGGTTTCATAATTATACCTAAATAAGGTTACATTAAGGAATATATATATTTATAACCAATTATCTAAAAAAATAAGGTGAATTCGTATCTTCCACTTGTGTTGGGTCAATGCAGAGAACGTATGTGAGCCCTAATTATGAATGTGTGGGATATGTAGGTGTAACCCTCAATGGGGATTGGGACACTAACCCTGAACATATTATATATTATTGTTACATTATATAAATTAATTTTTTTTAAATAATAGATGATTTGAATGCCTACACATAAAAAATTGTGAAGTAAATATAGATTCCTCATCATCTACCTTTATTGAAACATCCTACAAACTTTTAGGCATCCAAGATCAAAATTATCAAAATAATAAAAGGAAACCATAATTAACATATAGGTGTATTTATTGGCCTAAAATTTTGTCACTTTATTTATCAATATTCCATGATTCTAGTCATCTACGTAGGACAATCTAATTCTAGATTTTTAGTCTACATGGCTGCAAAACCTTCATCTCTACATTTCTAGGCATTATCAAAATATAAGTGTGTAAATTTTGATTATATTTATCTCTTATTATCTTTTTTAATCATTATTTATTATTTTATTTTACTTATATCCTTATTTTACTCAAATTTTTAATTCATGAAATTTTGGTTACCACATAGAGAAATTGGAAGTTTTGAGCTATCCTGGAACCTAAAAATTAAACTTTGTTGAAATATAAATTTTATGGCTCCTACGTGTTGTGTTCATCCAAATGATCATATTTTTCCAAAGTCTCAAATTCTTGAACTTCATATATTTTTTATAAAATCCAAAATTAGATACACAACTTTGTTGTGGGATGGTTGAGCCTCATAGGCACATCAAATGCCATTCTCTAACTCACTTGAAATCAAAATTTCTAAAAATACTAACTTTTGGGTCCCCATGTGTTGTGTTCTTTTTTAGGATCATCTTTGTCCAGAGTGTCAAGTCTCAAAGCTTGATAGATTTTGTGTAAAATCCAAATAGAACTTTGGCATGGAACCTACACCACCTCAAGAACATGACAATAAATATTCTCTTCCACAAAATTTTATGGTATTTTAAGTCACAAATTTTAGTCTTCATTTTATGAAAACTAATCCTTGAGATCTCTTCTACATGTTTCACTTAATAAATTTGAATTTCAAATAAAAATGAACTTTGGCATGGTATTGACACCCCCTTAGGTATGTTTCAAGTGATATTTTCCTCCTTTCATTTTAGAGGTCTTAAAAGTCTCAAAATATAAGCTTCCTATTAAAAATATGTTCCTTATAAGTCCCTCTAAATGTTGCACCAAATAAATTTGTATTTTTAAAAATCAAAACTTCTATGTTGGGTCGGCTCAACCTCATAGACGTGCTAGGCAAGATTCTCCTCCATGAATTTTAAGGCATCATAAGTCACAAAATATGGGTTCATTTTTAAAAATATTATAATATAAGTCACTCTCCACATTTCACTAAATAAATTTAAATTTAAAGAAACCAAAAACTTTGGTGCTAGGTAATTGGGCCTCATGGGTATGTTAGGTACAATTCTCATCCTTTCATTTTAGAGTTCTTCCTAGTCATAAAATATAGGATTAATTTTTAAAAATATTCTCCTTTTAATTCCCTCTAAATGTTTTGGTGAATAAATTTTCATTTTAAAAAAAGGAACTCTGACACCATTCAGGTGGGTCTCACAAGTGAGCCAAGCCCAATTCTCTAGAACCCAAAAAAAAAGACTATAAAAATCCAATTTTTTTGGTTCCCACATATTATTCTCATCCCAATAATCATTTCTATACAAATTTTAAAATTCCAAAACTTCATATATTTTATTTAAAATTGAAACAAAGATATAAAAAAAATTTACTAGGTGGCCGAACCTCATGGGCACACTAAAGGCCATTTTATACCTCACCCAGAATTAAAATTTGTCAAAATATTATTTTTTGTTACCCACATGTTGTGATATTCACAAGAATATTTTTTCCAAAGTCTCAAAGTCCCAAATTTGATATATTTTGTGTAATATCCAAAAAGAGATCCAAAACTTTAGAGCTAGGGAATTGGGCCTCACAAGCATGTAAAGCACCATTCTACACCTTGCATAAAATTGGAACTATTTAAAAAATATTTTTAAAAAAAAATTCCCATGTTTATTTTCATCCCAAGGATCATCTTTATCCAAAGTTTCAAAGTCCCAAACTTCATATATTTTATGTAAAATTAAGTAAAGATCTAGAAGAAGTGACCTAGGTGCTCGGTTGGTTGGGCCTCACAAGTGCTTGATAATATTAAAAAAGTGCCAAAATACAAAGGCAAAAATTTAAATTTTTGTTTTTACCATATATTTCACATCCATACTTCACTTTGGCTCCTATTTGAACCATTGGAAAGATCTTGCAAGGAATGATTCAATGATGTGAAATATTTGATCCTCAAAGACTAATTTTTGTGGGAATAAAAAGAGGTATACATGTTTTTTAGTTAGTACCTCATGGGCATACTAGGAACAATATCTCTATTTTTTAATCTTCACATCTAGACTCAGTTTTGGCTCTCATTTGAAGTGTTGGAAAGCTCTCGCAATGAGAGATACAATGACATGAAATATTTTATCCTTAGAGACTTTTCAATATAGATTCAATTCTTATATTTCATTCAAATGTCTCTTAATGGGACATAGTTTCATATATTATTATGTGGAACATACATGGTGGGACCATGAATAAGTGTTCATATTATTTCAAGACTCTACCACCAAATGGATAAAGCTCAGTGAACTTGCTTGGTTCTTTATTTGTAAAAGAGAAGTGTGTCTTTTATACTTTATGAGGGATATTTTAAATCAATATTTTATCTTTTTTTAATATTTAATCCACTCTATCAAAAATTGAAATGTGAATGAAAAAATAGAATAGGAATCTTGGAAAGAGTAGTTACAAAGATACGAAATGTCAATTCCATCCTCCAATGTGTTAAAAATATGAGAGATGGTCATTATATGAGGTGTCATTTTTTATTTTATCTCTTGGGAAAGGGATGGCTATAATATTTATCTTCTTGCATGTAATTTATATATATATTAGTGGAGTAGAAGTAAATTGGTCAAATCATTCTCTAGCTTTGTGGGTTTAAATTTTATTTCTTTATGGAATTTTTATTTATTATATCTAGAGAAAATCCATTAAATGTTTTCAATTTTCATGGTTTTTGTGACTCATGTCATTTCAAAAGTTTTTGTTGAAACCCATATGGATAATATTTTTGCCAAGTACATCCAATCTAATTTTATATGAGACTGTTTGATTCTATATGATTCTTTTGTTCCCTTTACATTTGTTACTCTGATTTATATTTTCATTGAGAGGAAAAAGTTCTAATTCATTTTATCTACATCTAAGTTATTTAGGATGTATTCCATGCTTGTGTCACTATGGGTTTCTACCCTTCACCTCCATCCTCTTCCATTCTTCTTCCATTTTTATATCTATTCATTTCCCTTTTTGTTATTTCAAGTTAAAAATACTTAAAAACCCCCAAAAATACATATCCTATGAGGGAGATACCCCATTACAATGAAAATTAAAAACACATATCCAATCAATATTTTATAGTGTTTCAAGATTAATGCCACTATCATTTGAGCATGTCAATAAAATAAATAAAAATAGTAGTGACATAAACAATTTCCAATAGTTTTTGAAAATTCTACTAAGTATTAAATGGTGTATTCAATTTATAAAATATTAAGAAAATATTCCCCTTTCAAATGAATATTAGTCACTATATTGAAATAAAACCTATAAATTATGGAATGCAACCCATATTTTCATATTCTAAATTTTCATAATATGCCTAGCTTGAAAAAAATTTGTGGAAAAGAAAATAAGATAAGAACAAGAAAAAGTTGATGAAAAAAATCAATAGTTGATGAGATTATCTTGGATAATGATGAGAAGACACAAACATTATATAAGTAGCATAAAATAAGTATTACTACAGCTTAAAAAATTAAATTAGATCCTACCCATGATCATGAGTCTAGATGTTTAATGAAAGAAATACAAAATAGGTGCAAGCTCATGCAAGCAAAAAAAGAATAATGTCAGTGTGAAGAATAATTGGAATGCATGGAAAATAATGGTGTATTCACTTCCTTTGACACCTAGTATAAAACATGTGTTGAATAATAAAATATATATTATTATTGGCTTGATGAGAGACTCAATATCTTGCCTTTCCTTTGCCTTCTTGTTGATAAATTTATTCCTATGGAAATGAAGAGATGACAACACTAAAAGGAACACATATTGAGAATTTAAATGTTTATCAAAGGAATATAAAATACTAACCACTATGATGAAGTCTTGTAGTTTCCAAAATCCATTCAAATAAAATTTATAGAGGTAAAAGTGAAAAAATTCAACCATCTAAACACCAATCATAAAAAATAAACTTCTAAAAATATTCAATGTTGTGAAGTTTTCATCCTTAGCTAATTTTTGGAAGTCTATGAAGACTATCTTTATAATAAAATAAAGGAAATTGTAGATGGATATTGGATTGATGAAAAACACATGGATTTGTAATTTATTTATCTCCCCATATAAAATTTCATGACATATGGTAATGAATAGATGACAATCATATGCTTGAAATATGTGCTAAAGTTTCAAGTTACGATTGGTAGGAAATAAAGCCCTAGTCTTAACTTTGAGGTGTATATATTGTAGAATCCATGTAGAATAAATTTTAATATCTTTTAGAATTAAAAAAATAAACAAAAAATACCACTTAACTAGAATATATTGAGAATTTTTAGAACCATGATGTCTTCATTCCAAGTCATTTCTTAGATACTTCTAATGACGATTTAATTTATGAAGAACTAAGTGTCCCTCTTTGTAAACCTTCCCTTAAGGAGAATAAAACTTCTAAAGATTTTGAAAAAGTGGATTTTCCACTTGTCTCATATTATCCTCAGCCTTTGGAGGATTTGTTTGAAATGGTTGTAATTAATAAGGGTGAATTTATTTGCTATCAATAACGTGATACCATTGCCATAGAACCTTTTGTTCATGAGTCAAATAAGATAAAAGACAATATATATTATTAAATTTATGAATAAGAAGTTATTTTTGATGTGAAAAATAAAAATTCATTATTCTTTGTTATATATGAAAATACTCCCCTCAATGGAAATATCATCCCCCTTCACTTGTTACTTCAAAGAAGGTCTAAACAACTCAACTCAAAAGGAGAAAGTCTTTGATGAAGATTTTGTTTCCAAGTATCACAGATTGAATCATATTATACTATTAATTTAAGATTGGAGATTTGATAAAAATATGGATACCAAACCTATTTAATATATTGAAGAGTTATATATATAGTAAGAGTTTCACAAGTTTGATAAAAACTCAATATAAATAGGTGCTTATTGTTGTGCATGAGAATGATGGGGTTGCATATATAATGGATAAAAATACCATATTTATATCATCATCCTTATCTCAATGCTTCAAAAAATACCTAATAAATCAGTCTAAGAAAGATAAATCATTAAATAATACAATTATAATCTTCTTTCAACATTATTACATGAGCAATAATTAAATCATGAGTGCCACAAGATATGTATGGATGAAAAGGATATATTTGTTGATGTTGAACATAAACATACATAATTTGGGGAGAATTAAAACCTGAGTGCAATAAATGTGAAGGTGAGAGTGTATCACTATAATAATGATGAAAAATATTTTACAAATATACTACTCTAGTTGTGTATCCTGATCATGGTACTGTGTTGCAAAAAATCCATGATCTCCCCCCAATAGATCTCACATTTCCACTCAAGCTGGACCTCATGTTTCTTATGTTCCATGATGCTTGTGTTTATTTTACCTCTTCAATCACTCCTTATCTATTGATAAAAGGACTATTTTATTTAACTAATTAGTGAGTTTGTAAACCCCTATTAGGCTCATGTTCTTAGCACTCTGTTGAATTTATTTTATTGTTTCCCTTTTTTATTTTATTTTGTGTTGTGTTTCAAATAAGTACCTTGTGATGTGTTTCCAAGCCTCTATTCATGACTCTTTTACCCAATGGATAATCACATTTCTAAGCTAATAATTTTGGAGTTATCCCTTTGTGGATATTGTTTGTTGATTTTGGGAAATAGGCATACCTATTCCCTGTTGTTGCAATTCATTCATGGTGTTATTTAGAGGAGAATATTACATATTTCTTGGTGATAAATTATACCAAATTTGGTTTAAATTTCAAGGTAGTTTCATATTATCCATGACATTTTGACTAAGGTCTTTAGTTTGAGAAATATTATCTTTCATTTAAATATAGACATTATACATATCAAAAACTAATGTTATTTGGCTAAAGGGTTGTACAATTTATATTGTGTAGCTAGAGGCATCTATTTTTTGCCATGTTGACTGAGCTATCTAAATAAACAACATGATAGAAACAACCTTTCTATTGAGGTTATGAGATAGGTTGAGATGGGTTTGGTACAGTTATTTTACCTATTCTATTCATCCATAATACTTTTCCTTTTTTAAAGCATATTTTTGTCTTGTTGCGGCATTTGGACTAGAGATTAACTATAGCTATTTGATGCCTATTCGAATGGTTGAATTCAAGGTACATTACTAGTAGTTCTAATCCAACTACTCAGACTTTAATGTGAGAAGTTTGGCAAAAACTTGACCGTACTTCAATAGCTCTAATAATCACTTCATCTTTATTCTCTAACAAATTACCTTCAAATAAGTATGTATCATAACTTTTTTGCATTGGCATTGTAACATAGTATGAATCTTGTTGTTGGCTTTGTTAAATGTTAGGCATTATTTGATCAAGGTATTGTGTTGTTTGCTCTAGTTCTTAGCATGGATAAGGAGTTAAAGTTAACAAATATTTCACTAAAGGGTCATGCCTTTGTTCAACATATGGGAAGTTATAAGATGGATAATGATCTATCTTATAAGCTACGTCATCATACAACTCTTAAATAAAGGGGTCATTAGTCACAAAGTTATCCAAACTTGGATTATACACAGTTCCACTATGTGTGTAATGAAGGATGTTAATATCCATGGATAGGTCACATGAAAAACAAAGGGTCCAAAGGTAACAAATAATCGAGGTCTAAAAATAAAGTACCTTTAGATCTATAAAAGAGTCACAAAGGGATAGACAACTAAACTAGGCAAAGGGAGAAAAAAATAAATACAAAACCAGTATAACAAAATGATATTGATTTGCCCAAAGGCATTTATAATCAATGACAAAAATAACAGAAAGGCTTAACCTCATCTATGGCTAAAGTATTGATTTGCCCAAAGGTGGTTATAATCAGTGACACCATTGTCTAAACAAAGTAGAACAATTTCAAACTAAGATCAAAAGATAAAAACAATGTACCCAAAGGTAGTTATAATATTGCTAATGTGAAAAATAAGGCTGGACTCAAAAACAAAGAAATCACACAAACTCAAAACAAACTAAACTAAGGCAATTAACTTAGATGACACTTCAAAAATGGTTTGTTAAGACTCAAATTTTTATTCACAATATATTATTTATAATAATGGGATTAGATCACTCAAAAATTTGGCATAACAAACTTCAAACTAAGTATGTGGCAATAACTTGGCTTAAAAGGATGCTCTAAACAAGATACAAAACAAACAATAATCACTAGGTTTAGCCAAGGGGAATTTTAGATAAAATAGGAAATAAACCCAAGTAAACTAATTTAAACACAAAATGTTGACAAACTAAGCCCAAATTAGATGAGGTTTTGGCATGAACCTGATTAGTTTAGGATTTGCACTTTGAAAAGTTGAGTTTTAGATTTAATCTAAAAAGACTAGAATGTTCTAAGGTAAAAGGGATAAACCAAAATGGGTAGTGTAATAATGAATTTAAAATAAGAGAGGTATAACAATGGTTTGGAACTTGGTTTCAAAATCAACAAGAGATTGAAATAATTTAGGTAGCATAACAACACTCCTTCAAACAAATGTCATGGTAAATGGTTTTAGACTAGAATATCCAAGGAAAAAGTTTGAGACCAAATGGTTAGCATAATGATGCCCCATTTAAACAAATGACACAACCAATTTTGGAACAAATCTCTAAGGCAAAAAGTGCAACACAAATGAATAGAGTAGCACCTCTTAGACTAAAGGGGTGTAAGGACAATGTGATGTTCTAGACTTGTTTTTGACATGACAACACAAACAAATAGTTTTATTCTAAAATCACTCATGTAAACTAAAAAAAATGAAACTAACACTAATGGTTCATCTTATATCTAAAATTAACATAAGTGTGAATAGATTCTACCAAAGTTTCCACTGATATACCGATGCTTGTGAGGAATTAAATGTTAATCCAAAAATTAATGTACAAGTGTAGGTAGGGTTTTTATACCCTCTTTGTCTCTCAAGAATTGATACATGGTATGAAATTAGAGTGAGGAGCACTCGACATTTGGCAATAAATTATATGGCAAGTGGGGGTTTGAATAAAATATATAAGTTTCACACATACTAGATGGTACCAAGTGTGGTTAACATAAGGGTACAATCACATCAAATGAATCCAAACCACCTAGATTACTATGCAAGGGTCAATTCCTTTGTATATTGACTTCATCCATGTACTTCTTAGTGGATTCTGATGTCTGTTTGTTGCATGGACTGAGTACCCATTGGGATGGTTAGGCTAACTACTCACCACTATCCTATTCAATAATTTGCCTAATTTATATATCCCATCATAGAGTGGGGTTGGTATGATGTTTGCAAATGAAACCCTAGGTAAATGCACCCATAAATAACTCCTTCACATAAGCTAAATGCATAAAATAAGTAAATGAAAAATGAAAGACTTTAGAGGTTGTTTATAGGTGACCCAAGTCACTCAGAGGTTGGGGAGAGCTATGCGACATTATTTCTGACATAAATTTACAAATAATGATAATAAACTAAGCACTTTTATTCACCCAATTTACCTAAAGGGGATGGTTAGAGAGCATACAAGCAATAGTTTCTAATTTTCCATAAACAAAGAAACTAGTCTAAGAACTTTAAAATTTAGCTAATAATGAAAAATAAAAATAAAGTGAAGAAGCTCGTAAGAGCTCTAACTAAGATGTATGTTCCTTTTAATATCACCAAATTGAAGTGTGTTTGAAAATTTGGCCCCTTTGCCTTATTTTCACTCGTAAATTTTTCAAAAACAACTAAAAGACAAATACAGTTAAGTGGGTTTTAGCACCAAACAAAATGTATGTGAGATTTTAACAATGCTTAAGCCTTTTCTCTCTCTACCTTAGGTCCTAAAAAATGTTAGAGGGTTTTCCTATTTAGAATATAAAAAAAAGTGAGTAAGCAACAATTTATTTTGAGATCTCAAGTTTTTATTTTTGTCTCAGATAAATCATCACTGATTACAGGAGAGATTGATGTTGATTCCTAAAATTGACATCGATTTGGTTAGATCATCGATGTTTCCTAAAACCACATAAAAAATGTGTTTCAAAATAAAAAATGGTTTCTAAACAAGTTTAAAACTTGGTCTTCTCATGGCTCTGCAAGGAAAAGGCTGCAAAAGCAATAAACAAGTTGTTAAAAACAAAAATGAAAGAAAGCATATCAATAAAATCAATTTTTGCTATGTTCCCATCTTGTTCTATTATGACATAGATATCATCATCAATCCATATAATTGGTGAAGATTTGATACAATCATCATCATTCCCTATAACCTTGTTAAAAAAAAGACATAAAATTCAAAGCTAAAACTCTAAACTTGAAGATTTAAATGCATCCATTAGAAAAATTAAAGCTAGCATATCAATCTCCTAGGCCATATGTGATGCTTGGTCCCACCAAACATGCCATTATATTACTTAGGTTTTTTAAGTGAAAAAAATATGTAGATCAGTCCCTTTTTAGTCCAAATAAGAAAACATCAAGCATAAAAATACACTAGGACTAAAAACTCTTGCCTAAGAACTAGGGAGAGCATAACATAATAAGGAAGATCACAAATAAAGATGAAGATAATATAAATTTATTACATCCTTTGTTGAATTTTATGCTTAATTTTTCACATACATATGTCCATGTTCAACCTATGATGATTTTAGTCTTCTACCAATGCCCTTCCATGGTGGTATCATCTCTCTAATAGTCACTTGTGGCTTGGTGTGAAGCTTGACATAAATGGGCATTATAACACTATTCTCAAAGGATTCAAAAATGTATTCCAATAGAATAACATTACACACAAAAGGTTATTGGTATATGGTGTGGGAACTTGTATTTATAGCTTAAATAACTAACATTAACCCAAGGGAAGTTAGGTTAAATTATAACTTGGGTTTAGTCTAAATTAACCTAGGTTGAGTTAGTCTAACTCTAGGTGGGGTTAAGGCACTCATAAAATCTTGACACCTCAATTTCAGATATTTATGAGGCATGACAACTCACTTTAGATATCTATGAGGTGTAAGTCATATTTTTGAATTTTTAAGAGATAATAAATCACATTATTAGCTCATTTGACCTTTGACTTCATATTTGGATAAAAAATCCTTTTTTAGTAAATGAAATTCATTAATTTGATTTGGAATTTCTATTTAGGAAAGTTAATTAGGATTTGTAATATAATTAGTCTTGATTATTACTTTTTGGATTTTGTAAATTGTTATAAATGTTATAAATTAATATCTTGACATGCTAAAAGTGTCAATTTACTAAGTCATAATTTAACTAGGGTTAGAACTAAACTAGGTTAGAGATGCATTCAAGGTAATACACCAAATAAGGTATTCCGGTCATGTTTTGGGGAAATTAAATCCTTTATGTAGATGAATTTGGGTAATTCAAATGATTTCTAGGCTTAATATCGAGTCATTTTCTAGAAATTGAATTGAATCCTAATTTAGGCATGGAAGTGGCCAAAATTAAGTGTCTACAATTCAAACTCTCATATGTTACTTGAGGAACATTTGTAAAATTATACTTGAGGGAGACTTAATATATGTTTGAAAATCCAAAGGAATCTTGGTTGATCTCATACTATAGTTGGGCTTGACATGGGATGATATCCTTAGTAATACAGTAGGTTTCCATGAACTGGCATGTAGTTTCCCATTTTATGCCTCTCTAAAATGGCACAAAGATACTTTAGGATGATATCCAAAATAGATTATAATACACACATACCTATCTATGTAACTAAAGTAGTGGGTTTTGATTATACCATATAAAAGGATATATTTCAAGGATGAGTATCTCCTTGGCGGCAATCCAAATTAGTGGTTGTTGGAAGCCTTAACGGGTCAACTAGTAGTCATGCATCAAGGATGATGCCCCTTAATGGGGGAATAATGTAATGTACCTCATGGAATAGTGAGTGACTTCGATTTTTAATTGACATATGATTGCATTAAAATACTAAGATCCATGTTAATTGGATGATATAGTGCTCATCTATAGATGCATGATGAACACAAGATCATTGATACTCTTATTTGATTTGGGACTATGATGATATTCAAAACATGTTAATATGTTTTTTAGGTTTACACAATGTGACTATGATAATATGATGGTTATAATTTCATGGTGGTGTTTATTATAAGGTTAAATAGGCTATGCAAATGATAATTTTGATTTATCAATGCTTAAATTATTTCCATATTTTACAATTAAGTTATATATTTATTAGATATTATATTGACCTTACTTCATGATCTTATGAATTGATATATAAGTTGATTGTGTTGGTTTAAATTAAATTATCTATCATGTTTAATGTTACAAGCTTAAGATACTAGGATAGAATAATTTCATGGGTGGAATGAGTGTGCAAGAACATGTCACTACTAATGAAGGAACAAGGACTATGATAGGGATTTTCACATCATGTGTGACCCTATCTTAGACCCATTTCTTGTCTTCAACATTACCGATCTTAGTTAGGCTCCTTGAAATATCATTTGGAATTTTATTTAGCTTTGGCATGTATAAATAGGTGTTAATCACTAATTGAGTTGGTATAACCACATTTGGCTTTTCATATTTAATGCATGGGGATGAAGTAGGCCAATATATAGAATGTATAGTGGTAGATTTGTATTCTTGAGTCCAAGAGATGGGTTAGTCTTAGAAGTAACTAGTAGGATTATGAAAATCTATCATGTGTTATTATGGACTAGAATAGGAAGTACATTTATGGGTGGGAATGGGATAGTGATAAGAGATGGTTAGTTGATCTAAGAAAAACAATGAATGTTTATCACATTCATATTGGCTATGTGAGGAGGTGAGGACACCTATTTGAGGAATGAATTTTTCTTGGAATCTAGGAGGAAGGAAACAAGAGAAGGTCCTCAATAATGAGAGCCTCAGCTACTAGACTACTTGAGAAAAGGATTCCAATGGAAATTAAAGTTGATTGGTAGGCCTCCTTATGACTTGACTATTATGTTGTTGACTAAATGAAGTTTATGTGATTTTTATTAAATTACTACATTTGAGAGGAGTAAGACTGACTAGGGAGCTTCTCTTCTTTTCTTATTTTATCATTGCTATGATTTGTTTATCCTATAGTTTTCTTGCTCTTGTATTAGAATCCAAAGTTGAGACATTCCTCTATCGTATTGCTACTGTTAGATCTTTTACTTGCATGGGATTGGTAAGGATCCTTGGTGTATAATATGGAATGATGATTTGAAGGTTTCACTCTTCATAATATAGGATTGTTTAGAACCTCTCATGTTGGATATGATGGTAGGATGCCTAAACCCTCTCATGACTAGCATAGTGAACCATAAGTTGTTGGTCGAAGGCCTATTTACTTAACACCTCATGTTTTATTTTGGCTGTGCTTGGTCACTTGATGAAATTGACTCAATTTTTGTAGCTATTTATGGTTGGAATGTTTATTATGAGTAACCATATCCTTGATCCTTGAAACCTAAACCACTCTTACTCCTTCCTTACTTGTCTTGTACCATGATGTGAACATTCCTGGAGCTAGGAGTCCTAAGCTTAGGGTTGCATAGAGAAGTTTTTTGAATATGGAAAAAGTTTGGGAGGTGAGCCCTCCTTATATTGGTTTAAGATGCACTTAGATTAAAAAGTAAATAGTCTAACAAGTATTTACTATTCTTATTATGTTTCTTTTTTATAGCTATTTGTAACCCAAGGATTGTGTGTTCTTAGTCAAATTAATGTATACGTATGTCAATGATTTATTATGGGATAAGATATGTGTAATGAAATTAATTCAAGAATAAATGATAATAATAGTATTATATCACAATGTGAATAAAATATAGTATAATATATGATCTGGGCAACAATTTAGGTGACAATTCGGGTGATGGTTCCACCCTAATTGATGATAGAACTTTTGGGAGCCATAACTTTTGCACCGTATCTCTAATTTACTCACCATTTGAATTGTTGTAAATATAAGAATGAGGATAATGTGATGAGATGTCATTGAGATATACTAGATGGATTTTGAACCCCAAAAACCCAATAAAAGTTCCCCAAATTTTATTTTTAGACTACACTACTAAAATTGAAATTTGGGGCACTTTCATTGGGTTTTTAGGGGTAAAAATCCATTGAGTAGAGCTCAATGAAATATCACCACATTATCCTAATTCTTATATTTCCAATGGTTTAAATGGTGAGTCAATTGGAGCTACGGTGCAAAAGTTATGGCTCCTGAAAGTTTTGTCATCAATTGAGTTGGAACCATCACCTGAATTGTCACCTGAATTATTGCCCAAATCAATATATGAATAAAATACAAGCCAATTAAAGGAGGAAACCTTTAAAATATTTAATAAGAGTAAAATTCATAATATGATGGTAAATAACTACCCACTACCTCGTATATATAGTCTATCTAGGCCATGGTTACTCCATAGGCTGACCTTAACCCAATGAAAGCATAAATAAATGTGATTTAACATCAAAGAGGGATAAGTATGCCAAAATTAAGATATTAATATATTGATACATGTAATAGGTTATATGCATATCATACCCTTCCCGTTTAAAACAATGTTGTCCTAAATGTTGAATAACTCTAGATGTTGTTGCAAAAAATCTTCAACCTCCCAAGTTACATCCTCATTACTCAGGTTCTTCTACTTGATCATATATTCCTTAAGCTCTCTAGTTTTAAACCTCTTAGTATGTGTTTTTAGGATCTTCTCTAGTTCCAAAATGACTCATCCTTCTTCATCTAGTTCTATTAGCTCTATCTAGGCTAAAAATTTCTATCCAATGACCTTCTTCAAGTAGGAAACATGAAATATTAGGTGTACGAGAGATGAATGAGGCAACTCTAACTTGTAATCCATACTTTAAATTTTTTGTAGAACCTAATAAGGGCCATAATATTTAGGATCAAGTTTTTGTCCTTTTTTTGTTGCTTCAAGGATATATGCTCATAAGGATGAAAACATGAAAATACCCAGTCACCCACATCAAAATGTCACTCACTATGATGTTAATCAGCTTTTTGATTCATCCTATTTTGTGCTAATTCCAAATTCTCTCTCAAGACAACCAAAACCTCTTATGGATGTTGAATGTGCTCCTCCACATCTCAAACCTTGGTTTGTACCCTTAAGGAAGAAGTGATAGAAGGTAGATGGTAACCACATAGTTCTATAAATGGGGACATTTTAGAAGAGGTATGAAAAGATGTGTTATACCACCATTCTTCAAGTGGTAGCCATTTAAGTTGTTGTCCCCCAAAAAAATATCACTCATTTTTGGGACAACATTTGAACTATTTTGGTCCTAAAGGCCAAAATTGTCTCTTCCCTTTTCAAAATTTGTCCTAGGCATTCAAATTCCTCATTTTTCAAGATTCTCAGAAATATACAGACTCTACAGGCTTAAATCTATGGACTTTGTAGGCTTGAATCTACAGACTCAATAGGAAGAGAAAATCTATGGACTCTGCAAGCCAAGTTTAAAGGACTTCACAAGTTGATTTCTACAGACTTGGTTTCTACAGACTCTACAAGCATGTTCATTTCTATAGGTTCAAAGGCTTTTGCAAGCGGGTTCAACCAAAAGAATCAGTTTCTAACACTTGGTCATTTTCAAGATTGGTTCATTGCCTTGGTTTAATAAAAAATCTCCATTGGCAAGCATTTAAGCAAAAAAGGCTTAAACCATTGAACCATTGAACCACATTGGTTCAAAGGTTCAATGAGTTCAAAGTTCAACCAATCAGTTCAATGCTTTATTTCACTTGGGTGGTTCATCCTCTTTGTTTCAATGCTTTGGTTCATCCTTTGGTTTAATCAAATGGTTCATTAGTTAGTTCAAGGCTTCATTTGAACCATTGAACCAAATCTTGGTTCAACGGTTGGTTCAAACAAATGGTTCAAGGCTTGGTTCATTCAATTGGTTCATCGGCTTGAACCATTAGCTTGAACCATTTTGGTTCAAATCTTAGTTCATCAGCTTGGTTCAACATTTGGTTCAACCAAGCAGTTCATTGCTTTGGTTTAATGAAGTGGTTCACCAGAGCGGTTCAACATTTGGTTCAACCAAGCAGTTTAATCAAACGATGTAATAGTTGGTTCATCGCCTTGGTTCAAAGGAACGGTTCAAATGTAAAAGTTCAAGAGAGCTCCTGAAGGACAAGTGCCCTTGTGGAGGGCACTTAATTGACAAAAATACCCTTTGAAAGGGTCATTTTCAAAAAAGGCCGCAAAGGTAAATTCTTTCAAATTTTTGTTTAAGGCATTTGAAAAAGCCTAAGGCATAATTCCTTTGGATAAAAAGTCTGAAAGAATTTGGAGAAGCTATGGGCAGAAAGCTTGAAGAAACAACCAAGGCAAATGGATGGAACATTTCCACAGACTTTTTGTCTACAGGAAATGTCCGTGGACTTTTTGTCTATGGGAATTTGTCTGCAGAGAAAGCCCGAGGAAAGCCCATGAAAGACTTCTAAGGAAAAGGCTGACGAAGGACCCCAAAGCACAGGTGCCCTTATGGGGGACTCTCAGCTACCAAATTGAAGGAAATTTACCCTAAGATAAAGGGTCACCTTCCCTTTAGGAAGATATAAAATGAGAAATTTGAAGGAAGAATCTAGCGACCCGCCAGAATAAAGAAGTCTGAAGGCCATTTGAAGATTGCCTGAAGGGCAAATACCTTTGCAAGGGCCTTTTCTCAACCCAAGGCAAATCATTTCTTAAGGCCTGAAAGGGTAGGTTCTTTTTGGGAAAGTGCCAAACAAAAAAATTGAAGAAGGACCAAGGGGTGACATGCCCGAAGATGTCAAATTCAAGACAGCGAAGTAGCCGTTGAAAACATAGTGACGGGTGTGTGAACGTCAATTTTAAAGTTCATAAAATAGTCGTTGATCCTTTGAATCTATAGACCCAAATGCATTCATAGGATTTAAGGCCAAGACTAGTAGAAAGTGAGGAAGGAACAGAACAACAAATTGAATCCAGGACCCAATTCAATTAACCAGAAAAGGAGAAACGATGAAGGTAGGATCAGATCATCAGGTGGACATTAAAAGTTGCAAACTTTCAATAGCGTGACTTGTTTCTCTGCATTGATAAAATAAAATGGGTAAATGCCCCTAAGTTCTAGCCTATCTTCTTAACAAATTTCAATGCAACATTATGTGTTACTATTCCCAAGTCCTTCTTGAAGAGGCTATATAAGGGACTCTCTTCTATTGTAAATGCATCTCTTTTTGACAATCAAAACAAAACTCTACCCAAATTGAAAGGCATTTCTGAGACTTTGAGCTTAGTTTGTTGATCATATTTTGTTATTGGAATAAGAAAGAAAGTGATTTTTTAGACTTTGTGTTGTGATATCTTTGTTGTTGAAGAAACTACTCTTATGTCTTTTTCCTTAATATATCTTCTATTCCTTTAATTCAACAAGCAGAATTAGTGATAGTAGTCAGGAAGGTGTCCTGAAGAGTTAACTATGGAGAGACTTTGTGCCCCCATAATTGCCTTTAGTGTGTTTTCTTCTCATTTCTATGTAAAGGACCTTGGGACGACTTTGTGTCCTCATTGTCCTTCATATCTTACTCTTGAGCAATTCAGGTGGAGACTTTGTGTTGCATCTTGATTTGCTGGTTATTACATCTTTTGCTACATTTTGTTGTTACTACCTGGAGTATTCTTGTGGCTTGATGAATAGTACTTTTGAAAGAAGAGGAGTGTTTTCTATCATTTTCCTTGAGTTTCTCCTTTGATTTGCATGCATCATCTTTGAAGAAAGAGAGATGGATGGTTTGTCCTACCCTTGAGTATTATTTTATGTTTATATATATATATATATATATATATATATATATATATATATATATATATATTGCATACGTATAGGGAACCTCCCCTTGATGAGAGGAGAGGTCAGTCCCCTTCTAATGTGGTAAACCTACACATTTGGATGACTAATCTTCCTACTTTGGCTGATCAAACTTATTTCATTTATTAGTATGCTGATCAACAAAAAATTCAACCAATAGTTTTTGGTGACTCCACTGGAGATATAATATCCATTATCCATTTATAATCTATCCATTCACCTCCACACTAGCTGAAAAAGAATGCACAGTTTAAAGCCTCAAGCTTTAACTGAAGCAAGGTCAATTCTTTTCCATTTTTGTTTCACAATCTAGTAGATTCAAGATATACACAAAGCCAAAGGGCTAAATGTATCATTGACCCTATATTCAAGTTGGTATAGCAAAGTGATTTTGATCTATTTCCTTCACCATCTCATCTCCAATGAACTAAGAGCTTTCCTCCTACTAAAGTCAAATCTCCATTGCTAGATGAAGTATCTACTTTTGCTATTGATAAAGCTTTGCCAATAATTACCCCTCTGAGATTTGTTATTCCTCATTTTCATAATCCTAAAGTGGCAGTTCAAGGCCCCTAAGGTAATGCTTTTGGTCCTCTAAATTTTACTCCACCTCTACATGAGCTTCCATGTAGTTCAAGGAAGAATTTCCCCAAATTCTATGGTGATGGGAAATTTCATCTTGATGAACACATTGCAGCCTTCAGCATAGTTTGTGGAGTAATCAGAGTAGAATTTGAAGATGTAGTAGTCAATTTTTTTGTGGAGACACTACAAGGTGCTATTGTAAATTGGTTTTATCATCTACAGGCTCAGTCAGTAATCGATTAGAATACTCTCAAAGATAAGTTTGAAGCTAGATTCAAACCTGTAGAAGATGCACATGCACTTTTGGTTCAACTTACACAGATGAAGAAAGAGCCTTATGAGCCTATGAGAAACTTCATAGCCAAATTTGACAAATTGAAAAATAGAATTCCTATAATAGCTTGACCTACAGCTGAAAATCTCAAATGCTTTTTCATTAATTCTCAGTTACTTGAAGTAAGTTTCTCTTGAGACATGCTGGTCAAATAGATCTTGCTGCAGCTCAACATTTGGCCATTGAGGTAGAAGATGATCTCATCTTAACAGGGAAGATAAGAAAAGATCCAAATAAAAATAGAGCTTCGTCATCTTCTGAATATTCATCTACAAGCACCACAGATCTAATGGTGTAGAAATTGGCAAATGAGTTACTTGCTCTCAAAAAGAAAATGGATTAAAAAATGTCTTTTGCTCCTTCATACAGAAGGACATTCCTAAATTAGTCATATCAGGGAAATGCTACCAGGAATCAAGGGCAACAAATTTCCTTCCTCCCCCATAAGGGAAACTTGCCCTAGAAGCTTCTCCAACTAATTCAGCAATGGAATATCTTGAAGCAAAATCAGAGTTTTCTTTCTAGCCTAAATTAAATCAAGAAAATGACACTGATCTCCTTGAAGACAATCAAGAAGAATTAGCTGGTGACTCGCACATTGGTTTCTTGAACTACCAAGATGAACCCAAAAGTAAAGGAGAAGATTTTGATGGATCATATGCAGTGTTTACCAGGTCTAAAAACTAATAAGTCCATTAATCTAATAAAGGGAAGATAGAAGATCAATTATAGCCATCAATCATGATTGCTAAGCATGGAACCATTCTGCCTTTTCAGTCAAAAGATCTGATAACCACCCAAAAGGCAAATACATCAATTTTGTCTTCCCCTTCTACTTTAAATTTGCAAACTAGCCCACCTCCCATCCCTCCTAAAACTCAGAAGGTTGCAATACCTTTCTTTGTACCTAGCTTAATTCAGCCATTTGACATAATCGATAATGTCAAAAAGACAAAAATACAAATGTCTAAGTTTGAATATTTACAGTCTAATCTTGATCAATTGGATAAGTTGATCTAATGTGTAAAAAATTTGGTCATTACTCCCCCAGCTATTCCTTGAAAAATAGAACCTTTCTATGTTTCCTTGTTAATTAATAGCCACAAGCTGAGTAACTATATTATAGACTTAGGCACATCTAATAATGTCATGCCTACTGAAGTAGCCAAGTCTCTTGGTCTCACACTGACCAAGACATTTGGGAGATGTTTCTCCATGGAGAATAAGCAAGTACCATTGCTAGGGCAAATTAAAGATGCCCAATTTGCATTTGCAGCCTTTCCAGACAAGAGAATCAAGATGACTATATTGGTGGCTGACATCCCAGCATCCTATGGCATTTTTCTTGGATGAAATTTCTATAAGGACGTGGGAGGAGAACTAAGCATGGATCTATCTGAGGCAAGGATCCTTGTACAAGGCATAATGAAGAGGTTGTTCCCTGAAAAGGAAGCAAAATATGTGGTCACCCAGACATCAGCCCCTAAAGCTCAAATTCTTTTTGAATCTGTAGGTATGGGTAACTATTTTCTATCTATAGATGAAGTACATGAAACATCTGATATAATTCTTGAAAGGGTCAACTCAAAAATCAGTTCAACTAGAATAGCAGAAGAACTAGTAGGCTGCAATACAGATGAAGGATCCTCCATCTCTAATGAAGGAAATTCTAAAGAAAAATCAGTATCAAATGAGATATGGACTTTGGAGTTTGATGGTAGTTGTTCCTCTACCGGTTCAGGAGCTAGGATTGTGTTGATATCTCCTCAATGAGATATGTTTTCTTCATCTTACAAATTATAGTTTAACAACACTAACAATATAGTTGAATATGAATCTTTGCTGCTTAGAATGAAGGCTGCTCAAGAAAAAGTCATCAAGTTTCTTCATGTCAAAGGGGATGTTGAATTAGTGGTTTGTCAAGTAATAAATATTTACCAAACTAAGAATGAAATATTATGCCACTATCGTAACCTGGTTTGGGACCAAATTGAAAGCTTTGATGCTTTCAACATTTCTGTTATACCTAGAGAGTCTAATGATAGAGCTGATGCACTTGTTGTTTCAGGAACTCTTTTAGTTCTTCATTTATATTTCAAAGAAGATAGGTATACTATTGAGTTAATCTATATACCAAGTGTTCTTAACAATGTTGATTATTGGCAAGTATTCAATGATGATCATCAAATCATTGCCTTCTTAGAATAGAAAGACAATCTTGAACAACTATGTTTTGAAGGCAGTGAACCTCAGAAGTATGAATTAGCCTCTGAATCTAGTTCAGACATAAATGAAGAATTCTTACAGTTGAAAGGAAATGAAATTACCAAAGGCTTGGTTTCTCTTGAGAATTTGTTTGACAAACATGATAGATTTATCAAACAATAGCAAACAGACTCAAGTTTCTCTCAAGGATTTGATCAAGTAAATCTGACCACTAAAAAAAATCCCAAGATGGTTAACATTGGTAAGTGTTGCACCTCTAAAGAAAGATTCAAGTTCACCTCTTTACTCTGTCAATACATGTATGTCTTATCATATTCTTATGAAGACCTGAAGTCTCTTATACCTAATGAAATCTGTCATGACATTCCTCTCAAGGCTGATTCAATGCCCTATAAGCAAAAATCCAAACAGTATAATCTAAAAATATCAAATTTTAAGAATTTGAATCAAGCATCTTTGAAGGATAATTATCTTTTGCCAATTATGGATCAAGTGCTTCAAATAGTGATAGGTTCAGAGATGTTATCAATGATGAATGGCTTCTCAAGATATAATCAAGTTAAAGTTAGTAAATTAGACCGACACAAGACTGCATTCACCACACCTTGGGGTACATTTGTATATAGAAGAATGCCTTTTGGTTTAATAAATGTTGGTGCTACCTTTCAGAGAGCAATGGATCTAGCTTTCAAAGATGAGATTGGTAAATTCATAATGGTATACCTGATGACTTGAATGTCTTTTCAAAGTGTTGATCTGATCATGTATGCCACGTACAACAAGTGTTGGAGCACTACCGCCAGAATTGTATTTCCTTAAATCCTAAAAAGTTTATTTTTGGAGTAATAGAAGGGAAACTCCTTAGACACATTGTGTCAAAAAAAGGCATAAAGATTGACTCAGATAGATTCAAGTCTATTTAAGAGCTTAATTTGCCTACAAGTAAGAATGTTGTTCATTCTTTCTTTAGAAAAGTGAATTTCTTATGGAGATTCATCCCTGAATTTTTTGAGAAGACTAGACACATTGTGAACATGATGAAAGGGAAGACCATCTTTAGCTAGACTAAAGAAGGCAAGTCAACATTTCAAGATATCAAGACCACCATTACTCACGCCCCTACCTTGGTTTGGTAGATTACAACAAAAAATTTATCATATACAACTATGCGTCTGAACACACTCTTTCAGTAATTCTTGTTCAACAGGATAAAGAAGGTATGGAATCTCCTATCTCTTTCATGATTTTCCCTCTTAAAACTCATGAGATGAAGTATTCAAATGTATAGAGGCATGCTTATGCATCGATGAAAGCAGTCAAACATTTTCACTTCTATATTCTGAATTCACACACTACTGCCTTAGTTCCTAACACTACAGTCAAGTCTATATTAACTCAGCAAGAGTTTGGCATGAAAAGAGGTAATTGGATTTCAAATATCCAAGAGTTTGATCTAGACATCAAGTTGACAAAGTTGGTCAGGGGTAAAGGCCTATGACAATTAATTGCTGACAATAAGCCAGAAGACACACAGCGTGAAGAAACTGAAGTGGAAGAGACACCAACAATCATTTTTGTCTCCACTACCAATGAGGGGTATTTAGGTATCACTCATTTCCTTATTTATGGTGAATGTCTTGCTCATTTGTCTTACAAAGAAAGGAGGACTATCAGGTTAAAAGCTACCAATTTTGTCCTTTGGGACAACAGCTTGTATAAGAGAAGCATAGATGGAGTATTCCTTCTCTGTGTAGACAAAGAGAAGAAAAGCCAACTTTTGAAAGTTTCCACAATATGGCATGTGGAGGACATTTTTATACTCCTATGACTACTCATAAGATTTTGTGAGCCAGGTATTACTGGCCAACTCTTTTCCAAGATGCACATAAGTGGGTGAGAAAATGTGATCTCTGTCAGCAATTTGTTGGAAGACCCAAGTTAGCTGCTATGCCTCTCAAGCCAGTGATCATAGAAGAACCTTTACAGCAATGGGGAATTGATTTTATTAGGACAATAAACCCATATTCAAATGCTAAACATGATTATGTCCTTATAACAATTAATTATTTCACCAAATGGGTAGAAGCAATCCCAACTAAGCATGCTACTTTAGAAGTTGTATGCAACTTCCTGAAAGAGAATATCATTTCTAGGTTTAGAGTTCCAATCAAAAAATTTACTAATAATGCAGCTTGTTTCACCTTTCAAGAGATTACACAATTCTATTTCTATTATGGAATTATACTCTCTCACTCTTTTGATTATTTTCTATAAGGGAATGGACAAGCTGAATCCAGCAATAAGAATTTGGTAACTATCATCAAGAAGCTAGTAGATGACAATCAAAGGGCATGGAAAAAAGCATTGGTTGATGCTCTATGGGCAAATAGAATCACACCAAAGAGGGCAATTGGTATATCTCTTTTTCAACTTCTTTATGGTATCAATGTTGAGATACCAATCACCTTAGAATTGCTAGCCTTGAAATTGGCAAAGGCAATTGAAGATCAGACATATGAAAGCTCTCTTGATAAAAGAATCATGTGCCTGACTGAGCTAGAGGAATAGAGAACCATGGTGGTGGATATAATTGCTGCTCATCAAAGTCTGGTAAAGAAACTCTTTGACCAGAAGGCCAAAAATCATGATTTCTAGATTGGGGATCAATTCCTGTTGTGGGACAAAAGGAGAGAACCAAAGGGGATGCATGGAAAGTTTGAATCCCTTTGGAGAGGCCCATTTATAATTAATAAACACATTGCTGAAAATAGATTTCTACTGAAATATCAAGATGGCACACTCTTATCTCTGCCTCACAATGGGCAGCATCTGAAACAATTCAACTCTTAAAGTATTAGATCATTACATATGTATATATGTATATTTGTACAGTTTTTAATTCTATTTTGTTTTGTTTTTTTCCTTTTTGATGCCTTCCATTTCTAGGTAACATGACTCTGTATCCCAATGGCATACTTCAAGGCACTAGAGATTCTAGATTCTACTCCCTTCAATTCTTTTTTGCAATTGACAGAAGTTCCCTAACTGGAGCCAGCTGTTGTCTCCCAAAAAAATATCACTCATTTTTGGTACAACATTTGAACTATTTTGGTCCTACAGACCAAAATTGTCTCTTCCCTTTTCAAAATTTTCCTTGGGCATTCAAATTCCTCATTTTTCAAGCTTCTCAGAAATCTACGGACTCTACAGGCTTAAATCTACGGACTCTGCAGGCTTGAATCTACAGACTCAGTAAGAAGAGAAAATCTATGGACTCTGCAGGCCAAGTTTAAAGGACTTCACAGGTTGATTTCTATAGACTTGGTTTCTATAGAATCTGTAGGTAGGTTCATTTCTATAGGTTCAAAGGCTTCTACAAGCGGGTTCAACCAAAATAATTAGTTTATAACACTTGGTCATTTTTAGGATTGGTTCAGTGCCTTGGTTCAATCAAAAATCTCCATTGGCAAGCATCTAAGCAAAGAAGGCTTGAACTGTTGAACCATTGAACCGCTTTGGTTCAAAGGTTCAACGAGTTCAAAGTTTAACCAATCAGTTCAATGCTTTGTTTCACTCAGGTGGTTCATCTACTTTGTTTCAATGCTTTGGTTCATCCTTTAGTTCAATAAAATGGTTCGTCAGTCGGTTCAAGGCTTCGTTTGAACCATTGAACAAAATCTTGGTTCAACAGTTGGTTCAAACAAATGGTTCAAGGCTTGGTTCATTCAATTGGTTCATTAGCTTAAACCATTTTGGTTCAAAGCTTGGTTCATCAGCTTGGTTCAACATTTGGTTCAACCAAGCGGTTCATTGCCTTGGTTCAATGAAGTGGTTCACCGAAGCGGTTCAATGTTTGGTTCAACCAATCAGTTCAATCAAATGGTTCAACAGTTGGTTCATTGCCTTGGTTCAAAGGAGTGGTTCAAATGTAAAAGTTCAAGAGAGCTCCTGAAGGACAAGTGCCCTTATGGAGGGCACTTAGTCGACAAAAGTACCCTTCAGAAGGGTCATTTTCAAAAAATGCCGCAAAGGTAAATTATTTTGGATTTTTTTTTAAGGCATTTGAAAAATTCTAAGGCATAATTCCTTCAGACTTTTGTCTGAAGGAATTCCTTCAGACAAAAAGTCAAAGAATTTGGAGAAGCTGCGGGCAAAAAGCCTCAATAAATAATCAAGGCAAATGGATGGAACATTTTTGAGGACCTTTTGTCCATGGGAAATGTCCATGAACTTTTTGTCTGTGGGAATTTGTCTGCAGAGAAAGCCCGAGGAAAGCCCGAAAAAGACTTCTAAGGAAAAGGCTGCCGAAGGACCCCGAAGGGAAGGTGCCCTTGTGAGGGACTCTCAGTTGCCAAATTGAAGGACATTTCCCTAAAGCTGAAGGGTCACCTTCCCTTTGAGAAGATATAGAATGAGAAATCTGAAGGAAGAATCTAGTGACACGCCAGAATAAATAAGTTTGAAGGTAATCTGAAGACCACTTGAAGTGCAAATACCTTTGTGAGGGGCTCTTCTCAACCCAAGGTAGAGCATTTCTTAAGGCCCAAAAGGGTAGGTTCTTTTCAGGAAAGTGCCAAACAAAAAATCCAAAGAAGGACCAAGGGGTGACGTGCCTGAAGACGTCAAATTCAAGACAACAAACTAGCCATTGAAAACATAGTGACTTGCGTGCGAATGTCAATTTTAAAGTTCATAAAATAGTCGTTGATCCTTTGAATCTATAGACCCAAATGCATTCATAGGCTTTAAGGCTAAGACTAGTAGAAAGTGAGGAAGAAACAGAATAGCAAATTGAATCCAAGACCTGATTCAATTAACCAAAAAAGGAGGAATGATAAAGGTAGGATCAAATCACCAGGTGGACATTAAAAGTTTCAAACTTTCAATAGCGTGACTTGTTTCTCTGCATTGATAGAATCAAATGGGTAAACACCCCTAAGTTTTAGCCTATCTTCTTAATAGATTTCAATGCAACATGATGTGTTATTGTTCTCGAGTCCTTCTTGAAGAGGCTATATAAGGGACTCTCTTCTATTGTAAATGCATCTCTTTTTGACAATCAGAATGAAACTCTGCCCAAATTGAAAGGCATTTTTGAGATTTGAGCTTAGTTTGTTGACCATATTTTGTTATTGGAATAAGAAAGCAAGTGATTTTTTAGTCTTTGTGCTGTGATATCTTTGTTGTTGAGGAAACTACTCTTATGTCTTTTTCCTTAATATATCTTCTATTCCTTTAATTCAACAAGCAGAATTAGTGATAGCAGTCAGGAAGGTGTCTGAAGAGTTAACTATGGAGAGACTTTTTGCCCCCATAATTGCCTTTAGTGTGTTTTATTTTCATTTCTATGTAAAGGACCTTGGGATGACTTTGTGCCCTCATTGTCCTTCGTATCTTACTCTTGATCAATTCAAGTGGAGACTTTGTGTTGCATCTCGATTTGTTGGTTATTACATCTTTTGCTACATTTTGTTGTTACTACCTAGAGTATTCTTGTGGCTTTCTAAATAGTACTTCTAAAAGAAGAGTGTTTTCTATCATTTTCCTTGATTTTCTCCTTTGATCTGCATGCATCATCTCTGAAGAAAGAGAGATGGATGGTTTGTCCTACCCTTGAGTATTATTTTCTAGTTAATATATATATATATATATATATATATATCATACCTATAGGGAACCTCCCCTTGATGAGAGGAGAGATCAGTCCCCTTCTGATGTGGGAAACCTACAAATTTGGATGACTAATCTTCCTACTTTGGTTGATCAGACCTATTTTGTTTATCAGTATGCTGATCGACAAAATATTCAACCAACATAACCCAAAGTTCTTGCTTATTTGATATAAATAAATGGAGATACACCTCTAAACATTTGTTGACCACTTATGTTTATCCATTAGATTAGGGTGGTAACATGAGCTATGAGCTAAATGAGTACCCAAATAGGAAAATGGTTTAGTCTAAAAAGTACTAGTGAAAATAGGATCATTATCACTTACAAATATTTTTAGGTTTCTATGTAATTTTAGAATTGCCTCCAAAAAAATAGCCACTATTATACTTGCTATAAATAGGTGTGAGAGGGAACAAAAATGGGAATATTTTTTAATCCTATCCATAATTACCAAGATAACATTCTTACCTTTAGAACAAGGAAACCCTATGATGAAATCCATGGAAACTTCCTCCCACCTTTGACTAGGAATTGTTAAAGGTTGTAAAATACATGGGGTCTTAACTATCTCACATTTGTTCTATTGGCATGTCATGCATTCTAACACAAAATTTTTTACATCTCCCTCAAGTCCTTCCCAAAATAATTCTTGCCTAATTCTGTTATAAGTTTTCAATAACCCAAAGTGTCCTATAATTGTTGATGTATGTAACTCTGTAAGAATCTTATGTTTTAACTCTGAATCTTTTCGAAAGTATAACATATCCTTATACCATAGGGAATTACCTTTACATTAATTTTTTTTAGAGGATATATAACCTTGTTGGATATTATAAATTATAGCTTGTGTATCCTTGTCTTACCCCCATTCTAACCTAGCTTACTCTACCCAATCTATGTGCAACATGGATATTACACAAAGTAATGCTTATATGGATGTATTTCATCTAGATGATGCATATAATAGTACATTATATTTACCTTTATTATATATTATTTAAAAATCATAACCAACCATTTTGTTATCCACTTTTGATGTTACTCAAATGATAATATTTTCTCTAAAAAGTATTTGAGACTATCATGATCCTTTTTCACCTTAAAATGTCTACCCATCAGATAAGGATTCCATTGTTTTATTGCATGAAGAATAACCATCATTTATTTCTCATAGATAGGTTTTTGGAGATTATTACCTTTTAATTGATTATTCTCAAATATAAGGGGCCTTCCTTATTTCATTATAACTACTCCCAACCTTAATCTGGAAGCATCACATTCAATAATGAACATATTTGACAAGTCTGGAGTAACCAAAATTAGGGTGGTACACATATCTTCTTTTAGTTGTTCAAATGATTTAGTGGCTACATAATTATAGTGTAAGGCATCCTTCTTTAGCAATGAAGTGAGTGGAGATGCTATGCTGCCATAACCTTTCACAAATCTTTGGTAGTAACATGTTAGTCATAGGAACCCTCTAGAATTTTTTGAGATTTTTAGGCATTGGCCAATCGACCATAGCTTTGTTCTTATGAGGATTAACTTTGAAACCTTAATTCGATAAAATGTGACCCAATTACTCTACTTCCTGTACTCCAAAATCACATTTGGATGGCTTCACATAAAACTAATGTTATTCCAAAACTATCAACACATATTTCACATGTTTTAAGTGTTCTTCCCATGTCTTACTATAAATCAATAAGTTGCCAGAGAAAAATAGCACAAAATTCCTTTAAAAAGGCCTAAAAATAGTGTTCATCAAGCTCTAAAAAGTAGATGGTGAATTTATGATACCAAAGGGAATTACAAAAACTCATAATGGCCCTCATGAGTTCTAAAAGAAATTTTATGAACATCTTCATCCCTAATTCTAATTTGATGGTACCTCGAATAAAGATCCAATTTCATGAAATAAATAACACCATGAAACTCATCAATTACTAGAATAAGAAACTTATCTTTGATGGTGTACTTGTTGAGTTCCCTATTATCTGGGCACATCTCCCATGTGTCATCCTTCTTACACACCATGGCCATTGGAAATGAATACACATTGTAGTTGTGCCTAATGATCCCTACCTCTATCATATCATGGACCATATTTTATATTTCACTCTTTTGTGCATATGGATATCGATATGGTCTAATATTTGGTTGTTGAATCCATGGAAGTAGTTTAATGGTATGATCATATTATCTTTTTGGTGGTAGTCATTTTAGTATGGCCTCAAAAATATATGGGTGGTCATCAAGAATTATCTATAAATTAGAATGTGGATATGCCTTTATGGGTTGAAATTATATGTAACATAATCATTATATAAATCTTTCTATCCCTTTTTTAGCTTTTTTGTCATCTAATTTGAACCAACCAATTATGGATATTTTGCTCGTAACCTCTGTAGTTCAATTTCTTTTACCTTTAAAATGAAAGAACATGAATAGTTATTGGAAATTCATCTCAATTGTGTTAGGTTGTGGAGCTAAAAGATTCAAATGTTGTAGACATGGAGGAGGTTGCTGAGTTTCAGGGAGACCGACATGGGCAGAGTATAGTGCAAAAGTCAACTGACATTGGCAGGTGTAAACTGAAGACAACTGACATTGGCAGGAGGTCAGCCGACGTCAGTCACCTCCAGGTAGATAGGGACTGACATCGGTCACCTGTGGCAGTTCCAGAACTGTTCATTGCATGGACAGTTAGTTTGTTGAACTGAGAGTTTGCATGTAAAGGCTACTTATAGTTTTGAGTTACATGTCTAATTATTGTAATTAAAAAAGTATAATTATTGTATGCATGAGATCTATATAATAGACTCATAGGCTGTATTGTAAAGGTGTGCTAGAGAGTAAGAGAGCAGAAATTAGCTCCTTCAGAGAGAAGAGAGCATGGTGTGTTCCTCCTAGTTCTAAAGGGGTGCTGAGTGTGTATGATCTTGGAGAGTTGTAGGTGTGCAAGTTCTGGTAGAAGATCCACTGGGGTACTGGTTGAAGAATCATAAGGACTTGGTGAGGCAAGGATAAGGGTTATTTAGGGTGTAGAGATATCTACATGGTAAGTAAGATCATTGATCTGCAGGTGTATGTGGGTGCGGGATCCAAGTTTGTAGGTGTGTAGAACCAGATTGATTTGCAAGTGTTCAAGATCAGGGAAGATAGCAACACAACAAGGAGCAGGATCAGGCAAGATCTACTTGGAGTACGGTGTGTACTCAGTTGGAGAGCAGAGAGGAAGGTAAGGTAGTTCCTTCCATAAGTAAGATCATTGGGTTGCAGGTTGTTGCAATTCAAGGGAGATCTACTTGAAGTACATTGAGTACTTGGAGTGCATGGAGCACTTGTGGAGTGCATGGAGCACTTGGTGTACTGGCAGTAGTGGATACTGACTAGTTGGAGGTGAACACCAACTCTGTGTTTGAGTTGTGTGTTGGGACCGTAAGAGAGAGAGGGAAGAATTCCTTGAGGTGTGGCAAGCCTTTGAGGTGGAAGAATAAGTGGCATCTTCTTTATTGTATTTTTTTCTAAGAGTATTTAATACAAGATTGTGTATTGTCTCTCATATCCTGTGTTGTTTCATATTTCTAGTTACTTATTCATTCTGGTTAAATTCCATGTTTAGTTGCTTATACAAGAGGTAATCATATATACTCTTATTGGGGAGAGTAGGATCCTGACAAATTGCACCAAAGGTTATGAGCCATTGGACTCCCAAAACAATGTTTGCATGACCCATGGGAATAAAAAACATAGGAGAATCTATATTTTACTCTCCTATAGCAAGCTTAATACTATGGCATTTCCCTGAATAATTGATTGTGCCACCATTTACAATCATGACCTAAAATTTTGGTGTTAGGTAAATTAAATAATTAAATTGAGTGGAAAATTTATGGTTGATGAAATTATGTGTACTCCCTGAGTCATTCAACACTTCCACCTTCTATTTCTTGAGGAAACCCATCACCTTAAGTGTTTGAGGAGTGTTAATACCTAAAAGTGCATGACAAAAGATTGTAGGTTTGGAATCTTCAGGTACCTCCTCTATTTAGGTGTGTTCTTATTGTTGGTATTGAAGCATTTTTTGTGTCATTGATGTCAAATTCAAGTCATTGATGTCAAATTCAAGATAAGTTCTCATTAATGTCAAGGCTATAATTGAGGCCATGCATGGTGAGATGGTATATGATAAAGAAGTATTTTGACAAGAGAAAAATTGAAGGAAACATTTTGTCTCTATATTCAGAGAGAATTTTAAGGAAACTTGGTAATTATTTTGAGGTTGATGGCATGTCAAATTTAATATCATGGTACAAGATAAGCTACGGTTGTGTATTAAATGTCTTGAGAAGCCTAGTCTAGCCCTAAGAGAAGATGTATGCATGAATCATGGTGAATATTAGTTATTTGTATTAGTAAAAGAATGAGAGAGTATAAATATATATATTTAAACATTATCAATAGTAAAATAATCCTTTAGATGATTTTCAAGGATAAGTTTTGAGGCTTAGTCCTTACATGAATAAACCTAGTGACGAGGCACAGTCTTGGTAACATGATGAGGTAACTAGTTTAAGGCTTGTGCTTGTGAGATGATGGGTGGTAGTGTGTGATAAATTTATTGGGTAATTATAAATGATAATGAGGTTTTTATATTATTACAATAGGTTTTAAATTATGATCAAGGTCTAAATATGACTGCTAGTTTAAGATCTAATGAGCAAAGAGACCTAGTTTGGCCTAATGAGGGATCAAGTTCATTTCCAAAGGTGCCAAAAATATTGAGAGAATTTTAAAAGATGTTATAGGTTTTTTAAATTGTTTTTACCAATTTTAAGTTCATATATTGAAGTAAAAATCATGAAAATTGGTGTTGAGGTCTTCTATATGCACAGAATGGGGTGTTGTAGACCTGAGAAGGATTTGTTTATGCATGTTGGCACATGAAACCATTGAATGAGATATTGATAATTTAATTAAAGTTTTTGAATGTTTATAAATTTATTTTATTGTCATTATTTTTTTATTTTATTGTAAATTCTTTACGAATGATTCCTAATAAGGGAAATGAGTCAAAACCCTCCTAAAACACTCATAATGACCTGATAGGAAAGATATTATCAGTTATGAATAATAATTATTATTTTTAATCTATTTTTATGTTTGTAACATGTAAATTAATCTTAAATTTTTATCCAAGTGGGTTTTTTTTTCATGAGAGTGAGTAGAAGCTATAGGAAACCCCTTATTTCTTAGAATTTTGATATAACAGACTAGGTTGACTAGGTCAAAGCATGCAAATGGATGGATAATGATGTGTGAGAATTATAGTTTATTATCATATAAGTTTATAATCAAGTTTAATATCTTAAATTTTTTAAACCATTCATGGAATTTGGCCTATCGCTAAAAGTACCTAATAAGCAAGATAGTGAGAAAACTAGGTAGTAATGAGAAAGAGATTAGGGATTGGATGTAGAGGATTAGGGATGGATCTAAATGAATTGGATAATTATTAAATAAATATACCTCATATAAAATTTGTTTATAATTATTTTTTATGTACAAAAACAATCTAAAATTTATTCTCAAAGTGATATGTCTAACGTAGTGAAGTTTATGTAGGGTGAAGATGTGAGATTGGTCTGTAAGACCAATATTGATATTAAAACATATAATATATCTATTCCAGGATTTTATAATAATTATGAAGGATAAATAAACCCAATTTTAATCATAAAATTTTTCACATAGGTTTTCTAAATCTTGATCTTCATGATTATGTTTTTAGAGCTACAGGCAGTTTTCTGTGTATGAGTGAGAATGTTGTTCTTAAGAGTTTTTGCATAGTGTTGAATAATAAAATACACATAAATTTTTATATAGGTATCATATTTTCATTTTATCACATTTTTTTTCATGATAAACTCTTATGAAGGCGTCAAAATTCAAAGGCTTTTGACTGGGTTCTTAAGGCCTATGTGTAGTTCTAAGTAAGCATATGAAGTTGATCTGTTAGAGGTATTTTGCTTTGTTTTATGAATTATAATTAAAATTATGTTGAACATAAGTCAATTTAGATTCTATTATTTTTATTTTATGTATTAAAATTGAATGTATGCATCATATTTGCAAGATAGACTTTTTGGTAGTAAGAAGGATTAATGGCAAGTAGACCTAATTATGTGGTTCAAGGACTGAAATGATCTAAATTGTGTTTACGACATAATTTAATATTATCATGGGTATAATTGAATATTTTATGAAATTTTTCATCAATTTTTATAGGATCAAGGTGTTCCAAGGAGGCCTAAGTGAAATGTGTACTTAGAGAAGGCCTAATGGTGGTTTGGTCCCTTAAGGGTAATGACTGACCTATGTAGTGATTGTTTCACTTATGAAATGTGCTTGTTGATATTTTACAAGGGTGATTAAAGTATGGTGAATTTATTTTCTAACCAAAATGGGTGAAATCAATAGTCAAGTATAAAGAGAAGGTCTAATAGGACTAAGTTAGAATATTGAGCAAATGATATAGACGTTTGAAAACTAGGTAAAGGGATTAAAGATCATTAGAGAGGTGTGTTGAGTATTCCATGAAGATATAAATATTTTTATAAATATGATGATACATTTCATTTGACCTAATCCTAATAAGGAAATATCTAGTTGAGCGAGAGGCCTAATAGGTTGTTTAAGAGAGATGAAAGAGTGAGAAGATAAAAAAAGGTGGTTATCTTCAATTGAGTGGGAAAAAGGTGTCTAAGGATAATTATATATTTAAGGTAGTTGATTTGGTGTTGAGTTACCTAAGGTGTTGGAGCCTCCTTGCAAGTTGTAGCTTGTTAAAGGACTAGTTAAGTTCATGCTTGACTAGTAAGGGGTTAGTGTTCCTTGTGGGGTTGGTGCCTCACTAAAAGTTTGATTTAATGATTATAGGAATGTAGTATAAGATGTGAATTAGTGAGTTTTATTATCCAAGAGGTTTTACCACATATATCATGTGTTCTTATATTATTTACTTTCATATATGCTTGTGTATGCATTGGTTAATGTATGTATGTGAATGAATGCTTCGTGGATGTTAAGTGAAATTGAAGGATTATTTTAAGGAAAATGATTTAACCCCCCCCCCTCCCCCACATTATTATATATTCTTAAAACATTTTTTATCATATCATGTCCTTTAAATAAGTTATAATAACCTAAAGGAGATTCCAAGCAAGTGAAGATGGCTAGTCAATCACAAGGTGGTTTTTTTACAAGCAAGACTTTATTGTTTAATGGATCTAATTATAATTTTTGTAGTGTAAAAATGAGGACATATATGATTTTTCAAGGTCATGATGTTTTCAAATAATTCTTGGATGGATATACTACACCCTCTATTCCTCCTATAGATGTAACAAGTAAGAAGGCTAGTGACAATAATTCAAAAGTAATGAATGGTATTATGTGTGGCCTATCAAATGTATAAATTATGAAGGTGATTATCTATATTTATGTTAAATAAATGTGGGAAAATTTGAATACTATTCATGAAGGAGACTCCAAAGTCAATTTGGCCAAGTTTTAAACCTATAGAAGAAAATTTGAAAGCTTGAAAATGAATGAAGATGAGACCATTGCACCCTACTCATTGAGGGTTGATGAAGTGGTCAACATCATAAGAGGCCTAGGTGAATATTTGAAAGAGTCTACTATTGTTAAAAAGGTTTTGAGATCTCTAACTCCCAAATTTTATTCTAAGGTATTTATTTTTGAATAAATGTAAGATCTAGACAAGTTAGAGATGGATGGACTTCATGGCACCCTAATAGCCTATGAGATGATGACAAGTGAAGGAATACTTGAAAAGAATAAAGATGCATTCAAGGAAGAAAAGAATCCAAATGATAATGAGACACAAGGTAAGAAAGTTAAATATAATGATGAATATGATATTGATGATGATGATTTGATAGCTATGTTTACAAGAAAATTAAAGACATGCTTATGTAAATACAAGGGAAAACTACCCTTTAAATGATTTAATTATGGATAGATTGGACACTTTGTTAATAAGTACCCTCATAAGCATTAATAAAAGGTTGATTAATAGTTTTATGAAGGTCATGATGATGATAAAATGTCCCATAGGTATGATAATATCAAGAAAATATTTATAAGGTATGATGATAAAAAAATGTTTTTTCATGAACAAAAGAAGTCTCTACACCAAGGAAGATTGTAGCTCATATGATGAGAGTGAGAGAAGTGATTTTGAGAGTGACCATGAAGGTGATAGACCTAGTGTTAATAAATTTCTCTTCATGGTTGAGGAAGCAAGCTATTCAAATCAAGAAGAGTCCATATGAATTGGAGGTGTTATTGGTGATTCAAATGAAGAAGGAGATAAGGTAGACTTTGAGGCTGAGTTGATGAATACTCTAGAAGAACTAAATATAGTGAAGAATAAAAATAGGGTGATGAGATATCTTTTAAAAGACTATGAGGAAAAAATCAACTTGTTTGAAGTTAGACTAAGTAACAACTCCAAGGAACAAGAGGAAATAGTTAATCAGGGAAAGACTCAACTTGAGATTGTGACTACAATCCTAAAGGCTAAATAAGAAGAATGTGTAAGGTATGAATCTATTTTAGACTTTTTGAGAACTGATTTGGATCAAGCATCAAGTAAAATTAAGTCTTATGTGAAGCTTTAAAAGAGTACCAATGATATAGACAACATCCTGAGTAGGCAAAAGAATGCTAATGATAAAACAGGCCTTGGTTTCAATGGAGACCAAAAAAAGAACACTAATATGATCAATAAGGCTAATGATCAACCAAATAATGAGGGTGATGAAATATTGAAGCCTAATACTATAAGGTATGTTAACCCTTTAAATGGTTATTTTTATTCATGTGACTAATTTGGTCATAGAACAAGACATTATAGAAAGATCTCCAAGAATGAATATGCATGGAAATATGAGGAGAGTCATCAGTCAAGAGGTATGGTTCATGGTGTGTTTCCATCAAAAGGAATAATATGTTTCAACTGTCAAAAGGTTGGTCATATTGTAAAATAATGTAAGCATGGTTTCTCAAGACAAAATAAGAAAGATGAGGTTCTTAGAGTATAAGAAAGAATACAAGATAGTGAGTGGAAACCCGAGGTAGCTAATATTGATGATCAGTCTACAAGTTTGAGTGGACTATTTGCCATGGTAGAGCATAGTCAAGATGCAAAGGAATGCCAATAATTATCTCTATCAACTCATATTTTTGATGAAGGAGTCAAGACCAATAGGCCAAGTTAGAATGTTGTTCAAACAAAGATTGAGGAGGTCAATCCAAAAGGACTATTAAATATTAAGAAGATAATAAAGGAAGTTTATTATAGTAAGGACATGGAGATCTGGAAATCTCCTAATTTTATGTTTTTTTAGTTCCCTAGATCAGAGATAACTCCATTAGGATTCATGGAGGCACTCAGCTAAGTAAGCAAGAAGCATGGAGGATGATTGGTCTTAGAAGGAGTTTTATGTCCTTTATTGACATTCAAATTCAAGGTTAAATCAAGATTATATTTCATGTATGATCACAAGAGATTGGTCACAAAGAGTTTGTATGATGACTTGATCAAACCTAGTCATAGTCTTGATAATGTTTGAATTTCTCATAGAAACAAGGGGATTCAATCATGCTCCAAGAGTAGGTATGTAAGTTTGATCTTTATTTAGTTTGTTTGAAGATAAAAGGTGTATTTTTTTGGGTCCAAGGATGAGATAGTTACCAATAAGATGACCCTTTATCATTAATTTCAAAGAGTGATAAAGTTCCTATTTGGGAGGAAGGTTAGTATTGAAGAAGATCTAGCTTGGGGAGTTATGATTGATTAGTCTTGTGTAAATATTGACATTGATGATAAAGGGGGAGATTGTTGAGGTATTTTAATTTTATTAATGTTTAATCATTTTTGTTTTCATTGATGTCAAATTCAAGTCATTGATGTCAAAGTCAAGATAAGTTGTCATTAATGTCAAGGTTAGAGTTGAAGCCATGCATGGTGAGATGGTATGTGGCAAAAAAGTATTTTAACAAGAGAAAATTTTAAGGAAACATTTTTTCTCTATATTAAGTGATTATTTTAATTAAACATAGTAATTATTATGAGGTTGATGGCATGTAAAATTCAAGATCATGATACAAGGTAAGCTACTATTGTGTATTAGGTGTCTTGAGAAGCTTAGTCTAGCCTTGAGAGAAGGGTATGCATGACGCATAGTAAATCTTAGTGATTTGTATTAGTATAGGCATGAGAGAGTATAAAAATATATGTAAACATGATAAAGAGGAAAATAATCCTTTAGATGAGTTATAAGGACAAGTTTTAAGGCTTATTCATTACATGAAGAAACTTAGTGAGGAGGTATAGGTTTGGTAACATGATGAGGTAAGCAGTAAAGGATTGTGAGATGATGGGTGGTAGTGTGTGACAAAGGTATGAGGTAATTTGAATGATAATAAGGTTTTTATAACATTAAAAGAGGTTTCAAATTATGATCAAGGTCTAAGTATGACTTTCAATTCAAGATCTAATGAGCAAAGAGACCTAGTTTGGCCTAACAAGGGGTCAAGTTCATTTCCCAAGGTGAAATAACTCTTGAGAGAAGTTTTATAAGTTTGATAGGTTTTTTTAAGTGTTTTTACCAAGTTTGAGGTCATATATTGAAGGAAAAACATGAAAATTAGTGTTGAGGTCTTTTGTGTGCACATAATGGGTGTTTTAGATCTGAGAAAGATTTCCTTATGCTCGTTGGCATGTGAAAATTTTTCATGAGATCTGAAGTAGTTCATGGAAGTTGTGTAATTTTTATATTTTTAATTTATTTGAATTATTTTTGGATATGAGGGGAAATCCTTTATGAATGATTGCTAAGAAAGGAAACTAGTCAAAACCCTCCTAAAACCCTCATAATGACCTGATAAGAAAGATCTTATTAATCATAGATTAAAATGGTTTTATTGGCCTATTTTGATGTTTGAAACATTTAAATTAATCTTTAAAGTTTATCCAAGTGGTTTTGGTTTGTCATGAGAGTGATTAGAAGCTATAGGAGACCCCTTGTTTCTCATAATTTTGATATAACAAGCAAGGTTGACCAAGTCAAATCATGCAAATGGATGGAGGATGATGTGTGAGACTTATAGTTTTTTATCATGTAATTTTTTTAGTAGGTTAAAAAACTAAATTTTCTAAACTAGTCATGTAATTTGGTGTATCTCTAAAAGGACCTAATAAGCAAGATAGTGAGAAAACTAGGCAGTAGTGAGAAAGAGATTAGGGATTGGTTGTAAAGGATTAGGGATAGTTATAAATGCATGGGGTGTTGTTAAATACATATAAATTATATCCCATTTGTTTATTATTTTTGGTGATACACACAAACAAGCTAAAATTTATTCTCAAAGTGATTTGTCTAACACAGTGACGTTTGTATAGGGGAAAGACGTAAGATTGGTTTGTAAGACCAATATTGATATTAAACCTTATAATATATAAATTCAAAGATTTTATAAGGATGATGAAGGATAAATAAAACCCATTTTAATTTTATAAAAAAATTGAGACATGTTTTATAAATCTTGATCTTCATGACTATGTTTTTGGAGCTATAGACAGTTTTCTATGTGAGTGAGAATGTTGTTCCTGAGTGTTTTTGCATAGTGTTGAAGAATATAATGCACATGAAGTTGTTATATATGTATCATAGAATTTTTTATAAAAAATTTATGCATGATAAACTCCTGTGAAAGTGTGAAAAGTAAAAGGTTTTTGATTGGGTTCTTAAGGCCTATGTGCGGTTTTGAGTGAGTATATAAAGTTAATCAATTAAAGGTCTTTTCCCCTGTTTGGTGAATTATAATGAACATGATGTTTAACATAAGGTAATGGATATTATATTAATGTGATTTTTTTTTATGTGTAAAAATTGAGTGTATGCATCAGATTTATAAGACAGACTTTTTGGCGGTAAGAAGGCCTAATGGCAAGTAAACCTAATTATGTGGTTTAATGAGTGAAATGAGTTAAATGGTGTTAGGGAAATAATATGAGATTATAAGAGGTATAATTTAAGAATTTATGAAGTTTTTAATCCATTTTTATATTCTCAAGTAATTCCAAGGAGGCCTAAGTGAAATGTGTGCTTGGAGAAGGCCTAATTGCATTAGGTCTCTATTAGGCCTAATCGTGGTTTTGGCCCTTAAGGGTAATGCCTAGCCTATGTAGTGGTTATTTCAATTATTAAATGTGTTTTTTCATATATTAAAATTGTTATTAAATTATTTTTAGGTTTATTTTACAACCAATATGGGTGAAATCAAGAGTCAAGTATAAAGAGAAGGTCTAATATGCCTAATTTGACTAGTTAGAATATTGAGCATATGAGTGAATGATAAAGAGTTTCAAAAACCAATTAAAGGGATTTAAGATCATTAGAGAGGTTTGATGAATATTCAATGAAGATATAAATATGTTTCTATAGGTGATGATCAAGGTCATTTGACCTAATCTTGCCAAGGAAAGGGCTAGTTGAGTGAGAAAGCTTAATAAGTTGTTTAAGAGAGATAGAAGAGTGAGAAGAGAAAAAGAAGGTGGTAATATTAAGGTGGGTGAGAAAAAAGTGTTCAAGGTTGATAAAATATTCAAGGTAGCTAGGTTACCTAGGGGGTTATATCCTCCTTTCAAGTTGGATCTTTTTACAGGACTAGTTAAGTTAGTGTTTGACTAGTGAGGGGTTAGTGCCTCACTAAAAGTTTGATTGAATACTTATAGGACTATAGTTCAAGTTGTGCATCAATGGGTTTTATCACCCAAGAGGTTTTCTCACATATATCATGTGAGTTTATATTGTTTACATTCATAGATGCTTATGTAGTCATTGGCTAATGTATATATGTGAATGAATGCTTCATGGATGTTAAGTAAAATTGAAGGATTGTTTTAAGGCAAATTATTCCCCTCCCATACCCAACCCCCCCCCCCCCCTCACGTCTCATTACATGTTCTTCCAACATCATCTATCTCTTCCTCATCATCATTAGGGCATAATCCCCTTCATCATCTTCATTTGACCCCTCAATGTAGATTAACTTATTCTCAATGCATTTATCATTTACTCCACTTATTGTCATAGCTGAAACATAATAATTTTGCACATTTCTCTTCAATTTGTTGAGGGATCAATCAGGTAGGTTGAGGAAATGATGGTGTCGATATCTTAGGATGTCTAAAGTGAGTGAATGGATGCTTCTTATTGGTTATGACTATTTACTCAACCTTGTGTGACATGATAATAGAATTATAAACCTTGAGTGGATTAAAACATGTCTATGTGGTCCTTGAGGCCTCCCGAAAGTAGGTCATTCAGGTTCTCATCAAAAATTATCTCTACACATAAAGATAGGTTTTAAAAATTATGAATATAATTTTTGACTGAACCAATATGTCATAATTTGTCTAGTTGGCTAAAGTAATTCTCTATCACACTATTGCTATAGTGTAATTATAACTCCTCTATAAAAATTGACTAGGTGACTTTGAGATTCATCTTTTTCTTTTGAGCACACAACCATCGATACCAAATGAATTATTTAGGTTATATATACAAGGATGCCATGGTAACCTTATGTCCACATAAGATCTGATGTAGATCAAAAATATTATCCATTTAGTTGATCCAATTGAGTGGATCATTTCCATCAAATTTATGCATATCTACCTTTGGTAACAAGTTCCATTGTGGCAAGGCACTTGGATTTGGATTAGGCTAGTTGGGAGATCCACCTTGGTGGGATTGTGTAATAGTGATAGATAGCTAATTTGATTGATTATTTTTTAAATCCAAAATGATATTTACCAAACTAGATTGTATGAATTTCATATCAGAGTGTATGCCTTGCATCTCACTTTGAATGCCTTGCACATTGTAGTCAAGTTGGATCACTTTATGATATGTCTCAAAGAACCCTAGTATAAAGGATATATTAACTCCCCCTTATGACTCCATCTATTATTTTAGGAGTTTTACGTTGGGTTTTAGCATCCTTTCCTCAGCCTATAGTTTGTAGTCATCCCATAAAAGGGCTTGATAATGTCATCCCTGATTGGCACTTTTGACCTAACTTTGACCAAGCAATTCTGTACTTATTTTGGCCTCAAATAAAAAAATACAAAGAACATACCTTAGATATATTTTTATAATATTTCCAAAAATGTAAATAAATATAAAAAAATCCTTTAATTATGCACTATAAAGTAAATTTATGAAAAACCCTAAAATGATGATAAATTTTGTAAAGTAGATTCAATTGAGATAAAATTTGAATGGAAGATTACTTGAATGATTTTTCACCTCTAGTAAAAATATTGAAGAGAAAATAGAAACCATTCATGAAATATAGCCAAATTATAAGATCTAGGGTTTTTTACCTAATTATGGCCCAAATTAAGGCTCTGATACCACTTGTAATGAAATTAATTCAACAATAAAGGAGAATAATAGTAATAGATCACAATATGAATGGAATATAATAAAATATATGAATAAGAGACAAGAGACTTCAAGGGGACAACTTTCAAAAGCTTCAATAAGAGCAAAATTCACAATATGACGATAAAAAACTACCCACTATCTCTTATATATAGTCTACCTAGGCCATGGTTACTCCATAGGCCAAGCTACTAACCCAATGAAAGCATAGACAAATGTGATATAACATCAAAGGGGGATAAGTAAGCTAGAATTTAGCTATTCCTATCTTGATACATGCAATAGGTTAGGGGCATAGCAATGTGAGCCACCTACATTATGTATTTGATTAGTTGAATGTTTTTTTAACATGGTTGAAATCTATTGTATAATTTACTTATTTAAATATGCTTATATCTCTCCTTGTGAAAGGCTCATCATTGAAAATTAAATTTTCATGGATGCTTGTATATGTATGTTGAGTTTGGCCCAGTTAAGATCCTTAAACAATGTAAATAAATTCATTTGAATTTCTTGTTATTGCTATGTCAGTTTTAGCTTGAATTATTTGTAAAACTTTATTCTTAGATGATCTAAATGTGAAAAACACATCTATGTAAGAAGAATTTGAATTAGATGGACTACACTATTATTAATGAATATATCTATATGCCCTACTTGTATTAATCTTGTTATGGTTAATCCTTTTGTGGCATAGCTCAATCTATGTGAGATAGGATCTAAAGAGTTATTTTTCTAAGGATAACAATAGGGTTTATCTAAAGAACATAGAAGGATTTTGTCAATATAAGGGGAAACTTTTTAGGCTTGCATGACACTATTATTAGAATAGCAACATGATTTAATTGGTTAAAATCTAGTTTTAATTGGCCTATTCATCACAACAAGGTGTACCTTTGTATATTTAATTATGGCCCATCCTTGGTGTTTAAGCCTATCAATGTATGAGCCTAAGGAAAGTATTATGTGATTATATCAAAATTGTTTGATATCACTTGGCTGCATAATCTTATTACCAATCATCTCCTTAGGATGGATACACCCTTATGATTGAGCCTATTGGAAAACCTAATGTGAAAGCTGAATGTCATGGGATCTTGTTACTTGTGTGTTCTTGGTCATACTAGCTACACTAAGAGTCAAAGCCAATGAAAGAGTCAGTTCTTGACTGCTTTATAATCCAATGATTTTATAGCTTGACAATACCTTTAAGTAGACTTTCGCATTGATCAATCTATGGGGTGAGACACAATAGCTTGTTGACTACTTAGAATCCCTCGTGTTTTTCTGTAATATTAAGCTAAACTAATGGAAGTATTGGTTTAGGGTTAGTGAGTCATTTTAGACTTTGGCCTTGGCACATATGAGATTCATGACTCCATCACCTCTATGATTAAAGCATTAAATCAGTTGCATATTTCCCCTTTTGGGTCAAGCTTAGGTTTTTTTTGGAACATAGATTTACATTAGCAGTTGACCAGTGCATTATCTTGGCCTTAGACACATTCAATTATTCACTTTACTCACTTGGTTTAGCCTCACCACATTATTTATGTAGGATGCTAGTAGGCTAGTCAGCTCTTAAACTCCATCATCTTTTCATTGGTTGGATTATGCTCTTCACCTTAGTCTTCTTGATCCAAAACCTTACCTTAGTCTATTCATAGACATTTCCTTATCCTTTTTGCTTTTAACTTAGTCAAATTTCCCATTTTACCTTAATCACTTTCTTTTTGTTTTTTACTCCAAGCTCTAGAGTCTCGAGATGCTACCATGCGATAGTATCTTGACAAGCTGAAGAGTTAGTAGGGTCGATGGGAGTCAATAGAGAATATAATAGTCTAATGCCTTTTGGGTATCAATATGAAACAAGGTGGTTTCATACCAATACTTAAGAACCTGGGCAGTTTATACATTAGAATGGGGTGTAATCCACTAATGCCTTTGGGATTCTATGATGTCACCATGCAGCATAATCTTGGGGACTAAGAGCCTCAAAGGACATAGCCTTTAGAATTTGGGACTCTCTTATACCTTTGAGGGGATGAGGGTTTGAGATGCTGCCAAGTGGTAACCTCCCAGACACTTGGAAACCTAGAGAGGTAGGAATGATGGGCTAATAACCCAGAATCCCATGAACATGCCAAGTGGTTAAATCATAGCCCATTGAGGGTTTAGATGGGAGAAAGCTAAAGGGGGCCACATGAAACCTGATTTTATCACAAATGTTTAAATTAATATTGGTAATCATCTAAAGATCTAACACTGAGTTTAGACTATGCATAGTCTTTTTACGAATGTCCTTTGGGTGATTTGGTGTTGTGGTCATTTCTTGTAGCTGAGCATTGAGCTCCTTGACATTTTGGAAAGATTAATAGATGAAGATACTCCTTGTTTTTGACATTTGGCTAGTAAAATAATGTATAATGAGTTGTTATTTATAATGTATGCTTTGACCTCAAATTATTGTTTTGATTAACATTCATGTTCATGTGGAAACTGAGTATGACATTTAGTATAACAATTTCTTTACTAGAATAAAGGGGGAGAAAATATCATCACCTAAATACAATCAGAGGTACATGATAATTTTAATTCTTGACACATACTACACCATTTGAATTGCACCAAATAATATGACCCTTAGTCACCATTCTTCTAATCCATATTTTATATATGTAGACTTGATTCTCTATTCATTGTCACTACTATATAGAAATTTCCAAAGTTAATGTTCAAAACCTCTATTAAATGACTCTGTAATTACCTCTAACTCAAGACAATTATCCTTGACTTTTTGGGATAAGTCCATGCTAGACAACCATGTCCACAATAACGAACCTATCCACGTGGAATGGCCTCATCTTGCAACAATTAACAATTAGTTTCTAAATTTCAAAATATCTAATTGATTCATCTAACATATTTCATAAGATCAATTTTTTAAAAATATTAAAATATAAGTAATTGTTTGCATATAGAAATATTCTAAAACCCATTTTTAATTAAAAACATAAGAAAATTGTCAACAAAAAAGTATTTTATACACATAAAAATGAATTATAAAACTTTGGGTAGATTTTTCCTTGGGGATAAGTGTAAAGGCCCCAACTAAAATTAGCATGTTGATATATTTTTTTGGTAATAACGAGATGCAATTTTATTATTTTATAAAAAAGTTAAGAGATATAAGTGGATATTTCAAACAGTTTAGATATTAAACTATATTTAAAATGTGTAAGAAAAGAAAATTATTATTTCATTAATAATGATTTAATTTTTTTTATGTTTAAAATATATAAATAATTAATATTAAAAACTTCATACTTTTATCTTTTTAATAAAATAAAATTTAAATTTAAGTAATATAAATTAGAGTACTAATTTTAGATTTCAATATATTAGGAAACATAAATAATTTTTTATAGATTAATTTAAATTAAATACACATTATTTAAAATTAATAATTTTTTTAGTTATACTTTTACTTTAAATTGAGTTTAAATCATGATTAATTTCATGTGCTTATGAGCAATCAACAATACTTCATGATTTATTTATTTTATTTTTTCAAAGTTCAATTTTTTAATATGCAATTTTTTTATCTAAGAGTATATAATTATATATATATATATTGTCTATTGATTGGTTTAAAATTATATATGTTATTGTTGTATTCATGTGAATAGAGACAATCAGGGTCAAGTAAAAACAAAAAATGAAAGTGTACATCATACTTATGGCTTCAATAATTGCATCTAGTATATTACGACATGGTTAGCTTCTAAAAAGATGGATTGTACACTAACAATATTTAAAGTTGTTATTGAATGTGTATTACAAAAAATATTAATAAATCCATCAAAAGAGCTTAATATAAACTAGAAAGTGCCAACATTAAAGTATTAGACAATAATTTAATATTGATGTAGAAACAATATAGTCCATTGAAACTATTCAAATTTTGGAACCACAATATCATTTACTATAATTTATTGAGTAGGCAAAAAAATTCAAATTCATTTGACATAGATTAAGACTCAAACACCTCAATATAGTGATCAAAATAAATTCATGGTACTATCAATGTGTTGTTCTACCTCCTTTTCAACTCAATGCTATTATTTTTTTCCTTTACTAGGATTAAATCTCCAACATGAAAAATTTGAGGGAGTTATAGATGATCGTGAGATTTTTAACATTGCATACATGGTGGCATTAATATGTTTTTATTTTCATATGCATCCTGATTAGCTAACTAGAAAACAATGATTTCACATGAACCTTCCTAGATTTGTCTAGCTTGTCCAAGTTAAAAACACTGTGAGTACAATTTTAACCTTTAATTTGTGATATAAGTTTCTAAAATAGTTCAATATTGTCTATATAAATATGATATCTATGAGATATATATACAGTACAATGTCTAAAAAAAATGTTTGTTCTCATCATATTCAAAAATCTTTATTTTTACACCCATGTTATTTTATATTTGGTAGTAGATAGTTAGCTTCAGTTTAAGTGGCCTTTTAGTATTGTAATTGCCATGTTAGATAAATGTACAGGTATATAAAGAACAATAACTTAAGTGGTAATATTTTATATTGACTAAGAAAACACTACAATTTTTAAAAAATGTAAGTCACTCTCTTCAACCTTGCTTTTTCATTCTCTATTATTCAAATTCAACATATGTTTTAAATGTTAAAACCATTTAATACTATTGAAATTGTGACATATTTATAGGGAATAGTAAATTCACTATTATATTTAGAAACTTATCCATAAAATGTTTTTTATAATATACTATTGATATTTGTTAAATATTCCTTATGTGTCCTACTAATTTTCATTTTTTTTAATTTTATATTTGAATATTTCATGCATCAATATTTAATTGGTTCAATGTATTTGATCTAACACAAATATGTTGTCAATAGGTACCTTCATATGCATAAGAGGGATAAGAGTCACATTGTAGGGATTGTATTTAGAGTAGAAGGATTCACAATTGAAACAACCATTTAAGTCTGTATTATGGTTTATTGAAAGAAATTTAAAACACAACGTAGCTTGAGTATGTTACTCTCTTTTACTATTTTAATACAATGCCAAATGGATTTTATTTTTAAGAATCACATTAAATCTAAAACATGTACCTTCATATATATATATATATATATATATATATATATATATATATATATATATATATATATATATATATATATATATATATATATATATATATATATATATATATATATATATATATATATATATATATATATATATATATATATATATATATATATATATATTTCAATGGTTTTAGTACATTTTTTTTTAATATCTCATACCTTTACTATGAAGGAATTGAAGATGGATATATAAATTTTTAGCCATATAATTACATGAAGTAAAACAAGTTGTAAAAGTGTTGTCCGTGTTCTCCAAACACATAATCTCATAGTTCTTCAATAAGGTAATGCATATATTCTTAAAGCATATGATTTCTATTTTTCATTTTATTTTCCTCAAAAGTCCTAATTTCATTTAGAGTGATTAATTTCTTTCCTAATCTGCCTTGAAAATGATGGAACTATTAGTCTTATATAAAAAATAAATCATAATAATATAGTTTTATTACTTGGTTATTTTAATGAATCCAAAAACCTCATGGTTATCTATGACTACATGTCTAGAGAGTCCTCTAGTGACAACCTTTATATTAAGTTTTGATTTCAATTATTGCTTTGTATTTAAACACAAGGAAAAAAAGTGTCAAGTAAACGAAACATATTCTTTCTAAAATATTGTCAATTAGATTAGAAAACTAGGTTTAAAATAGTGACAGATGTAATACAAAGTTGTTTATTAAATAAATTTCATAACTACGTCAATGTTCCCTTGGTTTATGTCTCTGTGTTGAATGCACCACTACCAAATTTATTATTTTAATAACTGTGTTTTTTTGGTTTTGAAGCACTAGAATACTTACACATAGGCTTCACTCCAAAAATAATTCATAAGAATATTAACACTACCAACATTTTTAGATGATGACTTGAATGGAAAACTGGATAACTTTGGTGTTTCCATAATAACCATCAATGAGGAAGTTTCTCAAATTAATACCACCATAAAATGAACTCTAGGATACTTAGATCCAAATTAGTTCATATAATTTTTAGATTCCTTTTATTTCTAAGTCCTTTTCAAATTACAAGGAAGATTTTTTTAATGTTTTATTTGTCTCAGGTATTATCAAACTCACATCTTGACAAATAAAAGTGACATTCATAGTTTTGGAGTAATTTTATTAGAGCTAATATGCATAAAAATAGCTATAGATATTAAATTTTCACATTAAAAAATTATCCTCACTGAGTGGTGTTAAGCATGAAATATACTAAGAGGGGGGTAAATCAGTATATTATATATCTTTTACTTAATCTAGTTTCTTTTCTTTAACCACTTAATCACATATTCAAAGTATGTAATAAAATTGAAACAATAATATGCACCACACAAAAGAGAGAGAAACACCAAATTTTTACGTGGAAACCCAAAGTGGGAAAAACCATGGAGAACAATCTCAAGTATATGAATGAGCACCAAATCAAAATACAAAGTTTTCAAGCACCAACTTGTGGGAGCACCAACTCTTTTATTGAACACCAACCTAGAAACTATTTATGAGCACCAACCCATAGGAACATCAACCCCTCTTGTGTATAAAACATGACTATCTCTCAATGTTGCTTACTCAACAAATGATAGAACTCTACAATATCTCTTGCTTTTCTCTCTTTGAAAATAAATAAAAACCATGCAATCTCTTGCATATTAAAAATGGCTTCTCAAGCCTTTATTTATTGCTTTTCAAATGACCTTTGACATTCACCCTTTGTGACCCTTCAATCCTCATGAAAAATGGCACCAAATTTGCATGACCCTTCATATCCTTGCATTTAAAAAGTCATATGGCAAACCTTCATAAGCAAATGCATCCTTTCCTCTTTTGTCTTTATCTTGGTGACTTTTCATATTCTTGAAAGTGTCCCTTCATTGAAAAATGCACCATACCCTCTATTGTCTTCATATGGTGACTCTTGGAATTCCTCAAGATGACTCTTCATGAAAAAATGCATCCCATTCCTCTTTTGTCTTTTCCTCATGACTCTTTGACTTCTCCATGGTCCCTCTTTTGACTTATATGCAAACAAAAATATATTCATTAATATTAAATAAATATTAATACACATTAGCCAAGATATGAATATTAAAAATACCATTAACTATAATGGGACTTTTATCACCAATAATGTTAGACCTTTGACATCAATGACAATATTTCCAACAATCTCTCCCTTCATCATTGATGGCAACCTCAAACTGAAACTACCAAATCTTGAAACTTGCACATAATACCATCTAAAAAACATACAGTAACTCCCCCTTACTATAGCAACCTATACCTATTTCTACACCTATACCTATACTTGTACCTATTCTTCTCCCCCTTTGACATCAATGGCAAAGGGTATACTTGGAGCTAACATTTAGTTCCCCCTTAACTGATGTTGAATCTCAATGGTAGAAAGTAAAATAAATTACTCCCAACTTCTCCCATAGATACTCAAATATGTCTTTTGGTAGTGCCTTTGGAAAATATCTACAATATGCTAAATAGTACTAATATATTCTATCTTAACCTGTTGATCTGCAACCTACTCTCTTAAGAAATGATATCTAACGGGAATATGTTTTGTTCTTGAATGCATTACTAGATTATTTGAAATATTAATAACACTTGTGTTGTCACAAAAAATATAAATAGGTTCATCATATTTTACCTTGATATCTTCTAAATTTTACTTCATCCCAAGCACTTGAGTACAACACAATACTGCTGCAATATATTATAATTTAGCTATATAAAGTGATACTAAATTTTGCTTCTTGCTTAGTCATGATACTAAGCTATCACCAAGGAAGAAATATCCTCCACTTATACTTTGTCTATCATCCAACAACCTACCCAATTTGAATCTGTATAAGTAACTAAAGTAAAATCTCTATTTTTGGTATACCACAATCCATAATCCAATGTCCCCTTGATATATTTGAATATTCTCTTCACCAACCGAACATGACTATCTTTTAGAGTTTATTGATATCTTACAACCATACCAACTACATGCATGATGTTTAGCCTCGATGCTATCAAATATAAAAGACTACCTATCATAGATCTATACTATGATTGATCTGCAATAGGTGAATCTTCATCCTTGCTCACCTTATTTCCTATATATATTGGTGTGTCAACTAGTTCACAATCCCCAAAACCAAATTTCTTCAACATTTCCTTGGAATATTTACTTTGAGATATAAAAATCCTTTTATCTAACTGAAATATTTGCAATCCTAAGAAAAATAACAATTCTCCAAGCATAGACATCTCAATTTTTGTTTGCATATTATCAAAAAATTATTTTGTCATCTTTTCAATGTTTTCTCCAAAAATGATGTCATAAACATATACTACAACAATAAATTGATGCTCACCTTATATTTTGATGTAGAGATTACTGTCATCAAATATTCTCTTTAAACCTTGATCCTATAGGTACTTATCAAGTCTTACATACCAAGTTTTGGGACCTTGTTTCAATCTATATAGTGCTTTCTTTATTCTACATACATGGATACTAATATTTGAGAGAATAAATCCCTCGGGCTACTCAATGTAGACCTTTTCTTCTAGATTATCATTTAGGAAGGTAGCTTTGACAACCATCTAAAAAACTTTGAAAATTTTAAACACTGCATATGCAAGAAACATTCTAATAGCCTCTAGCCTTGCCACTGGTGTAAAAGTTTCTTTAAAATCTATTCCTTCAATCTGAGCATATCCTTTACATACTAATCTTGTTTTATTCATGGTGACTTCTCCATTTTCATTCAACTTATTTCTACAAACCCATTTTATTCTTATCACATTATGATCTTTTGGTTTAGGCACTAATTTTGAAGTATAATTATTTTCTATCTGATTTAATTCTTCATCAATTGCCTTAACCTAATGCTTATCATGTCTAGCTTCTAAAAAATTCTAGGCTAAATTTTGGATAACAAAGAGAAATTAACTTGCTCAGATTTACTATATTTGGATGGAGTTTTGGTGTCCTTTTTCTCATCTTCATCTAATTCTTCAAAATTTTCCTCTTCAATGATTTTAGGAATGTCTACTAGATCATTGATTCTTTGTGTTCCATCTTCTTCTATTCTAACACTTTCACTTTCAACAATTTTCTTGGTTCTTTTTTTATAACATTTATAAGATTTAATATTTTAAGAATAAAAAAATATACCTTCATCTGCTCTGGATTCAAACTTACCAAATTTTTCATCAGTTCTCTTTATGAAGCATCTGCTGCCAAAAACTCTAAAATAATCAACTGTTACTATTTTGTCTTTCCATAGCTCATAAGGATTTTTGTCACTATTGACTCTCAATAATGCTCTATTCTAAATATGAACTATTTTAGCAACTACCTCTCTCCAATATTTATCTGGTATCTTGGATTCATTTAGCATTATCCTCACCATCTCCTGAACTATTTTATTTCTCTGCTCAACTACTCTATTTTGTTGTGGAGTTTCGGTTGTTAAATAATGTCTTTTTATTTCATAGTCTTAAAAAAACTCAAAAATTGATCTGACATGAATTCTCCTTCTTGATATGATATTAGACACTTAATCTTCAAATTGGTTTCATTCTCAACTAATGCTTTGAAATATCTGAAAGTTTTTTATTTTTTCTTTAAAAACATTACCCAAGTCATACATGAAAAATCATCAATAAGCAACATGAAATATTTGTCACCTTGAATAATTTGAGTTTTCATAAGTCCACATAGACTAGTGTGAACAAGATCAAGCATTTGATTGGTTGAGTAATCTTTTATTTTGAATTGCCTTCTAACCTACTTCCCATGTTGACAAGGTTCGCAAAACATGTCAAATGGCTTTGTAATCTTTGAAATATTTTTGAATTCTTGCTTCTTACTATTGTTGACAAGACTGTCAAAATTTAGGTGTCCCATTCTCTTGTGTTATAGCCAACTTTATTCAATCTGGCTCAAACAACATTTTTGACCTTTGATGTTTGATAGCATATACAAATTATTGCCTATTCTCTGAGCATCTACAACCAACACATCTAAATCTTTTCTCCTAATTTTATAACCTTTTACATAGAAATTTAGTGTGTGCCCTTGATCACACATTTGACTTAGACTCAAAATATTATACATATGACCTTCTACATACAAAATATTTTCATTTTTAGTTTAACCATTATCCAAACTTAGTGTACTTTTTTTGGCAATTTTGGCAGTAATATTATCTCCAAATTTCACTATGCCACCATTGATCTTCTTCAAGGTTATGAAATTGCTTTTGTCTCCTATCATGTGCCTCAAACATCCAATATCAATGAACCATGGATTTTATTCATTTCTTACTTTCAAAGTTGTTTACACCAACATAGATTTTTTAGGTTGTTTCTTCTGCCATGAACCTATCTGAGCTTTCTTCTTGATGAATGGAGGCTTAAAACTCTAGTCCTTTTTGACTAAATCAAACATGATTCTATATTAATATGCTATGTTTCTAAAGTTGTTGCACTTGTAACATATTATGTCCTCTTCATTAAATCCCAATAGAGGAGCAAAAGAGTTGTGGCTTCTACTTGACTCTGCATGACTTTCCTTCTCCTTATTTCTAGAATTGTTAGCCCTTTTTGGACATTCTATTTTCTTATGACCATATCCATTATAATGAAAATAGTAACCATAAAAATAAGACCTATTTATGTATCTCTGACTTGATTTCCTTTTGTATCTCTATTCTTTCTAGCCTTATTTGTTTGAGATGTCCTCTATATTCTTAGTTTCTTCCCTTTTAATTTCCTCTTTTGTAAGAGCTTCAGCATAGCTCTTTCCTTTTTCCTTGTCTATAAAATTAGTGGCCTCCCCTTTCTCTTTTTCAGATCTGATATCTATTTTATCTTATATTGATCTTTGACTTTCTAATATCTTATTCAACATATTAGTGATATTATCAAATTTTGAATCATTTATTGCTTTATCATTGATTACTTTATTTGTTTTCTCAATATCTATTTTTAAAGAAGCTATTTCAATAAAATACCTTTCACATTCTTTACTTACTTTTTGCAATTATGATGTTAGATCTTCTTCATTATTCTTGGCTTCTTCAAAATGTTCTTGTAGATCTTTAATGGTTTTTTTTTTACTTCTTTTCATTTTTCTCAATCTAGAGCTTTAGTCTTCGATTCTTCTTCTCAAGAGCTTTTAACTCTTCTAAGGTAAAAATGAGTTCTCCTTCCAAATTAACCTTGGCTTCATCCTGTTCTTCTTCTTGATCATCTATAGTTTTTCTTGTGGAGGCATATTTATGTATGGCAATGAATAGAATCTCTTTTTCTTCTAAATTATTGACTCCACTATCTTCAACTGAGCTAGGATCTTTAGAATACAAACTCTTCTTCTCGAATCCTTTCTCGAATTTTCCTTTAAAATTGTTCTTGTATGTAGACTTTCCTTCTTCATTGTCACCATTGTCATTATCTAGGTACTTATCTAAAAAATGTCCAATATTTCCATGATTAAAACATTTAAAAGGTAATTTTTCTTGATATTTACCTATTCTTTTTTTGGCTTGAGAATGAATAAAGCTCCATTTTCATCTTCATCATTGCTATAACTATCACTTGATTGTTGAATCTTAGCCTTCTCTTTCTTTGATGTCTTAAAAGTAGCTTCTCTCTTTGAGGGTTTCTCTTATTCAGTCCATATCTCATATACCATAAGAATACCATGTAGCTCATCCATCTTTAGCTTAGCTAAATTTTTCATCTCTTCAATTGCCGAAACTTTTGCATCATATCTAAATGGTAGAGATCTCAAAACTTTTTGAACCACAATTAATTCTTCAAACTTTTGTCCAAGACCCTAAATCTAATTAACTATTTGATCAACCTGTAAAAGATAAATTTCTATATTTTCTTCCTCTTCCATCTTCAAACTCTGAAACTATCTTTTGAAAGTCTGAAGCTTAGCTTGCTAAACCTTTCCAACACCTTTGTAAATATTCTCAAGTTTTACCCAAATTTCATGAATAAATTTACATTGCATAACTTTAATAAATTTTGATTCACATAAACCACATAAAATAGCATTTAAGGATTTAACATTATTTTCACTTTCCTTCTTTTCTACTAGAGTAGTTACAAGTGTTTGTGGCTCTTCATATTCCTCCACCACTACTTGACAAATGTCAAATCCAAGGGCCATCAAATAAGTCTTCATCCTTATGCTCTAAAAATTATATTTTTTCTCATCAAACAAAGGTGCCTTATATGTAGAAAAACCTTCATGTGATCCATCCATCATGCTTTCTCGATCTACCTTCAAGCTGTAAACTTTTTCCAAAGGAACCTGCTCTGATACCAATTGTTAAACATGAAATATATTGAGAGGGGGGAGATGAATTGGTATATTATATATATTTTAATTAATTTGATTTATTTTTTCAACCACTGAATAACACATTCAATGTATGCAATAAAATTGAAATAATAATATGCACCACACAAGAGAGAGAGACACCATATTTTTACATAGAAACCCAAAATAGGAAAAAATATAGAGAATAATCTTAAGTATATGAATTAACACCAACTCAAAATACAAATTTCATAAGCACAAACTTGTAAGATCACCAACTCCTTTACCAAGCACCAACATAACAACTATTTGTGAGCACCAACTCATAGGATAACTAACCCTTTATAAGGATTTGTGAGCACCAACCCCTCTTGTGTATAAAATGCAACTATCTCTTAATGTTGCTTACTCAAAAAATGATATAACTCTACAATATCTCCTAATTTTCTCTCTTTAAAAATAAATACAAACCATGCACTCTTTTGCATATTACAAATGGCTTCTCAAGCCTTTATTTATAGCTTTTCAAATGACCTTTGGCATTCACCCTTTGTGACCCTTCAATTCTCATAGAAAATGGTGCCAAACTTGCATTACCCTTTGTATCCTTGCATTTGAAAATTCATATTTTGACCCTTCATAAGCAAATGCATCCTTTCCTCTTTTTTCTTTATCTTGGTGACTTTTCATATTCTTCAAAGTGCCTTCATAGAAAAATGTGTCATACCCTCTTTTGTCTTCACATGGTGACTCTTGAAATTCCTCAAGATGAATGTTTGTGAGAAAATGCATCCTATTCCTCTTTTTTCTTTTCCTCGTGACTCTTTGACTTCTCCATGGGCCCTCTTTTAACTTATATGCAACCAAAAATATATTCATTAATATTAAATAAATATTAACACACATTAGCCAATATATGAATATTAAAAATATCATTAAATGCAGTGGGGATTTTAATTCTACAACTTTGACATAAAGGAAAATATTTCCAACAAGTGGGTATGAAATCCCCATAATTTTACACAATTTATTTGTACTCATGGGATACAATGCAACAATAGTTATTTGTTTCATTGAATAGGTCTTAGCACATATGGAAGTAGGCAATGATATGACCAAAATAATAGATAGAAAATATTTAGAGATTTTGATTCAAATATATTATTAATAAATATTGTTCAATTACAAAAATAATTTTATAATGACAAAAAATATGGACTAGTTAGGCAAAATATCGATAAGAATAAAATTGAGAAATCACATGAAAGCAATCTTCTCTATTGATTCTCACAATTAATGAATAAAATATTATATAAGAGTATTTTAAATAAATCTCAAATAAAAATTAGAGTTGACATTCATACATAATTTAAAAATATAAATAAATCAAAATCTATCTAAAGCTAACTGACCCATTCAATTTTTATAAATTGATATTTTCAGTAACTTCTATATTTTGACAATTTTACAACCACTATTTTTAGTAAGTATTGAATGCAATCTCATACAAGATTAAAAATATCCACATATCATCTATAATCTAAAATTAACCTAATGGACAAATTTAAACTCATGTTCATGCCTAATTGCAAAAATATATTATTTTTTAAAATGAAAAAATCTCAAAAAATATATCAAAATGCAATTTGATACCCTTAGATGGTCAAGTATGGCCTTCAAAAAAGTTATAAAATGCCTATAACTATATATATCAAGTTATGTATGAATTAAAAAATTTGATACATTTGTTTTGGCATGGATAAGATCTTAAATAGACTTACAGATCAACATTTATGGCCTCTAGAAGATAGGCCTCTACATTATTCTCCTCTGGTTGAAAACAACTTAGCTCCAAAGATTATCCTAATTATACTTCTGTCATTATTTTTGTCAAAATTTTCAGCTCTCATTCTGAAATCAAGTGTTGCCTTCTTATTGTATTCCTTCTCAGTGTACCAAATACTTATTATAACTTCCTTATCTTATGTTCACTATTCTCTTACCCAAAATTTGCACTATATTTTCTTTCTTCTTATTTGGTACTTGTTGATTCTAATGTACTTATTCATTTTCTTACCCTTCACCATCTTGTCTATGAAAATCATATAAATATGAAACATTAAATATTGGTGAGAGATCAAAACTATTTGGTAAAATTACTTCATAGGCATTGTCATTAATTTTCTGCATTGTCATTAATTTTCTTCACAATTCTATATGGTCCAATTTTCTTGTACTTCAACTTGTTATATATTCCTTTTCAAAATAATTATTTCCTCAAATACACCATCACTATATCTCAGTATTTAAATACCTTTGACCTTGTTGTTACATCTATTATTTTTATACTTGTCATTATTTTTTTGAAGTTTTTTTCTTACTTCTTATTACAACTATTGTTTGTCCTCTAAAAATACTTTTGTATCATTGCTAACTCATTATATAACTAGTAACTACATTAAATCTAAAATACCCATAGGATTTCTACCATAAATAATCTAAAATAGTGATTTTCTTGTTGATCTATTCACTAAACTATTATATGAAAACTCATCTTGTGGTAAAGCCAAGTCTCATTGTTTGGGTTTCTCTCCAAATATGCATCTCAACAAATTTTCCAAGTTCATTTTTACTACTTTTATCTATCCATCTATTTATAGGTGGTATGTAGTATTGGATTTTATCTTAGCTTTCAGCTTCTTCCATAGAGTCTTCCAAATATGACTTAGAAAATTTATGTTCCTATCTGATGTAATGGTTTTTGGAATACCATGCAATCTCACAACATCCTTAAAAAATAGTTATATAAATATATTATCATCATTGGTTTTCTTACATGAAATAAAATGAACCATCTTAAAAAACTTGTCCACAACAACAAAAAATGAACTGCCTCTCTATGTTTAGAAACTTTGATACAAAGTCCATACTCAAATCTATCTATGGTCCTCTTGAAACTGGTAATGACATGTAACATCCCTTTAGTTTTGCATGACCTTTAGCCACCTAACATATCTTACATCTTGAAACATATCTTGACACATCTCTCTTCATATTTGACAAAAACTACTTCCCTTCCACTATAGCTATTGTCTTCATCTAACCAAAACGTTCATTCAAACCACCATTGTGTAGTTCTCTTAGAATATTGTCCCTTAGAGACCTAACTAGAATACACAATTATTTTCTCTTGAAGAGATAAATATCATGTATAATTTACTCATTATAAATATTACTTTCCTCACCTATTAATGGATTCTTGAATTTCTCAAATATCTTTCCAAAATATGGATTAATATCATATAATTCCTTAATTTTAAATCCAATTACTTCACTCACCATAGTAGTTAATAGTGCCACTCTCTTTCTTAAAGCATCATCTACCTAATTATGCTTTCCTTATTTATGCTTTAAAACAAAAGTATATCTTTGCAAGAAATATACCCACTTTGCATGTCTACTAATTAACTTATTTTGAGTGTTCACATATTTAAGAGTCTCATGATTTGTAAATATGATAAACTACTTATGCATTAGGTAATGACTCAAATATCTTATGCTTACATAATTGCATAAAATTCAACATCATATGTAGAATAGTTTTTCTTACTTCATTCAAATTTTCATTGGAATATTCTATTAGCATTCCTTCTTGGATCAACAAAACACCAATTCCCAAAAGTGAAGCATCAAAATCTACTTTAAACACTGTTAAAATTTTGTAATGCTAAAATAGGTTTTTCTGTAATCTTCTTCTTCAATAATTGATTTTTTTTGTTGTTGCCTTTGTCCATATAAATTATTTTCCTCTGATGCAATCTATTAGTGGTGCAAAAATACCACTAAATTTCTTAATGAACTTTTTGTAAAAATTTTATAAACCATGGAAACTTATTTCCTCTATGATGATATTTGGAATATGCCACTCCAATTGCATTTAAAGTTTATTCACTATTTTTACACCATCTTTCACTAATACCAAGCTATTTTTCATAAACTTGCACTTCTTCGGATTTACATAAATTATCTCTTTTCTTAACAATTCTAACACCATTCTCAAATGCCTTATGCAATCTTCTCTGCTCTTACATAATATCAAAATTCATCAAAATAAACCACTATAATATTATCAATGTAATCCCCATAGCACTATGTTCATCACCCTCATAATTATTCTATATGAAATAGATAATATAAATGGCATCACCATCCACTCTTGAATTATTTTGTCCATTCATATCCTTCATGAATTTGAATATGATATTATTCACTACTTAGATCAATCTTGTAAAGTATTTTGATCCTGCAAGCACACCCATCATATTATTTAAATGAGGTATAATAAATTTATATCTGATGGTAATTTTATTGATTTCTCTACTATCTGTACACATTCACCATACCCCATAAATATTTATACAGGTAAATTCTAGTGTTTCACATAGACTCATACTCTCCCTTACTACAACCTTTCTCACCAGTTTAGTAACTTGTTTATTCAATTGTTAATGCTCTATTAGAATCATCCTATAAGCTTCTTGATTGGGTAGAGTTTATCATAGAATCAATAAATATGATGTTTAATGTCTCTCTTTGGTGGTAAACCATTTGTTAATGCATCATGTATCACATCTACATATTTTTTCAATACTTCTACTACTTCCTTTGATATTTCCATCACTTATGTGTCTTCTTTATTTGTTATTAATTCATTAAAAAAACCTCTCATATTCATGCCTTTAACAAATTATTTTTTGGATGACATGCTTTCTTTCTGCACTTCTTTGAGAGATAATAAAACTACCTTTGCACACCTTTCTAAATTTTATATGTATTGTTTTCTCCATCATGAATTATCTTTCTATAATATTATCATAGCCTTCTTAATAGAATTTTTGGTTTTGGCAATTTTTTAGGGTCGGCAAATGGGACCAGATCACCAAAATTTTAGGGGTATTTTTTTAGGGGGTCATCTCACCAAATTTTTATAATGATATATAATATTACACTTAAATTCACTAGATATATATAGTACATCACCTAAGGGTCTAACCTATACCAACCAAGGGAATAAGTGGAACCACAAAAAGAGGAGCATAGAAATGAACAATAATAGCGAATGAAAAAAATAAATGATATCATCGAACAATAAGACAAACTATTCCAATAAATAGTAGAGTTGAATACTTGAGATAAATGATATAGATGAAAAACACAACCTAATGACATGGCCAAGAAACATAGTTAAGTGACCCAGTTGAATGACATAGCCGAATGACCCATCCAAATGACCTAATTGAACGACATAGCCAAATGACATAGTCAAATAACTTAGTTAAAATACCAAGTTGAATGGCATAGCTAAATGATAGAGTCAAATATCAGAGATGAATGGTAGATCTAAAATTTAGTGGTGAATGGCAAGTCCGGTGACATTGCTGAATGGTGAAATCGAATGACATTTTTGGGTAGGGAAATTGTTGAACCAAAGTTGAAACCCTTCTATCAAATGATAGTATCAAATGTGAGTGTAGAATGATAGAGACAAAAATCATAGGCCATCATGGCATCTAGTGGGAATGATAAAAGGGCAAGCTAATCATCAGGGAAATCATCTATATTATCTTATTTTAAATACCCAACTAAAAAGTAAACATAATCATAATGTACTCAAAATTCAATTAATTGTTTTTTAATAGTTTTTCATAAATTTGAATTCAAATATTCATTAATATTAAAATAATTTTACATGCATAAATCCCCACTATTATCTCACAAGATATAATCAACCAGAATAACATATCACCCCCTAAAGATTTGTTTATGATGACATGCCACCACTAGAAGATGCTCCTCTAATTTTTGATGAAAATGATAATGACACTAAAGTGTTAGAAGAGACTATACCATCTCACCAAAAACAAATTTTAGCTGAAACCTCAACTCAAAAATCTTTCTAAAGGAAGAGAAGTAGATGGACAATTAGAAGGTCCTTTAAGGTAGACTGAGTGATATAATTTCCCTTCATAGAAATTGTAGAGCTTGAAAATGTTGATGATACTCAAAGAATACATATGTATAATATGTATCTAGAAACTAGGAAAAAAACACATAATGAAATTAAAATTGGACACAATTGAGAAACATTGTGTAAAAGTATATGAGACAGTGAATCACCTAGATGGATTGATAACAAGAACACATAGGTGGAAAACTATAGAAGAATACATGCATTCAATATATGAATAGGACCATGAAAATTATAAGAAACATTAAAAACATTTTGTGGAGAAAGGGGGAAAAATTGAATAAAATTTTAGAAGAGTTAAGGAGTCCCATATGAAGGCAAAATACATACAGTTCTTTGCTATATACCATATTCTAAAAAATGAAGACCTATTTTGCTTTTTTAGATTATAAGATTTTGTTTTAACATAATGAATTTTTGGATATTTCACAATCACATTGATTAGATAACAATGTTTGAAAAATGGAAAAATGTTTATCAATGGTTGAGATTGGAGATTTGAAAGAAAGTGTTCAAAAATCACTATTTATCTCACTGTCCATCGATGAGGTCAAAATAATTGACAACATAGCTTGGGTTTACATTCATATGTATACTTTTAAGAACTATTCAAGGAAACCTCATCTACTAGCAGTTCATAAAATGATAGAAATTTCAATGCAAAAAATCCTCACAAATTAGTTGTATCAAATTTGAAATGTAAAGCTGGAATGGATGATTATGCAATAGCTACAAAGCTGATTTCTATCAGGGTTAACGGTGCATCAGTTATACAGGGGTATAGAAATATTTTGTGTGTTCAAATATAAACAATAGTTTCCCTATATATGATTCCAATTCACTCCATGGCTCATAAGATGAATCTTTCATACAACATGGTTAGTAAATTTGCTAATGTGGCCATAGTGGAGGAGCTCATTTGTGACCTATATGCTTATATGTTAAACAGTACAAAAATAATTTTAGAGTTCCAAAAATTTTCAATAGGAGTGACTAATGGTAAGAAACTATTGAAATATTATGATACAAGGTAGAATTCTATGCATGAACTTGCTTGCTAAATTTTTGAAGAATATCCATCATTAGTAGGTTTCATGTATAAATATCATAGAGAAATTGACAAGGCAAAAGATTTGTTATACCATTAAATAGATTTAGAAACACTACTAAATTTAAGTGTAATTATTTAAATGTTGAATGAAATGAATTATTTAGAGGTCCATTTATATTGTGGACTTCATATGATTGAGAAAATGAGTATATCAATCTCTTGACATACTATATACTTTGAATGAAATGTTTCAAGGCATTATTTTTAGTAGTTGGTAATGTTTGACCAGTATATAGAACCCTGACAGTTATTTGAAGTTGAATATTAATGATCATGTTTGTTTCATTGTGTATTCATATAAAATGCAAAATTTGGTAACTTGAGTGTGGCTAATGACACCCAATATATAGGTCCATCTTGCTTGCTTGCATGACCCTCATAAGTATGTTTTCACTGATTTAAAATCATCCACAACCTCTTAGACTAAACCCTTACAGACCTAGATTAATCTTTCCATGCTTAATCCATCCCCCCAAGTCCCATCATCCATAGACAATAGCACCCAAACTTGGACTACAATACTAAAATCTAGGGTGTTCTATTTTTGATGCTATTTTCTAAGTTCATTGTGGCTTCTAACAGTCATATTATTTCAAATCCTTATCCTAATTAATGTCATTATAACACAAATAAATTTAACCCATGATCATTAAATCCCCTATAAAAGGCCATTTAAAATCCATTTATACAGGTTGGCACTCATTTACAAGAGAGAATCAAGAATACAAGCAAGACCACTCAAGCACTTTTCCCTATTCTCTACATACATCCATCCAATAGTATTTCAAGCTTATTCAAACATTTATACCAATCCTTATTCATTCCATGTACACCTAGTTTCACATTTACTTGAATTTTCATCACACTATCACACTAAATACTTCAACGAAAGAACTGCATATAGCTTGATCCATCCTCAGAGTATTGGTATGTAAATAACATGCCCACACATGGGGTGTGAAGTGCATCTACTGTATTCTTTACACACTAACCCCTCCTCTCCTTTCTCCAAATTTTATATTCAAATTCAAGCATAAATAGGACCTAGAATATTTAAGACTAAATCAAGTACACATCAGCTCCATGGACTTTCAGGGTTTGATATTTCATAAGCAAGGTCATGCAGACCTGATGCACAAAACCTAGAAAGCTTAGATCACCAGGATAATAGCATCAAGATAGGACTATAACATCAGAACCTAGGGTGTCCCACTTTTATCACTCCTATCCAATCAAGAAAAAAACTCTATATTCCTATTTGTTACAGTCTCCCAAGCTTGCACATAGATTTCTAGATCTAGTCTCTGTCAGAATAGTATAGAACAAGATAAGTTTGGTTTTCTCTCTCACTACTATTTTAGAAAAACCCTAATTACAGTCAAATTTTAAAATTAGTATCCTAATTATTATACATTTTTTACTGATTTTATCTACTCATACCCATTTATTATTTATGAATTAAACATCTAATTTCCCAAAAAAAATCATTTAGTGAACTTGACTTCAAATTTTGCATAAAACCCCTAGAAACCCTAGGGCAAATTCCTAGATAATTTTTCACATTAATTTCTAAAAAATTCCTAAAAAATTAAAATAAAAAATTCCTCTAAAATTTTAAAATTTTGTAGTAAATTTTAAAATAAATTTATTTCAAACCCTAGTTACATCAACTAGCTCCCAGTAATTTTCTAAGTAAATTTTCCAATCACTTTTTGAATTTTTAGTTGCATATTAAAATTAGAAAATCAATTTCAAATTCAAAAATTTATACTAAAAAATAAAAATATTTACTTTTTCTAAAACCCTAGTTATATCTACTAGGTCCCATTAAATCACTAATTTTCCATTAAATTTTTTATTTTTCAATTGCATATTTAAATCAAAAATTCAAATTTTAGTTTCAAAATTTCATAGTAAATTTTCCACATAATCATTGTTCAAACCTTAGTTGCATTTACTAGGTCCCATTGCTTCTTGAGGTATCACCTTACATATTTGTGTACTTCATATCCTTTTCATGTAATTTCTAGTTAAATGTTTTTAGGCTTTTACATTTCCTATATTCAATATTTTCCTTTTCTAGCACTTGGCCTATAAAAAATTATTGCAAAAAATTCAAACACTTCTCAAATTGTTTTTCTACTTTAATAATGGCCTAATACACTAGTTTTGATGAAACTAATGAGAGGAAACTTCAAGAACTCTTAGGCAAACACCTTGACATGAAAGATGGCATGCTTAAAATATTACAAGAGGAACAACAAAGAACAAAAAATGGTCAATATTTTCAAACCACAGAGCAGCCAGTTGAAAATGACACTACAAGGGCAACTATGTCTCAACAACCCCCTATAGTAGCCCAACCTGCCTCTATGCCACTAGTTATAGCTAGTACATCTATATCTCCTGATGTGGCAGCTCTTGTGCAAGAGATAATATCTCTTCAATCCAAGGTGCTACATCTTGAGCAAGGTGCCACTAGACTTACATAGGCTTTGGACTCCTTTTCTCTTCTATATACACCATTAGCATGTCACATTACTTTTACACCCTTTCCATAAGATTTTGTTCAACCTAAGCTTACACTTTATGATGGCATGGGTGATCTAGAGACACATTTGAGAGTTTTTCATGTAGCATGCTTGGATTATGTACCAAATGAATGGATACTTACCAAGTTATTTCTATGGAGTCTAAAGGATTATGCTTTACAATTGTTCTATAGTCCACTGAATCAATTGATCAATGTATTCAATCCTTTAGCTGACATGTTCCTAGCAAATTTTAGTATCAACAATGATGATAAGGTCTCTTATGAAAAAATTACACAACAAAAACATAAATCAAATGAGCATCTCACAAACTATGTGCTTTGATATAAGACCATCTTAGCTAAGATGACGAGGCCCATGATAGATAAAGAGTTATAAGATCTCTTCAAATAGAGCCTTCAATCAGCATTGCATGAATCTATTATGTTTAAAATATTCTCTTCCTTTATTAAATTATGTCATACACTAAAGGAAAGAGAAGTAAAACTCATTTTAATGGGCACACATAAGTATATAAGCATCCTAGACACAATAAACAAGAGTAGTAGTAAAGTCCCATACAAGGTCAAATTCAATGTTAACAAGAATAAAAATAAACCAATATTAAATGTGGCTTTAGAGCCCTCTCAGCGTGTGGTTTTATCATCACCTCCTCAATGTGAATTTACGAATCTACCAGTTTCTCTAGCTAGAGTTTTATAGTAGTTATTATATTGTAACATCATCACTCTCCCTCATATTTAGGAAGTTGACCCAGCAAAGCCTCTTCAATGGGGATATGATCAACATGCATTTTTTAATTTTCACAAGGCACTAGGCCACACTACAAATAGATGCATCAATTTGAGACATAAGATATATGACTTGATAGATGAAAAACTACTTGATCTTAGCACTTTAGTTGAGCCTCCACAGGCAAATCCAACATAGGATAAAGATTTGAAAATCTTCTCAGATCCATTTCCACATCATTATAAACAAGATAAATGGGACACAATAAGTGTCCACCATACATACCATGCACATCCTCCACCAATTACATACTAGACACCTTCAATTAATTCACATCTTTTGAGCATTATGATAGGTGTGTATGAGTTCAAGGTTCCAACTAGACCTTTAAAATCCTTTTTAGATCAAGATATTTTTGAGGATAATTTAGATTATAATGCACTCTTTATTAGAGCACATTTTCATAGTCATTACATTCATAGTGTTTTGATTGATAATGATTCCATTGTCAACATATACACCATTACATTATTTTAGCATTTGGCTATTCAAAGTAGGACATCACTCCGATTGATATATTTATCAATAGATTCAGTGGGCACATACTAAGTTCATTGTGTGAGATTGTAATTCCTTTACAGATTGGTCTAACACATGTGACCACACATTTTACCATAGTTTCTAGTGTAGGAGTTTTTGATATGTTACTTGGTCACCCATGGATTCAAAAAAATTGAGTAGTATTGTTTACAGTTCATAAATTCATGGAATTCATTCATGTTAATTAGGTTATTATAGTTAGTGGAGTTCCATATGAGTTACCATTACCCACTTCAGAGCCATCTCCTTGTAGTCACTAGTTCCAACTTCTCCACATATTTTAATTTTACCACCAGTTATAGTTCTTCCTCCAATATAGATTCAAACATAGTTGAGGCATCATTACCAGTACAGAGGGTTCATACACCTCCATAACTTTGGGATTCTAGATATCTTCCATTTATAGTATTCACACCTAGAGTAGTTTCATTGAGATCTCATGCATCTACACATAGAGCACATTTTTAGAGAGATTCTCCTACTTCCAAATGGATCCCTAAGATCCCTATAGTTGCATCCACTTATCAGAGTTATAGAGGGAACTCATAGTTAGCTTCTACTTTAGAAATTTCATAATATTTACAATGCACATAGTTTTTAGAATCATAATCTCAGCCTTTCCATCATGCTTCACGTTCACAAATGATACCTTTGTTTGATACAAGACACCATGATAGGGAGTTTCAACTGATACTCCTATCATTTTCTTCTCAATATTTTATATACATAGCTTATTTCAAAAATAAAAAAATAATATAAAATATCAAAAATAGAAAAAACATTCAAATAATTCCAAAACAAAAAAACATTTTGATTGTATGCATCATCCATGCTTTACATTGCTATACTACACTAGACTTACATTTGATATTATATGCTAGAGTTTTTTTATTTATACACATTACCATGATTCACTTGGTATTCTTTGAGTGTGTGTAGTGACATCCAGATCCTTGATTGCTTCACTCTACCCGTTGAAGGGGAATCCTACTTCTACATTTGAGACACACATCGGTATACATACCCATGGGGGGTATCTTCTACATGACTACACCATCTAGGTTATGTCATTCCTACACCATACACTCTATATATCATGTTGGCATACATTACTTACTAAGATTATATAGATCACCATATAGACACTCACTGTATCTTTCACTTGTGTATTTCCCAGCATATACCTAGTCTTATACTAACATGTCTTGCATACTTTCACTTCTTGATTTGATTAGTTAGATGTGATTTCACTTCTATTATATACATTCTTTCTTTTCTTGCTTAGTGTATCTTGATGTGTTTGCATTTTCCTCAGTTCTTGTTCCATGCTTTGTATATGTTTTAGAACATTTGTTAATGTCATTTGCTGCTATTCATATGTGTGCCTTAGGATATTTTCCAATGTCCTTTGTTTGTATGATTCCATGTTCCTATGGCCCTTGTACCAACTTTGTTTATTTCAATTATATGTGTATGTGGCATTTGAACATGTCTTGTATGCTTGCTTTCTAGTTTACGTGACATGTGTCTATGTCCCTTGATTTTTGGGACTTTATCCACTCTTTTATGCTTCTTGATTCTTGCTTTGTATGTTTTTTGATTGATTAATTTTCATATTTGTAATGCCATGATCCATATCATGTATTTCCTTTCTTTCTTGGATGCCATGATGGACATAATGCTCCATCCCTTCTTACTGACAAATAAAAACTAACACTTTCAATTCTAGTTCAATACATTATAGATGTTAGTACATTTTTATATCTATTTAGGCATACCCATGTTGATCTAGCAATCTCTCAATACAAACCTTTCTATATCATGAGATACCTTGTCAATTATCATTGCTATATCATATATCTATGCAACATAACACACTTGTAGGGATCTTTATTTTGAGGTAAGTCATTTCAATGTATTCATTCCTACCCTCAGAAGAGGGGGAAACAAATATGGGTTTTGTCATAGATATCAGATCTCCTAATAGTCAAAAAAACAATTTTCAAAACACTCAAAATAGAATCCAGACATCAGACCATGCAGACAATAAAGAATCTAGAATAGTTACTAGATTTGGCCCTGGAAAATAGTGTCAACGTTAGAATAAATAATCACATAGTAAGGTGTCATGTTTTTGGAACTCTTATTCAGATATTGTAAAATTATATTTTCTATAAATAGATAGAAAAGTGAGTTTATTCCTAGTTTTGACAGCTTAATACAGTCCAAATTCAGCATATTTTAGTACAATTTTTGCTTATAAAATCTAGATATAGGGGGAATCATGCATGGTATGATGGCTCTCAGTTCTAGTTTTATATTAGGTAGTTGATATAACTTATAGATTATAATCCATGTTCAAAACACCAATGATTGGGTTCAATGTTCATGTCACATTAACCCTCCCCTTTTTCTGAGTTCAATTTATTTTCCAAGCATTTCTTAGTAGTTACATGCCTTACTCCATCTATAGGTGGTTGGCATCCTTTTTCAAGTTTGGCTTTCATATAAGCTTAACTTCTTGAGTACCCAAGTTCTTGATTTGGCTTCCATATAAGCCTATTTTACTAGTCTTACAGTGGCTTTTATACAAGCCTAATCTCCATCTTTTGAAATGGCCAAGAGTGGCCTAGTTTCCAGTATACATTCGACTATCCATGCCAACATTATTAGATCATAGTACATTCATGGGATTCAATATCCATCTCATATGACATCTATTACATATTGGTATTACTTTATAGCTTCACTTCATGGGGCAATGATGGATCTGAAGGACTAGCTAGCCTTTGTATTCTTGAGCCACATATTCAAAGGGATTTGACACATAATCCAAATATCAATTAACACACAAATGATTCATGAGCTTCACTTAGTAAGCGATGAAGGATCCAAAGGGCCTACCTTTATATTCTTGAGCCACTTCTATGGAATTAATCACTCAGCTCCATTCATGATATTACTTTTGGTATAGCACACACCTAGCATAATCTAACATCACAACAAGTTTTATATTAGTTTGTGTACCTAGTGAGGTGTATTCATTCCTTTCTCTTACTCTCTCTCTTACCTAAATTTTATACATTCTTATTTTAGATATAGTATATCTAGTAAGGACTGATCTACTCTATGTTTTTCATTGCAGATTCACACTTCACACCATGATCTCTCTCCATGCACATCCAACATCACACAACTTCATGAGCTTCACCTTTACAGGTAAGTCCAGGGGTGCTTTCTATTCTTCCCTTTATCCTAGCATTTTGATTTTTTGAATGACTAGAATAAATAAAGGGTAAATGTAGTCATATAAAATGCAAATTTTGGCTACTTGAGTGTGGCTAATGAAACCCAATCCATAGGTCCATCTTGTTTGCTCTTATAACCCTCATAGGTATGTTTTCACTAATTCTTAGTCATCCATAGCCTCCCAAATTAAATATTTGTAGATCCAAATTTCTCTATCCATGCTTAATCCATCCCCCTAGGTCCCATCAGCCATGGATAATATCACCCAAACTTGGACTACAATGTTGGAACCCAAGGTGTCATATTTTTGGTGTTGTTGTCCAAGTGCATTTTGGCTTGTAATGATCATATTATTTCAAATATTTATCCTAATTCATGTCATCATAATGTGAATTCATTTAACCCATGATCATTAAATTTCCTATAAAAGTCCATTCAAATTCCATTTAGAAGGGTTGGCACTTATTTACAAGACAGAATCAAGAATACAAGCAAGACCACTCAAGCACTTTTCCCTATTCTCTACATATAGCCATCTAATAGAATTGCAAGCTTATTCAAACCTTTATACCAATCCCTAGTCATTCTAAGTACACCTAATTTTTTATTTACTTGCTTTTTATCACATTATTGCACCAAGCACTTTAATGATCGCTCCTTAGAGTATTAGTATGTAGGTAATGTGTCCACACATGGGGTGTGAAGTGCTTATAGCATATACTTTACACACTAACCCCTCCTCTCCTTTCTCAAAATTTTATATTC